>JAPQNM010000002.1:13831873-13854373 GCA_029783475.1 Metacarcinus magister
AGTAGTAGTAGTAGTAGGTAGTGTTAGAGAAAGAGTTGAAGTGATAGGAAATAAGATAACAAGAATGAGGAATTATTGTTATTATTATTATTATTATTATTATCATCATTATTATCATTCCTCTTCTTCTTCTTCTTCTTCTTCTTCTTCTTCTTCTTCTTCTTCTTCCTTTAACAGCACGAGTAGGTGATTAATGGCGTCGTTTGTAGTAGGTGTTGTCTTGGGTTGATGAAGCACGTGATGAGGGAAAAAATAGATGAACTTTCTCTATGCATATTTAATTACTTTTTTTATCGGGTATCGTTTAAATTTTTTTGTTGGTATCCTTTACATTATTTTTTGTGTTTTTATGTGGTGGTGTGGTGGTGGTGTGGTGGTGGTGGTGTTGTTGGTGGTGGTGGTGGTGGTGGTGGTGGTGGTAGTAGTAGATTACGGAAATGAAGGTCTTGTTTGCTTAGCGAGAAGGGATGGAAGTGGGTGGCTGAAGTCGTGTTTTAGTCTACTCTACTGGCTTCAAGTTCTTTTTTTCCCCCTCTTCATCCTTCTTCTTCCTCTTCTTCTTCTTCTTTGGTTTTTTTTTTCTTCTTTTCGTGTTCTTTCTCCCTTCTTTTCTTTTTTCTTCATTGTCTTCTTTTTCTCTATTTTTTCTTTACTTCTATTTCATGGTTCTTTTGTTTTCTTCTTGTTATTATTCTGTTTCTTCTTATTATTCATTCTTCTTTGTACTTTTCTTCTTTATTCTTCTTTTTTATTTTTTATTTCATTTTATTCTTATTCTTAACTTTCCCTTGTACATCCCTTACCCAAACCTCCACCCCTCAAAAAAAAAAAAACAATCTGAATAAATAAATAATAAAATAAAAAGATTCCTGTACTTGCTTTGCTTTATACATACGAGTGGAAGGGAAGCAAGCGTCACATCGTCATCTGTTGCCGGAAAGAGGCTTGTCAGATGCACACACTTGTTTAAAAAAGGTCAAGATTTAAGAGAGCGCGTTTGTTACGAGGACAGAACAGTGGCAGGAAAGAAAGTGTATTTGCTGTGCGTTCACGTTACGAGGATATAAGTTTGTGTTGTGTGTGTTTGGGGGGAGGGCGACCGGGGGGAGGGAGGGGAGGTAAGAAAGGTGTCCCCGTAAACATGTTACACAAAATGAAAGAAAGTATTAATGAGATCCTGACGCTGGAAAGAATGATAGAAAGATAGATAGAAAAAAGATAACAGAATAGTATAGGTGTTTATCAAGTTTATCAAGAAAAGAAATAAAAAAAATCTGTAAATCTGTGAATAGGAAGACAATGTTTGATGTATATATATATAAGAAGAAGAAAAAAATACGAAAATGTTGATGGAAAGATTTTAAGAGAAAAGGAAAGTTTCAATATTACGCAAAAAGAGGAGGAAACAAAAATACATATCGATAAAGTTGCGTTAAGAGGAAGAATGAAAGAAAAAGAAAAAGAAAGAGAAAGACAGACAGACAGACAGACAGACAGACAGACAGACATAACCGATACAGAAGTGTTGTTGGAATGAAAGTGTTGTTGAAGGCGTGTGATGAAGAAGAAAAAGAAAGCATCAATATATGTCCAGTGCAGGGGAGAGAGAGAGAGAGAGAGAGAGAGAGAGAGAGAGAGAGAGAGAGAGAGAGAGAGAGAGAGAGAGAGAGAGAGAGAGAGAGAGAGAGAGAGAGAGAGAGAGCAAGAACCTTTAATGAGAATACACTTTAATGTACAACCGCAGACGTTAGAGAAACAAAGGGTGGAAGGTGACACATTTCCGTCGAGCGAGAAGTGACACGGAAGATCAAGAAAAACAATGATAGGGAAGAAGTCAAGGTTTCATCTCCGTTTATTTCCTCTCGGATGTGTTATTCTTCTCTCTGTCTTGTCTTGTCTTCCCCTTCAGGATCCTCATCGCTTCTTCCTTCCTATCCTTCCTTCCTTCCTTCCATTCGTACTATCTTATCTTTATCATGTACTTCTACGACCTCCACTCCTTCATCATCATTATTACATTTTATCATCGACCTGACCTTAAATAAAACTATGACCTACGAGTTACATAAATCCTTGTCACTCTATCTTAGCTCACACTTCCTCCTTGTGACTTTCCATTAGTTTTGTGTGACCCAAATATGACCCAAATGTGACCTATTCCTGGATGACTGCCTATGACACTTCCTTCTGTGACCTTTTTAAAATATCATCCAGATTCCTATGTGACTTACTGGCCACTTTGACGCCTATTGTGACCTTCTTTGTGCCTTATTGTGGTCCTGTTTCTCTGTCAACCTGTTTGTGAGGAGGAGAAAGGGGAGAGAACCATACCAGTGGCTGTGGTGATGTGTGTAGTGAGAAGGGAACTATTATGCATTATCAAGGGCTATCTAAATTCCATGTGAGATTCAGAGGAATGATGGAAGCTTAAATGAAACAAGGCAGCCTGTATTGAAAATGAATATGTATAGAATAACGTAGTAGTGGTAGTATAGACGAAGTATTTAGACTCACTCCTGTGTTACATTGCATTGATGATGAAGTTTTTAATGTGTTTTTATGGACACCTTCTGTAACAACTGTAATTGGAAACGTATCTGGAAGTTTCCCTGTAAAGAAAAATGACTTATAATTTAACTATTTTGATTCTGTTGTGACCTAGAGTTTCACCTGAACACATCACTTGCACTGTACGTTATTATGAACTGAGGGAGGGACGTGTACTGTACTCAGCATTAATAAGACAGTTCAGTATTATATTGTCAGTCACTCTTCACAGGAGATGTCAAACGAACTATACCTCAGTTGGAGCCTTAAGTATGGTATTAACTAGACTGTTGCGCACTAAACAGAGTGAAACCTCAAGGTGCATCTCAACAGAATCGCGTCATCCATATGTTTAGTGATAGGTCTCATTACCGCTGTGTCACTTTATAATACGTTAAGTTATGGTCCATAAAGGTTTAATATTCAATTTCCTTTGTGTGAAAAGTGCAGGTTATTCTTGAGTCTTATTTCAAGTCTTGCATGTCAGACACACTCTTGATAATACTCCCACATTTCAAACCCGAGTTTTACATCCCTTTGTGAAGAGTTGTGTGTTGTGTGTTGGGTTGCATTGGCCGCCGCTTCTTGTGCGTTTGACTAATATCCAAATTATTGGCATCTTATCTAAGAGTGTCTGTCATGGACGTTAAAAGATTAAATTCCTCCTCCCTGAGTTTTATTACAAATATTTCAGTTGGATTTTATTATGCCTCACGTCACCACCAATCAGATAAACAGGATTAGTAACAAAAATAATGTTTCCAAGGACCCTTACCACTAATGACAAGAGTTAAATCATTAATAGACCGCAATTTGTTGAGATTTTTATGTAATTTCCAAGTGGTTCAGTAACACTAATAAGAGTCCTTCCCTTGATGGTACTATCGATTTAATGTGTTTATTGACGCCTTCCAAAACTACTGCTGGAAACGGGTCTGGAAGCTTCACTGGAAAGAATAATGCCTTGGTATTTTTTTTCTTTTTTCTGTTGATACCTCTGTCCTCTGCTTCACCTCAACACATCACTTGTACGTTGTTATAAGCTGAGAAAATAAACTATACTGGACTCAATATCAATAGAACATTTCAGTATGTTCATAATATTCATTCCGTCTTAATACTTTCCCACAATTTGTTACATACAAGAGAAGAGCTTCAACACACTTCCATGATTAAGTTTTTTCTTTCCTTTAGACTCCGTATCTGAATATCTTTAGAAAGTGGAAATGTGAGTGAGTTTTTATTTTCATTTGATTTGATTTTTTTTTTTTTTTTTTTTTGCTCCTGGCCAACCTTCCTTCCCTAGGAAAAAAAATATGAGGATTTAATTAACATAGTTGAGTCCTTAACGCACTATTTCACAGTGAACGCCTCTACATTACAGTTTTAATGTTTGTTTTAGTATGCAAGTAAAGTGAAATGACTCGTTGTTATTGTGTAATACATTTTTTCTTTGCTTTTTCGAGGTTAGGAGTGACGTTTCCAATTCCTTCCAGCCTTTTGTTGCGTCAATTGTCATGTTCCGAGGTGTTTAAAAATAGACATCAAGGAAATAACTCTGATTATTGACTTTCATTACCATTCTGAAGGTGTTCGTCTCAAGCAAGTTTTTCATTCATACATTTACAGTTTATTTAACATGACGTTCTTGAATGGTTATCTAAAAATGTTCTTCATATAATGCATAAAGTTATTATAAACTGATGCGAATTTTGGTAGGATGACCCATTTTTCGGGATTATAGTTAGATAAGTAGATAAGTATTTGTTTTTAGTTCATGACCTCCTTCTTTCCTTCCCTTGATTCGATTTGACTTTTTTCACACCTTTCAGCTTTCATTCATTCTTACCAGTAATTTCCTAAGTGCTGTTTATATATTTGTAGGAACTTCTATGTATTGCTGTAGTATATCTGGTGGTACTTATGGAATAAATGTTTTTTTGAATTTATATTATTGACGTATGCACACTAATCCAAACTTTTTGATATTATACAGAAGGCAGAGGTTAGTGTAGTGGTCTGTAGTGCGTAGGTTAGGTTTGTACTGTCGTTTAGGAGTCATACTTAAGTGTTGTCAAGTGTGTGTGTGTATGTTGCGTGAGTGTACAATTGGTGGTGATTGTTTAATTGTATTCCTTGCAGTACAAAGGGGTGTCATATAGTTGTCATGCGCTTTCTTAACCATAGATTATTATATAGTAAGCACTGATCGCTCTCTCTCTCTCTCTCTCTTCTTTTTTTCTCTCTCTATTCTTTCTCTCTTTTATTACTGGAAAAAAAGATATTACTTAAGAAATATCAGTGTCCCATTCGATATGCCTTCATGATTTCCTTGCATTATAATAAAGGACAAAAGTTTTAGTCTCTCTTTGTTATGTGCATCTGTTATCAGGCTTACAGTACCTAACCTATGAGTGCCTTATATAACAACGAAAAAGTGAGTGAATTTCCATGTTTATCTATTGTACTTAAGCAACAGAGGCATTGAATCAACTTCCTTCACCATTGTATAGAGTATAGGAATGTAATGATCTGTCTTCATACTCAAAACTATATGGATTTCGCTCTTCTTCTTTTTTTGCCCTTAAACAACTCCGATACCTGTGTTAATGCATATTTTTGGCTGAATACTTTGTGCCTTTATGTGTTAAATAGTGATGATAAGGATATATTTTTGGTCACCTGAACCTGGAGTTAAATACGTATATAAAACTACTTTCAATACTAAAATACATCAATCGGCAGTGATGTTATGTCTCACCTCCACAGTTTTATTTCCAACGCTGCTGAGTCTATATAAATGGAACGTAAATCACTTAATTCCTTGCATGACTGAATTCTACTGTACCTACCTACCTACCTACCTACCTACCTACCAATACAGCATCGAGTGGTTTTTTTTTTTTTTTTAGTACAAATGGAAAACAAGCTAAGGGCATTAAAATACATGAAAAAAAACCCCGCCCATTTGTATTTTCGATTCCCTAAAGAAAAGAGAATTACCAAAATAGGAAGGCCAAATTAGGGTTGCAGGTGTGTTGATATTCCTCTCTTAAATGAGTTCAAGTCGTATATAGGAAGGTGGAAATACAGATTCAGGTAAAGAGTTCCAGAGTTTACCAGTCGTGTCAATATTGAAGTGTTGCTCAGAACTATTTTGTTATTTTCTACATACACAACATACATATATACATACATACATACACACTCCTTCATCCCCCCCCCCTCCTCACAACACATCCCTTACTAAGATCACGTGTATGTATGTATGTATGTATGTATGTGTTTGTTTATTTCTCTCATTCCACCCGATATATATAGTTCCCTAAAAATGGTGAGATTCAAACTATAATAATTACAACAATACCACGACTCTCTTGATATGCAATAGATAAACAAATAAATAAATAAAAATTAAAAAACATCAAATTCAAGACCTATGTTTCATCACCTTAGGAATGAGTCTGCAGATATTTATATAAGAGACGATTATAAGCCTTCTTGAAATCACGCGTGTAATTTCATGTAATCCCAGATGATGAGTGTAATCCTTTGGAAGTGTACATACATACACACATACATACATACATACATACATACATACATACATACATACATACGATCATTGATGTGTTCATGGCTTCAGGATTTGTATATATAGATCATAATGCATGTATGGTGTCTTCGCGGTGATTCTGACACACACACACACACACACACACACACACACACACACACACACACACACACACACACACACACACTGAGTATAGATAATTCCCTATGGTAAAATTACTCCTTCCCGCCACAGAACACACCAAGTACATTCACTTCTCACTAAGTTGTATAAAATCAACACGTCAGCACACGCCCTTTTGTTCCCTTGTTTTGTTCCGGTATCCAGCTGGAAGACTCGTCAGTTTATTTAAGAGTATAAGTAGGATCCCCACCCCACCTCACCTCATCCCCCCTTACCTCCTACTACCCCGCCACTCTCTGCAACACTTGTACATAGTTCCCTTCAGGTTGGTAGTGGAGGGTTGGGTGGTCAGTTTATATACACTGCCGGGGAAGATTTACTACAGATTTGTATTTTTTTCTAATTATTCATTGTTTTAATATCTAGAATACAGGTTATTTTGTTCTTTTGAGAGACAGCAAAATTACGTTAAAAAAATTGATGTCCTGCTGCCTCGCCATGCACGCTCATGTTGGATGTGATGTTGTTATTGTTGTGTGTCTATAAAAGATGATAGGAGATGTTACTCGATGTTGGCCATAGTCATCCTAGATATAGTTTTGGTGTAACATAGTGTTGTAGTTATGCAACACTACCCAAGTTGTTGTTGTTGTTGTTGTTGTGTTTCCATAGTACCATTACGTCGTGGTACCTTTGGTGCTGCAGTTTAAGACAACAAAAATGGAGAGTTACAGCATGATTTTTATCGTAACGCACAGCACTTATGATATTATATTGCCACTCACACTTGCAATATCAACACTGTTGTAAAGTGATACTGGCGGACTCATTATCGAGGCGATGCTTGCACACGCTGGGCGGGAAGGGAAAGACGACGGTCGCGGCGGGGACGGACACAACAAACTCAAAATCAATTACCAACTCACTCAATAAACAATAATTTATTTACATATTATATATGTATATATATATATATATATATATATATATATATATATATATATATATATATATATATATATATATATATACACATACATATATCAGTGGCCCTGTCGTCCCTCTCTCTCTCCGTCCTATGTTATCATTTGTTCTACGTCATTTCCTGCAAGCAGTGTAAAATTTCCGGTGGTGCTTAATCCCTTGTCTTCAACAGCTAAACGTTAAATGTAACATCAATAACTCATTATATAGGAATACATTTTTGAATACACACACACACACACACACACACACACACACCCACACACACACTTCGTCCACGTACAGAACCATGAAGGCAGCACCACACAGTCAAGCAGAAGCAGAGCAGATTATTATTGTGAAACATGTGGATCATTTTATGTCGTGGGTTGATCCTTAACCATTATATTGTGTTGTAACGAAGTGGTGCCGCCATGTTGCCAGACACACGCCACCAAAGGAGTTACGATCCTTGTATATAATGTTCAGTTTGTACCAAGGAAAATAAATACAACCTTAATAGAGGTCCTTGTATAAAGTCCGCGCAGCCTTTGTAATGTTCTCCACACAAAGCCTCGCAATAAATACCAAAGCTGACAGGCAACAAGTCCATCTTTGAGAACACACTCGCTCGTAACAAAAGGAAAAAGAAAAACCATAACAACTGTAAACTTGGTTTGGAAACGTATCATTGTCCATTGCTTTGTCTGGTGGATTTATCGAGGTACACCCCCCTCCCCTTTCCCCCTTCCCCAGCCTCGAAGCACTTCCCGCAGAACAAAAGCATAGCGGGATGCGAAGTAATCCTTAACACCACTAGCAGGGGAAAAATATCTTCTTGAAGCTCGATCTGGTGACACTCTTTCCCTTTATTGGTTTCGCACTGCCCTTGTAGCCCTTCCTCCGCGCCCAGGTAAACAAGTGTGTAGATGTGTAGACAGGAAGTTAGATAGGTAGATAAATAGACAGGTAGATTGATTGATCGATTGACTCATTGATAGACAGGAAAACATCATTGAAAAAGCAACATAACGACGCGCACATGACAGAGTTAATTATGGTCTGATGCGCCTGGGCCTGTCTGTTGTTTTGGTGGTGGTGGTGGTGGTGGTGGTGTGGTGGTGGTGGTGGTGGTGGTGGTGGTGGTGGTGGTGGTGGTGGTGGTGGTGGTCCTTGAGAATGAAACTTAAACTAGAACAAAATTTATCTATGCAAAATTAAATAAGTGTATTGTAAGTGTTGGAGAGGCATTTGCTGTTCCTTCAGGGGAGAAAATAAAATACGTTTTACTTCTATTTCAGTACTTCACGTTGCGCTTCTCTTGAGGAGGAAATAAAAAGAATTCTTTCAGTTTTAGGAAAGCGTAAAATGTGAACAGCCTCCATTCATTACTCTCCGCTTAATTGTCAAAGGTTATTAGTTATTAACTGACCTACCTTTTAATTATAATTGCATTCCCTTAAACCAACTCCGTGTGTCATTCATTCAGTCATTGCCACGTACAAAAAAAATAAAAAATAAAATAAAAAAAGGTCTTTGATGAAGTTTTGCAATTGAAGTCGTCAGTGTCTGGTATTCCAATTGGTGTGAAATGGGATGGTGAGTGTGGTGGTGACAGGTGGTTCTTGACAGGTGTGGTAATGGGTTCAATAGAGTGGTGGTGGTTACTGGTGGTCGGGAAAGGTGGTAGTGATGTATGCTAAGGATGATGATGAGCCGTGATGATGGTCAAGAGATGGTGATAAGTGTGATGATGTAGCGGTAATGATGTAGTGGTGATGACTGGTGGTGAGTGTCAATGGTGGTGTTGGCAGGGACGTACCTGGCCACTGAAACTATGACAAGAAGATTGCCAAGAACTGACACCACGATCACGGCTAACATCACCAAGCCCTTGAGCACCAGCACCAAGATGTCCACCCACGCCCGCCTCACGCCCACACCCACCATCCATTCCACCTCAGGGAAGGAATGAGGCACTCCTGAGGGCCCTTGGGTGGACTGCAGGCCGAGGTAGGTCTCTGAGGGTAGGATAGAGGAGGCAGAGAGACCCTCCAAATACTCCAGTGTCCCTTCGTTGCCTTCCTCTCCATTGCCTAAAGTCAAGTTGACCGCATGGAGGGTAGCCACGGAGGTCATCATATTTAATGGGTATGGTTGTAGGGGAGGCTCTTGATCTTTAGGGCGCCTTAGGGTGCCGCCTTAGCCACAGTGGCACCCCGTCCTCCTGACCCCCACCGCCGCGGAAACCATTGTCCCTTGGTCCAGTTGGCGGGTTCGCGGGTCTTTCTCACATTGTTGTACTTTCAAACTTATGCTTTTGTCGCGTGAAATAATGAAGGAGCATCATTGTCATCATCATTATCACATCACTGTTGCCTTGGTGGTCATGGTGAATGAAACATCACTCTCCCGCGCACCTTCCTTCACCAGCGGCTCTCACACACTCACGTACGTACATACACACGCACTGCACTAGAGGAACCACCAGCCACACGTCTCTCCTCGCTCACGGCATTCGGGTGACTGAACCGCTCGTGGGATTTTGTCCCAAACATTCAACTCCAGCAGGGTGCGTCGTGGCCTCAGAAGCTCATTACACACACACACACACACACACACACACACACACACACACACACACACACACACACACACACACACACACACACACACACACACACACACACACCATTCACAACCCATGGAATACACGCACTAGTAGTAGTAGTGGTTGTAATAGTTTATTGAGAAAAAAATATATACAAAACACACACACACTTATTCAAAACCCATGAAACACACACACACACACACACACACACACACACACACACACACACACACACACACACACACACACACACACACACACACACACACACACACACACACACACACACACACAAGCTTAATATAGTATTTCTTCTCATTTTGACATCGCTGAAATGTGAATCAATGAAGCATCACACACAGCCTCCTCCTCCTCCTCCTCCTTCTCCTCTCGGCGGCGTCAGCTCCTCGGTGATGGCGTAACTTGAGTGGCGCCAAACATGAGTCCTTGTGTCCTGCGTGTTGAAACAATCCTGCCACGACTTAGCGGCCCTTATACCGTCCATCACACATTACGTAAACACTAACATTGTTTGTGTTCTCGAAGTCACCTACATCGTCTAGACTCTATACTGTCGAGCGTTTATATAAAGTTTTGGCCTCGATGAACTAGTACGCACTGTTTATACTATTTCAAAACGTATACTTTTTGTATTTTTTGTGAGGGTTAACTTGTGATGTATTCAATGGAATGCGTACTCAGGAAGGTTTTAAATTCTTCTTACGTATACGGTTAGTTTTCTGATTGCTTGTACTAAAACACATGACTACCATTATGAATCGCCTCTCTTTCAACTACTGTCTATTTAATTAAGCATAATAACAACATGCCATTCAACAAGCAACAAAGATGAATGAAACTGGATTACCATCTATGCAGATTATTAAATGTTTTATGCGCGGTTTTTTTTAATGAAAATTGTACCATGACATTTATTCTCTCGGTTATTGTATTTCTTATTTTTATTTACATTTTATTATATAACTAATTAATATGTTGATTTTTCCTCAAACCTTGTTTTTCAAAGACGTGCCTTGCATTGTTGCCACGAATTCTGTTCTGAAAGTGGGTTTATAAACAGCATTTCCTTGCACTGGACTGAGCTGCTTTGGAGAAAACAAGAATTTGAGATATTTATGAATGACATGGTGTGTTGGACGACTTAAATCCGAGTGGGACAGAGGGCCACAGGGACGATGGATGATACGGTGGAAGGGAGCACAACAGGTTACAGACTTGTGTGAATCAAAGGTTTGGTATTTCTTGCCTAGTCAGGAATACTCGGCCTTACAATCCCATTCGGTGCCTTGAATCATTTTGTTATCCAGTGCTCCTGTTTTTTCGAATAGAGAATCAACGTTGTGGGTAGAAAGGGTACTGCCTTCCACTACATTTGTCCGCGTCGATAATGGGTGTTTGTAAGTGATGGTAGTGCGTATACATGACCTGGAAAGATGGAGATCATCCCCCTTTGTCGTTCCAAAAAGTTCCCTTTAATTTCGTATACCCTTTACTTACAACTTTCTTTAAACACACAATACAATACAATCCAGAAAGTATATTTGTTTGATTGCTACAGTTGATTATCTGTAGCATAATATTTTTTTTCAGAAAGTACTTGAATTTTTAAGAACTTTTGATTAATAATTTTTACCAATGTTTCTATAACTTTTACCATATTGACATTGATCAAAATACTCGTTCCTCGTTACATTCCCCAACATCATTGATTCGTTGGTTCTATGCTCCACGCAAGGCACAACAAACACTAAAATCAATGTTGTAATCTTCTATATCAATCTATGTAAGTGTTTATGTAACTGATTTGTACGAATTCATCCTTGAAACTTTTATCATTCTAAATCACAACACGAATTCGTGAAACATTATTTGATCATAACTTCGAGTGCCATAAATTTTGGTCAAGCCTTTTTTTTTCAAATTCTTACACAAAAGAATAAAACAATGTGATTACAGTGTTTCCTCATCAGTGAATATTAGATTATCATCATAGTAAAAAATATTGTAATGTAAATATTGTCTTGCGGTTTTTCCCCAGTGGAAGTTTATAATTCACTAAAGATGTAAATAATATTGGAAAGTTGAGGTGAAAGGTGACACGGGCGTAAAGATGTGACTTCATTCTCAACTACTCAAACTTTCTTTCATTATGAAGAACTGTGAAACTACGCAGGAATAACCTCACCATCGTACACCTTGTCGCCTTTTACCTCCACTTCTTAACTCATCACAACATTGAATGACATGCAGAACACGACCAATGAACAGATTAACCAGGCAGTGACTAGCAAGGATAGACATTAACCTTGAACACAGACGACCACCACCACCACCACCACCACCACCACCACTACTACTACTATTAACACGATTATGAAGACTCACTGCACACCCAACACGCGGGAAGGGAAGGGAAGGGAAGGGGTGTCCTACCTCCTTCCACTTGTTCACGGCTCAACGGAAGGAGCGGGACTGTGTGATGACAATGTTCGGTCCGGTAATCAAGGATAGCAACGTGAGGCGTGTGAGGCGTGTATAGGGAGAGGCGTGAGGCGTGAGGCGTGAGGCGTGGAGGATGAGGCGTGAGGGTGAGGCGTGAAGCGTGGAGGATGAGGCGTGGAGGGTCCTGATTTTTTTTTCTTCTTTATGTCTTTGTGAAGAAGCTGAAAATGTGGGGAAAGGTTATGGAAGGCATCAAGTACCTCTGGGATTCTGATTATTATTGACTTCACATTCTATTTTCTTTTTTTTTCCTCTCTCTCTCTCTCTCTCTCTCTCTCTCTCTCTCTCTCTCTCTCTCTCTCTCTCTCTCTCTCTCTCTCTCTCTCTCTCTCTCTCTCTCTCTTTCTTTCTTTTTCAGTACGATTACGAAAGGTGCGTTAAAACAAACAGAACCTCAGAAACAGGTTTTGTCAGCTACAGTAAGCTTGAAATGTTGAGGATAATGTAACGAGGCAGGAAAGTGAGTGGATGCAGGGCGGCATGAAGCACAGGTGTGGCTTCAATACTAGTAAGGTTGTGTTTAGTGTTTCATCTGGCTCTGCTTAACCTTCCCTTGCTGCTTGATAATGTGGTGAGTGCAGCAGCTTCCATTAGCATCTCATCTCACCCTGTGCCACAAGATGGTAGGTAGTTGAGGCCATCTTAACAGTGCCAATATAAACAGAACACGTAAGGGGTGCCATGGTCTGAGGAAACAAGATTATACATATATACCTTACTGCTGGTTATGTTGAATATGATAAAAAAAACAAAAAAACGAAACTACGAATATTTTGAAGTCCATTTATGATAGGAATTATATTTTCTTCCAAGTGTTAAAAAGAAAAGAGAAGAGAGCGTGATTTTATGTCTCGTGTATCTATCTGGCTGTGTCATTGTATTATAATATCAACCTTACCATTAATGCTTTCCACACAACACATTTTCTAATTCATTAACACAAGAAAAGGCGAAACGAAACGGCATTAGTCTTGTAGGTGTTGTTGCCTCGATTTGAGCTCTTTCAAGTTGAGGTCTGTATAAATTGGTGGCGAGCAGCAGACACTAAAAAAAAAAATAATAATAAAAAAATATATATATTAAAAAAAATAAATAAAAAAAATAAATAAAAAAGTTAACACCACTATGGCTTTGTATCATCAGGTATGGAAACTATAGCTATTCAGTTTCGCGCAGCAACATTGATAAGTTTACCATTCAAAATTCACTTCCATAAATAAACTAGTATAATCTTTTTTTTTCTCGTGATAGGAACACCCTCTATGTGGACAAATTAATGATTGAAACGCTCTGTGATATTCAAGTGTTATCATCGCTAATCTAAACATACTCCACTTTTTTTTTATTTAACACTTATCAGGTTATTCAGCCGTCATTAATTTAAAACCTTTTCTCTGGGTGTAATTCGGGTTCAGATGACTAAACTTTCGGTGGCATCCGATCAACAGAACTCAAACTACACCCACGAGAAAGAGTCTAAAAATCTTCAATGGCTCCTGAAAAAAAAATGATTATTGATACGAAACGCGAGAAAGGTTGCCACGTGACAGTACGAATAAGCTATCATCACAAATAGATAAAATGCATCCAACATTATCTCAGTGACGTGTTAAGATGGTGACACATTGTACAGTTATCAGTCAAGGTTAGTTAGGATGAAGAATACATAAGTCGGATGGAAATATCTACAAGGGATGGAAAATTGATAGCTATTAAAGCAGACCTTTGATAAGTAGACACCACGTAACACCACCAAGTATTCACCGAACATACAAGTTGCCCGAAGCCCCGCTACCCACCAACCAACCCACCCACCCATCCACACACCTACCCACCCACCCACCCACACACCTACCCACCCACAGAACCTATCACTGGACCCCTACTAAGCGTAATGACGACGTAATAACCAGCACAATAACAAGGCAATTACCCAATGACATCAAAGCGAGACCTAGTGAGAGAGAGAGAGAGAGAGAGAGAGAGAGAGAGAGAGAGAGAGAGAGAGAGAGAGAGAGAGAGAGAGAGAGAGAGAGAGAGAGAAAGCGAGAGCGAGAGCGAGAGAGAGAATGCTCAATTAGCTACTGGCCCTGTTATTGCCGCATCACACAAGCCTCCAACACTAGCCACACGCGGACACCCTCAGTGTAAGGGACGGAAGGAAGGAAGGAAGGTCGGACAGACACACCGCTGCACATTACCTGTTGAGATGAACTGTGCAGGTGATTCTTAATGTGCTTCTTCATTAATACCGGAGAGAGAGAGAGAGAGAGAGAGAGAGAGAGAGAGAGAGAGAGAGAGAGAGAGAGAGAGAGAGAGAGAGAGAGAGAGAGAGTTTAGCTCGTTAGTTTCAAAAAAAGGATGAAACGAGCTCCAATCAAACTTGCTATAATTTTTCGGTCACTAATAGGATTCACCTGATTAAATTTGGTGCTGTTTCCTGGGATATCCTACGATCCTACGAGAGAGAGAGAGAGAGAGAGAGAGAGAGAGAGAGAGAGAGAGAGAGAGAGAGAGAGAGAGAGAGAGAGAGAGAGAGAGAGAGAGAGAGAGAGAGAGAGAGAGCAGTCAGTACCAAAGCTAATATACAACAATGAACTGAATATTTCCACCTTCTCGAAACCGCTCTGGTCTCCTAACCCTCCCTCCCTCTCTCTAACCCACCCTCCCTCCCTCCCTCCCTCCCTCCCTCCCTCCCTCCCTCCCTCCCACCCTCCCTCCCTCCCTCCCTCGACCCTCTAACCCACACACACTCCACTGAAATTCTGCTTTAGTTCCCCTTAAGTTTAGCCAGTCCAAGGGCAACTGACGGCAAATTGCTTTACCTTAATACTGCGGAGAAATGCACTAAATATAATGCACCTACCTTTTAAATGGATATACGAGTAGTCACGTAATTATTTCAAGATTGTATAATAGATGCATTCAACTTCAATTACCTGCGATTCATAAACTAGAGAATGTTATGGAGGCAAGGCAAGGCAAGTGAAGGGATGGTTTTTATTTCTTCTTGTTATTTTCATTTTCAAGGGTAAATTTAAGTGATTAGAGATGCAGTCAGGTCTTCCACGCATAAACTGGAGCATGTGGAGCAAGGGATGAGGCAAAAGAGAGGTTAACTAAACTAAATTAAACTAAACTAATGCACTGAAAATAGATAGATAATAGCAGTGACCAAAACACACGACAAAATGGGAATCTGAATGACGAGGTTTAGAAGAATCGAATCACTTAACTAAAATACACGTACTTACCTGATATTTTCGCGGAAGAGAGAGAGAGAGAGAGAGAGAGAGAGAGAGAGAGAGAGAGAGAGAGAGAGAGAGAGAGAGAGAGAGAGAGAGAGAGAGAGAGAGAGAGAGAGAGATTGATTTTGTTACTTCCTTAATGTGATAATAATTTGTTTACGTATTATAACACACACACACACACACACACACACACACACACACACACACACACACACACACACACACATTATGACCGTACTTTGGGTAGACGCTCCATTACCTCTTTACATTTCTTACGAAGGATTATGTGTGGAGCCAATTATTAACTCATTTATAATCTAACTTAATTTTTCACAACCAAGAACTGCCGGTAATTCATATGCATTTCTGTACCACGTGTCATTTGTGCGTGAAATACAAAAGAACATAAAGGTAGAACAAACATCAGTATATCAATGTGTACCTTACCTTACCCTACCTTGTTTGTGATACACTTCACTATCTAATATAAAGTCAAATACGTGGGATAGTAAAGGTGAAGGCTCCTCCCCACCCACCCACCGTAGCGCCGAGATAATATGTTGATTTGAGAACACATTGCATCTTCCTCTCGTCGAGTTAGGTGACTCTTGAAGGCGAGTTTGAAGCCTCACAGTTGTTTCATTATAAGTGTCATGAAGCAGTGTTGGGGGATGGACCTTTTAGTGTATTTTGGTGAGTGTGTCTATATATATTTTTTTCTAGATGTGATTTTTTTGTTCTCTCTCTCTCTCTCTCTCTCTCTCTCTCTCTCTCTCCTCTCTCTCTCTCTCTCTCTCTCTCTCTCTCTCTCTCTCTCTCTCTCTCTCTCTCTCTCTCTCTCTCTCTCTCTCTCTCTCTTTCTTTTACGTTACAGGTTTAATCTAAGGCTCCACCACCCTGCATATAATCCCCTGATTTGCATATAATTAAACACCTGTGTGGTCTTGACTCACTCACTCTTGACGGGACGGCGGCAGTTGGGGGAAAAATATATATTAAGTAGAAAAAGATACGGTGAATCTAACTCAAGAATTTCAAGCCAAACTGAAAAAGAAAATATTACGTGAAGAAATTCAATCATTACAAAATATTCATAGAAATTTCCTAAAAACTAACAGGCGTAAGTAGCTTTGAGAGTTAGTCGATTGAAATGATAAATTTATATTATGATTCGAATTGTTTTATGTAGTGGAGTCACTAAATTATTGAGTGAATTTAGAATGAAGAGATGAAGCTTCAGTTAAACTATTTTCTATCAAACTATTGTGGATTAGATTTGAGTCCTGCCTCGCGCACTGCCTTGAAAACGTGTGTGTGTTTCTCATTGTGTGTTATAACGAGAGGAACACGGCGGGGAAGGAAGCCTACAAGTGGCTACAATGGACGCGCCTTGTACCTCCACCAACACCAACATCAACACCAACATCAACAGCAGGGCCAGCACGCACTGCACCGTTATTTAAACACACCAGCTTGTAACACCCATGTTAAGGAAAGCATCACGAAAAGGATTGGTTACAATATCATTGAAATCTGTGATAGCGAGTCACTTCAAATGTAAGATGACATGATTACCTTGCTAATTTTTTATAACATGTAGCATAGTTGAAAATATACTCGTGCATCAAGATCATAAAACTGAGAAATTAAAAACAAACAAACCTTAAATATGACGAATGTATTGTTATTTAATCTCCAACATTATTCTCATTGTTGTTTATATGTTTAATCACTAATTATGAGCCTGTTAGGATCATAATTCAGTAGGAGAGGAGGGAGTGCATGTACGTTATCCCTCTAAACTTCATGAGGGTGGCAACACACCAAACCCTCACCCTTTGTGGCGGGAAAACGTTCAGTGTGTCAGTGTGGCGGTGTCTTCAACGCGGGAGGACGGAGTGATGCTTCTAAGAGTTGCCTGTTTATAGATACTACGAAGCCTAATGGATTGAAGTTTTTACTAGAATAAAAAAAAATGTGATATTACGTCATATGCTTAACAACTACATAGTTAATATTTGACACCTAATGCCGTAAGTAAGTGGTAATACGTTGACTAAGAATTCGAGTAGTGTTTTTATAACCAATTTTAGTTGACTCTGTAAGGAAGAAAGGAAAAGAAATTGTAGTCATGATTTACTTATATCAACACAGACTTCCTTTATTTTTCACCAGTGCGCAAGACAGGGGCACTCCAGATGTGGGGGGCGGGGGGGTGGACGGCTTGAATGATTAGTTGTTGGGTTTCATTATTCTATTTTTTACTCCATTTTACTCCTCGTGCGGGGGTGAGTGAGAAAATTCTAGGTCGATAGTTTATTGTTATTTCTAAGCTCTATTACTTCTGTGTGAGTTTATATATACTATTATCTTGTGTGAATTAATTTATATATACTATTATTTGCTTCATACATAGATAGATCCCTTAGTTTTCTGAATATAACTCAAAATTCACCTTGAGTTAGTTAGTTTTACGAGTTAGTTATGTTTTCTCTGTTGCACCGTTTTTCTTCGCTTACACCCACGAAGACAAGACGTGTATTTTATTGTGAGTTAATCTTAGAGTTTGAAGATGGGAAGTGTGCTCTTCTGAAACGTTGCAGTAAAGAATGCACTAAGTTATACTCGGAGAGAGAGATACAAACACACACACACACACACACACACACACACACACACACACACACACACACACACACACACACACACACACACACACACACACACACCTTGATATACGCTACTAATATATCCTTTCAATATTCGCCTTAAGAAAAACACAAAAAAGTTATTGTGAAGCATAAATCATCCTGTATCCTTATGTAAGTTTGTTTGGTCTCCCTTACCTTCCTTCCTTCCTTCCTTCCTTCCTTCCTTCCTTCCTTCCTTCCTTCCTTCCTTCCTTCCTTCCTTCCTTCCTTCTTGACTGGCTGGCTGCTCAGGATGAAACCTTCGTCGCTTTCTGCAGATGCTCACCAAATTACTTCCTGTTCTCACTCTCTCGCTAATGTGCAGTTACCCCCCGCTCTTCACCGCCCACTCTGCGCCTCCTCCCTCAGCCCTTACTCAATCCTTCATCACCTCCATCTCCTCCCCTTCCTTCAAACCCTCTCTAGTCCCTTCTCCTTCACTGGTGCATATCCGAGCCATTTACTCCGTCCTCCTCCTCCTCCTCCTCCTCCTCCTCCTCCTCCTCCTCCAGTTAACCTCTCCATCCCTGAGACCCTTCACACCCCAAGGACCAATCTGTTAAAATCTCCGGAGAATAACTGAAGCAAAGACCGAGAAAGAAGCTGAAATGCGATCGAACGTAAGAGAGGAAGTTGCAAGTACGAAAAATGTGCCTCACGCTTCTGTTCTAAAGACTATCATTACGACTTTCTCTTCGTCTGCAGTGATTCTTCTTCTTCTTCTTCCTCCTCCTCCTGCTTCGTGCCCTCCTTTTTATCTTCTTCTTTTTCGTCTTCTTCTTTCTCTCCTCCTCTTCATCTTCATTCTTGACTCTCGTACCGTAATGTGTGTCCTTTTGAAGAATCTCTTTCCTTCTCACAATCTCTTCATAATTTCCACTTAGGTTTTTTGTAACTTGCCTTTGCCTTCCTTCTCCACTGTCATCTCCTCCTCCTCCTCCTCCTCTTCCTCCTCCTCCTCCTCCTCCTCCTCCTCCTCCTCCTCCTCCTCCTCCGCCTGGATTATTGACGGGTTAAGAAGGGTGAGAGACTGAAAGGAGGATAACAGAGACAAGTGCGCCAAACAGTATTAAGAGGAACACTTAGAGATGATCGAAAACGTCCTTAACATTGGCGCCCCGAAGACCGTGACCTCCAGGAAGCAGCCAAGATGTTGAGGCAATAATGGGAAGGACGCACACACACACACACACACACACACACACACACACACACACACACACACACACATGTTGATGGTTGTGTGTGTGGAGCGAACGACCTTGAGTATTGAGCTTCATGTTGTTGTTGTTGTTGTTGTTGTTGTTGTTGAGCTTAAACAGAAGAAGTGTTGTTGTATCTACATGTCAGTTGTCGATTAATTAAGTGCCTTGAAGTAAGTGGTTTGTAATGTGAGAGGATTAATAATGGTATGATCTTTAATAAGTACAATACAGTGACAGTCTGGTTTGATGACTTGATGAAGGGAAATTTCTTTTGGCAATTCCATCATCAAAGTGCGTTTCTATTCCCCGCCTGCCAGACAGTTCCAATTTGCTTGCTAAAGGTGTAGTTTCCCAATATCGTGAAAACAATATCTCCCTTCAGCCGCGTGGACAGAGTTTCCCTTTTGTATATTCTGTGCTTCAGACATACTAGCCGGTGACCCTCGCCCCCCCAGCACCCTCCCACACACACAAACATATATTGATTTTCCTCCCTTATGAATTTCATGTAACGTGACATAAATTAGTTAGTAGTGACCTCAGCGCACTTTAATGTAAAAGGAACACTCCCTCGCCCTCCTTCCTTCTATTGTTAACGTTAGCTTTGAGGTGTGTGCCGGCGTCCCAGTGCTGGAGGCGTGTAGGTTTCCATTAAAGCTTTGTCCTGAAGGCGAGCTGGTGGCCAAACACTGTGGCTGGAAACTCCTTTACCTCTGACCTGCACAACCAATACAGTGTTTGTGGCGTAAATATCTTTTATTTTATTTATTATCGAATATTATTGTGATCCTTGTCTCGCATCGCATCTGTATCTCTGCATTAGCTGACTATTAGCTCTTGTATTTGCTTAGTTTTTGTACATTTGGTTTTCTTTTATTACCTCGCTTCCTGTGTTATATTCTCTTCTGTCATTATTACTATTCTATGCCCTTGGATAATTTCGATGAATACATATTTCGATCTTTCTAAGCAAGTGTGTTTTTTGTACCATACCAAGCAGACCAAACAGCGGTGGAATAATTACATTGATCATGGTCAATTACAATTAAAATACATTAATTACATACTAAATAGATTACAATCGAGGAACAAAGACAAGTTACAGGATGAAGAAGTACTCGTAAAGTTCTATTGAGGAGTACTGTGGCATTGGTCGTGGCTTGAGTGTATGTATGTATGTATGTATGTATGTATGTATGTATGTGTGTGTATGTGTTGACATTAATGGTAGGTTGTTGGGTGGAATGTGTTATACATGTACGGTACCGGTAATGGAGATCAAGAGGTAGTAGTTGTGACCTATGTTTGTATGTAACTATGAATTTGCAGGGGTGGTTTTTTCTTTCTTTTTTTCTCTTTCTATCTCTCTATTTCTCTCTCTTTTTCTGTGCCTAGTGGTGTGTGTGGTGGGCGTTACAATTTCCGTTGTTTCCGCTCAGTTTCTGTAACGCCATGTACTACTACTTCTTTTTTTTACAGCAAATATCTATAGGTTTTTTGAGCGCATTTTTCCTCTCTTTTTTTAACTGATTGGAGGCATCATAGCAAAAAATCTTTATGTATAAGAAAGTATACCTAATCGGCGCTCCCCTAAGACAAGAGAGAAGGGAAATATTTCTAAAAAGGTTATATAATCAGTATTGTTCTCGAGGTGTCTTGGTTCTCCTCTCTTATATGGTTTCAAGTCGTAAGGCAGCGTGTTTCGAGGGATGTAAGAGCAAATATATTAGTAAACTCTTGCATTAGTTAGGTGGATGGAGTGGGGATGATAAGGAGCAGTGTTGTGTAGAGGTGCAGGCAAGTTAGTAATCTCAGGAGAACCTTAGAATTAGCGATTCAAAACAACAGGAGATGCAACACTGCGAGAAAATGTGAGAAACTGAAAACATGTTGATTATTAAAGAAAAGAAGTTAACGAAAGAGGCGAGTGACTGTTTTAAAAGTGTTTGGAGATGTAATGTGTTTTTATTGTTTTTTTATTGCATCATATTTTTGTTCTTTCTTTTTTGTTTTTAGTTAATTAAGAATGTTTATGAATGACGTATTAATTGGCACCGTATGAATGTTAGTTAGTCTTGAGGAAAGTGGTCGTCAGTTTCGTTATGGAAATAGTCGAAGTTTTTGCACGCAGCCAATATAAAATAACCTTCGCGAACTACCAGAGCAACGGACAGAGAGAGAGAGAGGGAAGTGAGGCGAGGGTGAAAACATCCTGCCGCTGTTTTTAATGCATCGCTAGAGACTTCACGTGATCCTTCGATCCTATTTAGTCTCGCGCACAAAGCTGTTGTTTTCAGTATACGAACGAATTTCTTTTAGACAATTCATTTGGTGTGTTCGAAACTGGGACGTGGGAGTTGTTTCTTTTTAATCGAGTTTTAAGGGAGACTGTACAATTCTTTTAGCACTGACTCATGGTTAGAAAACTACACTGATTTCAGTAAAGTAGACTCAATCATAGTTCTGTACATAATCCAGTATCGATTATCCGTGTTTAGAAGAGTGAGGCAGCTTGTCCAGTGCTAAAAGGGCTAACTGGTGCTTGTGTTCACGTTTTTCTAGTTTAATAAGTCAATCAGAAAGGTGAGTTATTTTCTCCAACTCAAATTTCAAGAGTTTACAAGCCTGCCTCAAGCCTCTCCGTTGTGTCCTCGGCATATCGAAGCTTCATGAAACACTGAAGCAACCGTGTGTGCGAGCGGCTAATGCTTCACGCTAATGGGAAAAGGCTAGCTTAATGAATTTTAAAAGACCTCTTAACCTGCTCGTGGAATAAAGTGGACATACTACGAAAGCAGCGAAAAACAAGTTGTATGAAAGATATGGAAACACACTTGGCGCTAAACTGTTCAGCTTAATTCCTCGATGCAGTGGATGAAACAGACTGTGTGTGTAGAAGGTCTGGTTAACACTCAAACAAAACATAACACATTACTTCGCTTTGTTTTGGTCGATGACATGATTAGTACATCACCTCAAATAAATCATGTATGTATGTATGTATGTA
>JAPQNM010000002.1:13859373-13861873 GCA_029783475.1 Metacarcinus magister
AAATAACAAACAAGTGCAATTATTACAAGTATCACCGTTCAATTTATCCGATAGAAAAGGTTTATCTTGAGTTACGGTCTTTGTATTGTGTGTTGAGTTTCATGGATGTTGCTTCAAAAGAGAACAACTATTTTGATTTAAAGAATATTGTGTTGTTTCACGTTTACTTTTCTTCACTTTCATTCGCATTTCCAGCATCAAAAGTAATAGATAAATAACATGATAATACACAGCACAGTCAGGTTGTCTACAAACAGTATTTTACATAACCGTACCACCTCAAACCTGTAGTTAGTTAAGCTTTAATTAAGTAACTAACAACCTTTTGGTCCTTGCATTGTACACTTCTATGGTGGATGTGTCTGCTCAGTGAAGGTAATACGAAAATAATACTTTACTTGCATTAATAGTACAGACTGAGTAAAAGTATACAGTGACCTATACGCTATAGTATTGTACTGTACGTAGATTTAATGTTAAATAATGTATATCAACCATAAGAAAGTACTGTAACGACAGAGTACATTAACTACGCAATAATGATGTGTGTTTATATTATTCTTCAAAGTATCAAAGAAACAGAAATGATGTTGTCAGAAGCAGCACGTGTTGCAGTGTGCGAGGATTTCCGTCAACATGTCCAGGATGACACAACCTTCACGTCGAGGATCATCATCGGTGACCAGAGTGTATGACCAGAGTGTATGACTACGATCTACAAACCAAACACCAGTCATGGCAATAGATACTCTGCACTGCAAAATCTAAGCCAGAAACATTACCAAGAGTATGATTGTCATTTTTTCTGACATTCACGGAGTAATGTACCTTCAATTTGTTCTCTGAAGTCCTCTTGTCAGCGCCGAGTTCTATTGTAAAGTACTGAGTCGTCTGCGGGGGAATATTTAATGCAAACGACCTGAACTGTGGCATGATGGGGATACAAAGGTGTTCCATGACAACGCGCTGCTCCCGATCAGTGCAGTGTGATCACGTAGAGTTATTCATCCACACCAACACTACAGCCTCTCCCTTCCCCCCCAAACTCATACCACAGATACCGCCTGACACACTTAATTAAAGAACGTGACTTCCCAAGAGCGTTGCAAGCCTCAGTGAAGCCCTGGGAGCGGTGTATCTATGTATAAGGGTATTACCTTGAGAGGGATAACGGTAACTTATATTAGGTTAGGTTTTTGTTTCTTTATGCACATACTCTCGGAATCTTTCTTTATCATTTAATAGCATGATGTGTGGCTTCCAAGAGCGCAAAACTATTATTACACTTTATCTTATCCTGAAAGAAAATATATAATGCCAACTCAGAAAGTATATATAAAAGTTGTACAGACCCGTCCAGTGACTCTGCTTTTTGTAGTTCTAATAATTGCACAAGAAATTATCACAAATAGAATTGGCGAACAAAGAGAGAGAGAGAGAGAGAGAGAGAGAGAGAGAGAGAGAGAGAGAGAGAGAGAGAGAGAGAGAGAGAGAGAGAGAGAGAGAGAGAGAGAGAGAGAGAGAGAGAGAGAAAGGATTAATGAAAGCATTGTAATCTTCAGTCTTCACATTAAGAAAGAGATCAGACAGTATTATACAATTACATAAGTGTATAACATGTTCTTAGAAATCTTGAATTATTGAAAGAAAAAAAACTTAAGACCGTGCAAGGTTAGTGTTGATTAGATTTTTTTTTTTTTTTTAAGTATTTTCATTCCATTAGGTTTGAGAATGACTTGCCGACAAAAAGAACGATTAAGAGAGACGGAAAAAAATAATAAACTGTCGCTGTAATGTTTGAGACTCCGTGAAGGCCAGAAATAGGAAGAATTATTCAAAATGCACAACAATTACAAAAGATACGAGGAAAAATGAAGACAATAATAGGAACAAAAAAAATAATAATGCTTTATAC
Source organism: Metacarcinus magister (assembly GCA_029783475.1). Classification (NCBI taxonomy): domain Eukaryota; kingdom Metazoa; phylum Arthropoda; class Malacostraca; order Decapoda; family Cancridae; genus Metacarcinus; species Metacarcinus magister. Next base: position 13,861,289 of record JAPQNM010000002.1, read on the forward strand.
AATATCGACTGACTTTTGTTTTCATCATCAACATCAACATCGTCACCCAACTAGATAGATAGATGCTTTTAAAAGTTTCAAAATAAGGCTCGACATACTTAATCTTTTTTTTAATTAATTACCTGATGCTAGCAAACTGTCATACTATTTTTTTTTTTGTAATTGTAGATGTATCCAATGCCTACTTGCCCAATGCCTACTTGCCCTAAAGGTATATGATGTAACAAAAAAAAAAATTAAATAAAAAAAATAAATAAAAAATGGTTCATACGAGGTGATGCACTACGGATCTACCACTACATTCTACCACTTCACTCACTCAGTCAGTCAGTCAGTCAGTCAGTCGAGGAGGGGAAGCCTGAGGGTCGAGAGAGAGAGAGAGAGAGAGAGAGAGAGAGAGAGAGAGAGAGAGAGAGAGAGAGAGAGAGAGAGAGAGAGAGAGAGAGAGAGAGAGAGAGAGATAATAGCTACGTTCCCACCACTACATACTAAGTTGGCAGAGTTTTATAAAATGATAAGTGTGATTTTTTGTCGTTGTTTAAATAATGAGGGGGGGAGTTTATGTTCTCAAAAAATAGTTACCTG
>JAPQNM010000002.1:13864373-13876873 GCA_029783475.1 Metacarcinus magister
CAATACCCTTACATGTATAAACTAGAAAACAAGTGTACACAGCGAAATTTAGACATTGTTTATTAACGAAATATTTGTCGGAATCATTTGTTTCGCTGATTCGAACAGAAATATTTCATTTATAGGCTCGTTGAACAATGCAGTGAGGAAGCCGCCTAACGCTTAAAATACATGTTTTGTTTCATTCCATCCTCCTTATGTACGCTCTTTAATCAAAACAATACTCAAAGTGCATTTTGTTAAGCTTTGTAACAGTTGTTGCTCATTATAAGAGATTAATGAAATAAGTCAAAAAATATTTATTGCTATTTCCAAGTAGAATTTATTTTTATACCATCGTCATCTTTGTAGTTGTTCACACAGCATCCAGCCAACCATCTGCCGGGAATGTCATCTTTAGGAGAGAGGTTACAGTGTTTACTTTCGCAACTGTGATGAGTGAGTTTGATTCCAGAGTTGCAATGTAGAATAGACAGCTTAAAACGTGACGTGCGTTCCTCTCAGATTAGGTTTACACAGGATTGTAAGTCGAGGCTCAACACACTACCTTTTAATCAATCTTCCTGTGCCGGTGTGCTTCAGATAGAAATATAACAATAATATTTATATAAGTGAAACAAACAGGATTGCTCAACCACTCACTCGACTATTGATGCTGTTTTAGAAATATTGTCGAGTTTGTATATCTATTATATATTACTTATTCATTTATTTTTTTATTTATTTATGTAATTCTTAGTCTATCAATTCATTTCATTTAAATATTCATTTATTAATTTATTTGTTCTATCTTCACTTCATTGATTTTTGTTTTTATCTTATTTAATTGTTTTTTTATTTTATCCATAATAATATAAGGAGTCAGTCGTGCCGCTGTTCTCCAGTATGTGTTCTATCCAACCTCCACGAGCTTCTCTTCACCTTCTATGATGAACACCACTAACTCTTTGCACCTCAATTATGTCTGAAGTATTGATTTACAGTATGATATGTTACCTTACGTTACGATTGAGTAGTTTAGTAATTGCATCATAAAGTATATCAATTACGTTCGTCCTGGGAGGAGAAAGAGACGCGTCACACCTTAGCTTGGTCACAAAACGGAAAGTCCCGGCCAATTGCGTGTGGACCTCCTGCAGGGGATCTTACATGCGTAGTGGCGCCATCCCTTACTACGTTTCCTCGTTCATTACAAATGTCATCAGCCTCACATTATGAAACACAAGGCCACACACTTAGCGTAGAGCGGATGTTGTGATGACTCAGTTCGGGATAAACCCTCTTTCCGAATGTTTTACAAATGTCAAAGGAAACCCCAGGATAGCGTGAATCCACGTTGTACTTTCCTCCTGACTGCATGGCTGATAATCCAAGGAGGCGTATTGTGAGCGATGACGTCCTCGAGAAAGCTCCATCTGCCACTAGTTATAGCAGCAGCTTTTGTTAGTGGCAGTGGATGGCAGGATATATATGCAGACGATTTAGTGTTTTGAAAAGTCAAGATCTATAGTTTAGATATATAGATCTTGTTTGAAGTGACCATTAGTGTGTTGAACGGGATTTTGTGGTTAAGTTTATCCTTTTTTTATAGTTTTAAGATTCTCTGTTAGCTGTCTGACTATATATATGAGAGAGAGAGAGAGAGAGAGAGAGAGAGAGAGAGAGAGAGAGAGAGAGAGAGAGAGAGAGAGAGAGAGAGAGAGAGAGAGAGAGAGAGAGAGAGAGAGAGAGAGAGAGAGAGAGAGAGAGAGAGAGAGAGAGAGAGAGAGAGAGAGAGAGAGAGAGAGAGAGTCATTCCTCACACGTATCTCATTACTTCTCTAGTCTGTCAGTGGTGATAATGTTGTCCTTGCATTCAGAACACAGCGTCAAGCAGCTTCCTTACGTCCTGCCCTAAACAAAACCATCGACAACTTTATACTTTCCAGAATAATTCATCCAAAAAGTCAATCACATGTTGGCGGAAAATCATAAAATGTATTACGTCAAAAATATATTTATTCACATTGGACGTGGTAACGCACGTATAAGTACAAACCATGTGACACTTGTACCCTTGTGAGGTGGTTCCTTCAGAGGACATGACAAGCCACAAACAAACACCTTTTCCGGGTTCATATACCGGACTCCGGGTTCATATACCGGACACACAACTAACTCATGACAGAAGGTCACAAGTAAAAGTAATGAATCACAAGACGCACATCATACCAAGAGAATGATTGATGATGAATGGGAAAATTTGGCGAATTAACGTTGTACAATTAGTTGTTTGTGGTAATGATGGTGATGATAATGATGGTGGTGATAACATAATAAAAATAATAATAATAATAATAATAATAATAATAATAATAAAATAATAATAATAATAATATACAAATTCAAAATGAAATATGTAAATACATAATGAAGTTTATAAAGAATGATCAACATTAATCCATTTTTTCGCCTAATTATACCGTACGAATACATCAATTGTTTGAATGATTTGATTTGACAAAGTGAACCAACTATAACGAACATCATCTCCCATGTTCAGAGTACAGCCGAGATGAGTAGTAGCAGCAGTCCTCTGTCTCACACATACACACACACACACACACACACACACACACACACACACACACACACATACATACATACATACATACATACATACATACATACATACATACATACACACACACACATACACATACACACACACACACACACACACACTAAAACTAAGTGTGTGTCGGCGTAGGGATCACCAGCCACTCCAAGGGCGTATCGACGAAGCCTCCGCCTGGACGCCGCCCCTCGAGCATTGCCACGGTGAGTGATGTCACCACACGTAAGCGGCGTGACGTCACTAAAGATGGCGTCCGGCTCGAGGGATCATTGGCTCGTCGTTCTTGTGCGGCTTCTTCTCTGGGTATGCCACCAACTTATTGATTTTTGCAAGCTTGTCAGAGTGAAAAACAGGTGGAGCAACAAGTGGTGAGCCCAAGACTGCACCACGCCCACGCCTACGCCCACGCAACACCCACTGTAATGCCATACATGAAGGCCCCTGGAGTAGCGGCGTCACCCCGAGACACAAGGATCACAGCCCAGTTATGTGACTGACTTTCTATTATTCATCTTCCTGCTTCACAATACTACATAATTATATTGGTCGAGAAACAGTCTACACTATGATGTCTGAGAGAAGGTGAGGCTTCCTCGCCCCGGAGTAAAGGGTCAGCATGGAAGCTCTTTTGATCGTCACGTGACACTTCCGCACAGCTCTGATAAATACTGGTAAACACTCACACCGCGTGGCCTCCATCGCCTCAACCTTTTGGTGCCTCAAGTCAAACCGAAACCCGCTTGTTCTCCAACAGTAATAGAGAACGTTTCATAAATAAATAAGCGTTTAAATAAATAAGGCGTCACCCCGACAGTGGGTCAGCCCCGAGATGAGGTCTTGAAAGTGACCTTCATCCCAAACCATAGAACTTGCACGTTGACCTCACTGTCAGTGACCCGGAGATGACCCACCTGAGGACTAGGAATGCGGTAAGACTTGAGGCAGTGGAGGTGGGAGGCCCCGCGGGAGTATTGTGGTGTCATCGCTGCACGTTAATGTACTCGCAATGCACGAGCTACACGCACGCACTAGTGCTTCATTTGATTGGGAATAAGTTGCAACCGGCAGAGATGCAACTTGTAGCATACTTATGGGGGCCTCGAAGTAGGGAAGGGAGGCTTAGAGAGAAATTGAGATCATGAGACACTTGCTGGAAAGTAAGCCCGGCCAGTCTACAGACCGGGGCGGGGTGGAGGGGGGGGGGTGGCGATTGGGGCGGGGAAGGGAAGGAAGTGGACATATTATGGGAGGGAATCTAAAGGGTTGTTGGTCCTAGAGTAGCTACCATGTGTTGAGATAATCACAGATGCACTTTGAGACGTTTGGCACCCTCAGCAGCAGCTCGCAGTTAAGTTTGTGCGTTGGCCTCTACCGCTCTCTGAAGACGCCCTGGTATAGCTCAACCCACATCCCAGTCGCTGGACATGGAATTGCGACTGCAAGGTTGGCAGCCAGGAGGTCGGGAGGGGACACAGGCATCTTCCGAAGTAAGTCCACTGTGCGTGTGGTACTGCCCGGGTCAGACTGTGTGCGGGTAAGCCTGAAGGAAGCCCCGTAAAGCTGGAGGCAGATCACTGCTGCTGCCTTTACCGCTGCCATCACTAGAGTTGATGACGAGGCGACACAAATGTTGCAGAGATGGAGGTGAACGTTTGAGTGGCCGCCTGATGTCGATGGGACTGAAAGTGTTTCCCTCGTGGTCAACCCACACCTGGGTGGAGGCCACGTCCACGTAGTGCTGCACCAGCTCCACCACGCCCGTGAACTCAGGCGTGTGTCTTTGGCTGTGGCCGGTACAGTCCAGCCTGAACCTGCCACAGGAATAGTGGATCCTGACGCTGGTGGGCCCGTTGGTGGTGTTGACACTGAGGGAATACAGGCACTGCGGACTGGCAGAATCTCGCAGCAAGAAGGTGCCGACGGGAGTGTCCCGCAGAAGTGCCGCCGCCTGCTGCCACGTGAGGGAGCCATGGTACCATCCACTGTCCTCCAGCTTGCGTCTAGTTTCCGTCAAGACCTGGCTGTCATTTACGCTGTCTGGGTCAGGAGGAGTGAGAGTGACCTTTGGGGCAGCCTTGGTTGTCAGTTGACCGGCAGGAGAGTTTCCGATGAAAGGATTAAGAGACGCAGCCGAATGTTGTTGTGGGTGGGTGGGGCTCGGTAGAAGCACGCTGACAGGGCACGCCTTGGCGGGTGGCAGGACAGCCTGGCAAGGTGTAAAGAAGGGGTTGTGGCTGGCCATGTGATTGATCTTGGTGTCAGGAGAAGTGCTTCGTCCGGAATCCACCAGCCCTTCCACCAGCCCGCCGCCTGAGGTATGAAGGTTGTTGTGCGCCCCGGCAGCGGTGCAGGGCCGCAGGACGGAGCAGGAGTGGGGGCAGGAAAGACAGCACAGCACGTGGCAAGCGTCGTGCGACACCGGCAAACACGGCCGTACCCCTGCAGCACCGCCCATCTGGAACATCCGACCGCAGACGTAAGGCGGCTGCACCCCCGCCGATGTGAGATGGGCGGCAGGCAGACAGTGAGCCGCTGGCAGGACTGGGGCGGCGGCCATCCCGATGTGACAACCAGGACACACCAACATCATGACCTGCAATGTAATATTGGTGTCATTTCATGTAACAGGTTATTTCCCGTTGCAGCTATTAAGTCAGTATTTTACAAAACAACATTTCCGTCAACCTATCTACAATGCATACACTTCCTTCAACAACAACACTTCCTTCAACAACAACACCTCTCTCTCTCTCTCTCTCTCTCTCTCTCTCTCTCTCTCTCTCTCTCTCTCTCTCGCTCTCATTAAATTTCCGTTCCACGAAGCTAACCTTCCCAGAAGACTGAAAGTCATCAATACTCGCCATGCTGGGAAGGATTCCTGACAACCTCCCGACCCTTTGTTAGATCTATCTAGCTAACCTTAGCGTTATGGCGCGGCAGTGGTGGTGAAAACAACTACAGTCTACACTAACGAAAGCAGGTTATTCTGTTTCAAGTTGGTGCGACGTGTGTGTGTGTGCGACGTGTGTGTGTGTGTGTGTGTGTGTGTGTGTGTGTGTGTGTGTGTGTGTGTGTGTGTGTGTGTGTGATACACCTACTACCACCAGCTGGTCATAGTTGTGACGAGGAGAGTTTGTGTGCACGAAGCAACATGTGTCTTGAGGTGGTGGTGGTGGTGGTGGTGGTGGTGGTGGCTATTACGTAGTGGTTATGGAATTTATGGTGGTGTTATAACAATACGTGTCAAAGATGGAGGTAATGGCAACGGTGTGACCAACCAAACCAACCCAGAACCACTAACAAGAGTGAATGAAGTGGGCGCGTCGGGGAAGGAAGAGGCATGTGGGCGGCGGGGATGTAATGATTGCTATATTTGGTGGCGGGGACGGCGATGTCTTGGTGGTGTTGAGTAGTGGGACGGGTGCGAGGGTGGCTTGGAAGGAATTCATACCAGCAGAATGCGTCAAAATCATGCACGTAATTGTGTGTGTGTGTGTGTGTGTGTGTGTGTGTGTGTGTGTGTGTGTGTGTGTGTGAAGTTATGACGTATGTGTGACGTAATAAATAGGCATTAATAGGGATTCCCTACACTTGTTTCATCGAGGTGACGTGGGAGTGAGACAGTTTACCGATAAAGTAAGTTCACGTCACGGATGGACATCTGACGTACCAGGACACGCCCATCGTTTACTGGGCTACTATGGAGACGCGTGGAGTGGGATGACTTATCTAGTAGTAAATTGGGTGAATTATGACGTGTAGGTAGGGTAATATAGACGATGTGTGCATCTTTTATGGTTGAATAATGGATCATAATGGTGTATATGGAAGGCCGGAGAAAGTTCGTTTCACGAGTAACAGTTTCCTTCTCTCAATATAGCGTTCCCCTCACACCTCGACCTCTTATGGTTTACTAAGAATTGCTCTTAGAAAGTTTCTTCTTGGTAAAGCCCTAACGTCGTACTGCACACATCGATATCATTCTTCCAAGTCGCACCCAACTCTCATGCTTTATTACTGATATCGACTCAGAAGGTAACTAGAAGTTGATTCACATAACGAATATAGCTAAGAAATCAGGGGAGATATATTTTAATGGACATGATATTGGTTAAGTCCTGCCTCGTGTGTCCGCCACCGTCACTCAGGCAGCATCGCATTCCGTGAATCAGCTGACAGAGATGCCAGACACCGCTGGTTGCCAAGGTTGCTGCTGCAAGTCTAACTTTCACTGAGGTTTAACTCGCACGATAAGATTACTTATTTTCCTATAATCACAATGGTCTTAGTCAAGCAGAACCAATAATTGTATCGGAAACATTGCCGTTTGTATGTATTGTTGTGGCAGTGTCTCATAATCGGTGCATACTAATACATTACTGAAACAAAATGACAAGTGTGAGTGGTTGTTCTGCAGCAATCACACTCATACTTGAATTGAGTGACTTTACCTAATAAAGCCAGTATCTTTAATACGTAAAAGATGGCTGACTTATCCAATTCCCGGTACTTATTATAACTATTCCGGAGTGGTTCAAGGAAAATGACACATCGACACGTAGCCATTATCCTACCGGGAGAAATTTCGAGCTGCCAGAATTTCCCATGACGTAGGTATAAGTAGGCGTGAGTGTGGCAGATAGACGGGAAACTTTAGAATAAGGTACTAAGCTGTTACACTATTGACACCTGAGAGAGAGAGAGAGAGAGAGAGAGAGAGAGAGAGAGAGAGAGAGAGAGAGAGAGAGAGAGAGAGAGAGAGCCGTCAAAAGGGTTGTTTTGTCTCTCTTGGTTGCATCCTCCACCACAAACTGAAACATTCGTGTGGGTGAAGTTAGCCGGCAAGTTATATTTAGCGACTCCCTCCCTCCCTCCCCTCCCTGTCTGACTCCCTGCCACCTCCCTTCCTTCACCATCTGTTACTTGCTCCGTTCCTGGAAGTAACGGCAGCACCCATTATTAACCCTGGACTAATAATGACACCTCGCTTCACACATTCCAGAAACATATATTTACATGCTAATAGAAATAGCCAATCTCTCTCTCTCTCTCTCTCTCTCTCTCTCTCTCTCTCTCTCTCTCTCTCTCTCTCTCTCTCTCCCCTATGTACACATACACACATCCCAAGACAAAGCCACAATCGGACATTCAAAAGGCGGTGGTGGTTCCTAGAATTTAGGCGGGAACAGGTCGGTTACGCCACGAATATTTGCTTTACTAGCAAACGGAGCGTCACCATGGCAACGCATTGCTAGCAACACCCTCCCTCCTCGCCACTTCACGTGTGAGACATGTTATGCTAATCAAGTTCGTCCCTCAGATGCTTTAGATAAAACAAATACAAATACTGATATGGATTTTATAAGGACCCCAATTTGTCAACACCCACAGACTGCCGAGTACATGATGATTTGACTTACAATCGTTTGGCAAGTCAAGACAAGACGCGTACGTGCGCTTTCCTGCATATACAACAGTTGTGTTACGTCAAACAGCAGTTCTTGAAACCAAACATTTTTACCAGTTTAGTCACATCTTCCCTAACACCAGTGGTACAATTCTTTATGGAAAATGCACGAAACTCAGTGACATGCGTATGATACTCTAGGCGCACCGATTCCATGAATGAGATTACACAAAAAAATACGCCTGTGAGTTGCCACACACTTCCTGGGACTCTGGTTTGTTTGTTACCGATAAACTCAAGGATTGATGCACTTACCAGAGAGTAATAGAAATAAAATTATTACACCTTAGGATGCGGGAATGTTTATGATGCATGTTTATGATGCATGTGTGTGTGCATGTGTGTGTGTGTGTGTGTGTGTGTGTGTGTGTGTGTGTGTGTGTGTGTGTGTGTGTGTGCACCACTCGTGAACTTTTGATGTGGTTATGACATGACTCTCCAAACGAGCTGTCAAAACTTCATTGCTTAACAAAACGATCATATCAATCAGATAATACTAACAATAAAAAAATTAGTGAAAACAATAATTTTGACTTTTTTAGCACACAAACTACACTACTGTTTACTAGTACAACATTCACTTTTTTTGTCTAGTATAGTTGTTTTAGGCCCAGATGCTCTCACTCCCTCCCTCTCTCACTTCCTTTCTCTGCGTCGCCTTTCACCCTCCTCTCCCTCCCTCTTCCGCCTCTCCGCTAACATCACCGCTTGTGTTTCTCAGAAGTGCTCCTCCCCTTCCCTTCTTTGTCTGTCACTGTCTAGAAAGCCGCTGGTAATCAGACGATGCTCGTGAGTTTCTATATTACATTCAAAGTTAAAATTAATATGCTCTGAGATTGATTGAAAGTTGATAGTGTAAACTAAATATAAATCTTGTGTAGCGATAACTTCTTTGAGCACCGGACTGAGACATAGCCTGCAGCCAGGTGAGATGAGGGAACATCGAGGTGAGGTGGGTGGTCAGGTTAGCTTGCAAGGTAGTTGGTAGTTGCACTCAGGAGATGAAAACTATATTGTCGCAAATATTGTTCGTCATACTTTACAGAAGGATTGGCGATGATCCTTTAGATGTATCAAAGTGTAGCATCGAATGTGATGTATTTCAGTGATGATTGCATGGGAGACCAAGTTAAAGTATTTCCTAAACACTCTACACTCTGCTACACATCCATTCATACCACAAACTTTCATCAAACATAAACAACATTTTCTTTAGTAACTTATTTCAACTGAGACATCAGTATCTACCTTGATACTGACCTTATATTTTCGGTACAAGACACCACTGAAGACCAGGAACACACACACGGGCTGCGGCTTGGTACTCTCCACGTGTCTCACTCGTCAGTGTCACTTTGGCACTTCAATTGTCCACACTCTACCTTCACAGTTATTTCAAGTGATGAAGGAAGGAAGCACTTGTTTAAGAAAGATGCAATACTTTTCTGTCAAGGCTTATAATTTCTTGGTATCCAACACTCGTCTCTCAAAGTGTCTCACACCACAAACTCGCTTATATCCTCCCGACTTCTTGATCCAGATTCATTCAAGTGACACAGTATGGAGAAGCAATCCATTACTGGCAGATGATGGTGTATGGAAAGACAAGTCCCTGGCGGCTGGTGTGGGAGCGGGCGTGGAGCGTAACCGTGGCACTCTCCTCCGCTGCGTGGAGTTAACTGAGAGCTCCCCGCCATAGACGAGCGAGGGAGGGCGGCCGCGGACACCTCTCTCTGCCACAACTCCCGGACTGACTAATTCTTGGTATCTCACCAACGCGTCTCTACCACCGTACACGGAGCCCCAGTTAGCTTCGCTCACTCCCACGAACCCCGTTCGCTTCCAAGGTGCCACAGAGATAAATAAGTGTTTTCTGACAATTACTAATGCCAGCCAGCTCCAGCAGTGTCAGCCATGATAGGTAGACTTCACCCTCTGTTTACAAAAGGTGTTCAGGTTAAATAGTTACTTCCTGTTTTGATGTATTCAATAATGTGTAATTATCGTTCCTGCATGAGAGAGGTGAGCCAACGCTTCGCTAAGTCTTTTTCCCGCCTTCCCGCACTGTCCGAGGGAGACTCACAGGCCACTCCTCTTGCTAAGGTTCAAGTTGACGCGACCAGTTTCCACCTGCAGGTCGCTATTCATCCTGTGTTAGGTGCGCTCAGCTAGTTCTTTCACTACTCACATCTGTTTCTGCTCCTCCAACACCACCACCATCACCACCACCACCACTACCACTACCACACTCAGCGACGCCACCGTCACTACCACTACAATTCCAGCGATACCACCGTCATCATTGTTATGAAATGACCACCTCCCTCATCATTAATACGACTTTTCCATCACTGTCACAACCACCATATTACCACCTCCACCACGATTGTCACCATCACTACTACAATCATAATTATTACTGCACTACCACCATTACCACTACCAAGACCATTACCACTATTTCTACCACCATTAGTATAGCCACCACCACCATCACCACTACCACCACCACCACCACCACCTCCACCACCACCACATCCACCATCACCATCACCATTACCATCATTACAACCAGTATGTCACTACGCCATAACTAGATTCAATGCTCTGACTTTCACTCCTTTCACTGTGATCATTAACACTGTCAACACCATCAACTCCTCCCCCTCCTCCTCCTCCTCCTCCTCCTCCATCATTTATACCATGTTCTCCCACGTCTAGTATACTATTAGTATTACGTAGTTCAGAAGATACTCTCGTTATATAGACCAACAGGTGTTATGATATATGTTATTCCTATGTAATCATCATCTTCCTCCTTCTCCTCCTCCCTTTCCTCCTCTTTTTCCCCCTCCTCCTCCTCCTCCTCCTCCTCCTCCTCTTCCTCCTCTTCCTCATGGAGTGACTTTAGTGTACGGCGTCCTGTTAAAGGAAAGTACACTGTCATACTGAATTGTACGGAGCTGGGGCCTGATTGACAGTGTATTCCTTTGTAGTCCTCTTCCTTCTTCTTCTCCTCCTCCTTCTCTCATCACCATCATGACCACCACCAACACGACGCACTACCTCATCATCATCACCATCACCACCATCACCACCATCATCATCATTATATTCCGTCTCGCTGGTTACGTCTCGCGCAGGAGGTGTACAAGCGAGCAGGAAGAGGAGGAATGTGAAGACCGTCTTTTGTATATGTGTGTGTGTGTGTGTGTGTGTGTGTGTGTGTGTGTGTGTGTGTGTGTGTGTGTGTGCGTGCGCGTGTGTGTGTGTGTGTGTGTGTGTAAGGTTTTCGGGGAACCCCTTATCCGTTCAAGACGCTAGATGCTCGTCTGATGAGTTCCCAGGAAGAGCATTCGTTCGGAGGTCATAATGTTAGTGGTGCGTTCTCGGAAGATTAGAGCGAAGCAGACGACGACCCGCTGCTTCATAAGATTGAAGGAGGCATTATAGGGCCCGTCTCCCCTACCTTGGATGAGACCAGAGAGAGAGAGAGAGAGAAAAGAAAAAAAAAAGAGAGAGAAAGAGAGAGAGAGAGAGAAAGACACGTGGAAAGGATGAGAACGGTTGGGTCGTGTTCAGCTGCCTATTCTCGCAAGAGTGATAGTAGTGGCAGCTTTAGTAGTAGTAGTAGTAGTAGTAGTAGTAGTAGTAATAGTAGTAGTAGTAGTAGTAGTAGTAGTAGTAGTGTAATTAAGCAAATGGTGAAAGATGAGCAGTGGGTACAAGGAGGAGGAGGAAAAGGAGGTCGTGGAGGAAAAATACGAGAAGGAAAAAGGAGGATTAATAGCGAATAACAATTAATAATACAACAATTAGACATAAGTAGTTCTGGTTACTTGTTTAAACCCATAACGACGCTAAAAATTGTACTGTAGTAGCTATCGTTGATTATGGAAGTTATCATATATATATACAAAGGTAAACAAATATAAAATGATTCACGCAAATGATATGTTGTGGACTAACTGCGATTCTCATAAAAATGTTAACCAATACGCCCTCATCCGTGGTGTTGAAACTATGAGAAACCAGCTGGTATTGCCTCATTGAGATTATCAGAAGTTTTTCACCATTTTTTTCCGTAAACATTTATTCTATCACCTTGCGCGAGCTTAGTGAGTGTTGCCATCAAACGCACCGACGGGATGTTGATGCAGTAGTAATAGTGATAGTAAAAGTAATAGTAATAATGATAACACTAACTAAGTTTTTTTTATATAATGATCTCTATTAGTCGAACATCAATACGTGAGAGGATTCCGGGGTAATGAAAAGCAGGAAGCCGCCGTCGTTCCCAGTTCGACACCAAGTACACATACAGCGTCGCACTCCGGCAACTCTACCATCAGTCAGTCAACACTTGATTCCCAGGACTCTTGAAAAGGCTTTCTCTGAATAAAGGATTTCCGTTGA
>JAPQNM010000002.1:13881873-13886873 GCA_029783475.1 Metacarcinus magister
ATATATATATATATATATATATATATGTATATATATATATATATATATATATATATATATATATATATATACACATATATATATATATATATATATATATATATATATATATGTATATATATATATATATATATATATATATATATATATATATGTATATATATATATATATATATATATATATATATATATATATATACATATATATATATATATATATATATATATATATATATATATATATAACATCAGGAAAAGAAAGAAAAAAGTTTGCAGGAAGTTTCCTGTGTTGAAGAAGACACCTTTTCAACTTTAACGGCTTTATAAGAACATTGATCGACTTTTCTTTCATGCACAAACGGTAACATCAGCGAGGTTATTTGATCTCTCTTCAGAGAAACTACATTGTTTGCTCATTTGAAAGCCGTTCTGGGAGGATGTGTTCGAAGCATTTCAATACAACAGCTGCCATGCGGTGAAGAGACAAGTTTTGTATCATACATATAATTATGATACAAAACTTATCTTACTTTCCCTCAGGCGAGTTGTATACATCTCGCCTGAGGTAAAGTTTTAATTCGGCGTAAGGTTTCCATGGAAGAAAATTTATAATTAATGTTCTCTGGATCTATTTTTATTTTTTTTTTTTTTTATTTTTTTTTTTTACATATAACTGCTCATGATTCAAATTCCACGTCATGTTATTTTTGATGGAGCATCTTCCTGGAATGAAAATATTGTAATCGTTATCTTTGTATGAAGCTTTAATCAACATGATAAGTATTCATATTTTCTTAAGTATGAAACGTTTTCCTTCATTGATTAGATTTGCAATAACTGGGTTAATATTTATGATAATCACGGTAATGGTAACATTGTTCTATTAACAAAAACAGTTGTTTTGACTGTTTGTCCTCATCGCTTTCCTGGAAACATGGCGCCTCACAATGCCTTTTTTTTACTTTCAAGAAATTGATTGACGCATACACTATCCCTTGTACTGCAGGAAAGATCGCACTGTCGGAATGCAGCAGTAAAATTAATATAAACGAATTCAAAAGATGAAATATAAAGAAAAATTGTAAAATACTCACGCAGGTTTTTTTTATGTTATTGGAAAACTGGTCAAAGGTAATAAACAACGTTGTATAAAAAGGAAGCCCACCTGTGATTGCTGGTTCCCTAAAGAAGAAAGAGTAATAAAAAAGTGAGGCCAAATTAAGGTTACAGGTGTATTGATACTCCTCTCTTAAATGAGTTCAAGTTGTAGGAAGGTGGAAATACAGATTCAGGTAGAGAGTTCCAGAGCTATCAATAATACACTAATCATTTTGATATGGAAATTAATTATTGCACTGAAAGTTACACTGTTGACCGCGGAATTACATCGTGTAATCTATTATTACTATTCATTATTATTATTATTAGTAGTAGTAGTAGTAGTAGTAGTAGTAGCAGTAGTAGTAGTAGTAATAATAGTAGTATTAGTAATATTGTTGTTTCTATTATTATTATTATTATAATTACAGGCATTACTTACTGTAGTTTTACATTAAAAGGGTGCTGGGCTAAGGGAAAAATAAATTAAGTATAAAAAAAAAATCCCGCTTGTCGCCAGACCCTGTAAAGAGGACAGTAGGAGAAATATAGACATGGGGGAAGTCCAATTTAGTGTGAGAGGTGTCTTGACACTCCTCTTTTGAAAGAGTTTAAGTCATAGGCAGGTGGAAAAATAGACAAAGGAAGAGAGTTAGCATAGTGAAGATGTGTTTCTGGTGCGTGTACATACGTTATACAATTATAACTTACCCACCCAAGCAGTACACAGCACGTAATGCCGGGCCCTACCTTTGCACGCTTCATTGCATCACGGCGAGAGGCACCATCTGTCGCCTTCGTCGTGGAAAAGTCAACCAGAGAAGACCCACGTGTGTCACAAGGTTGGGGACGGTGGGCGTTAAAGTAGAAATCCACTGTTGCTTTGTGCTTGACCGCGCTGCTTTGACGTAAACCTTCCAGTGAGGATTGTTGCTCCACATCTTACAACATAAGTACTAATGGTACAGCGAAAACACCATTACCACACTAGTAACTTAAACCTTTTTAGAGAAGCTGTGTCGTGCTACTTATTCAATATAAACAATCGTCTTTAAACCTAATGTTCTAATGGATGTCATGGAATTTGGTTTACTCACTTAAGGAAAGTATCAATTTTCATGAGATTCGGATACGTCGAAATTTTTGCGAAATTTGCAACTTAACTCACTTAGGATTTAGGATCGTAAGTTCAATATGAATTTAATAATATACACTTTACTTAACACTACTGCAGTCGTAAGCTGTGTATTATCTATGTTGTCATTAATGTTAAGTTGTTTTTTGTATATGTGTAGTTATTCTTGCAAGGAATGTGATCAATTGAAGTTGTTTGTGTTTTAGGCAATTATTTAGTGTATCAAGTTTGTCTCGTTAATTTATTTATTTTGCTTTTGTTCTTAATACACTCTAAACATTTGTTGGTGTTTTGACAGTATGTGTTTTCTTGCTTGATATATTTTGTGTAATCATTAATTTTCGTTGGATTACTTGTATTTTGTTATTTAATTTTGTATGTTTGAAAACTTACATGTTATCTTTGTATTGCATGCATGTGTCTTAGGATGGTACATAATTTAGGGTTATTGTAACAATTAATTCATAATCTAAACCTTATCATATGATCTATAAAGTTATCGAAAGAGAGAGAGAGAGAAAAAAAAAAGAGAAAGGGAGAGAGAAAGGGAGATAGAAAGAGATATATATATGAGGGTAGAATTGGTTAGCACGTGCAGGTTTCAGCTTGATTGGGTCCGCTGCGAGGTGGTTTGAGGCGGTCCACCTGTCATATGCTAACGCAGGTGTCTAAGGCCAGCCAGCTCAGCGTAAACACAAACACAAACACACTACACTACTAGGTACCACACACGAGTAATATTAATACAAGAGTAATGTTTTCATCGCGTGGCCTTGGCTACACACGGTGGTGACCTTTACGGGGCGTCAGTGCAACAATCACTTCCTCGTCCACACCATCCCGCGCCTCTCCACCTTCTGTTGTTTCCGCATTCTTATCCTCCTCATCCATCCTTCCATCACACTCAGTCACACTCCTTAAATGTATTCCTTAATCAGTACTTATTACGTTATGTCATGGAATGTATACGGTGTGCACGAAACAGTTATATTCTCTCTCTCTCTCTCTCTCTCTCTCTCTCTCTCTCTCTCTCTCTCTCTCTCTCTCTCTCTCTCTCTCTCTCTCTCCTCTCTCTCTCTCTCTCTCTCTCTCTCTCTCTCTCTCTCTCCATTTTTTTTCATGTTCTCTTATTATGAAATGACTCGAATCTGTTAATTTAAGAAAAACCTCTATGCTCAAATATTATGTGTGTGTGTGTGTGTGTGTGTGTGTGTGTGTGTGTGCGTGTGTGTGTGTGTGTGTGTGTGTGTGTGTGTGTGTGTGTGTGTGTGTGTGTGTGTGTGTGTGTGTATGTCTGTATGTCTGTCTGCATATTAGCATGTAAACAAACATTTCTCTATACAAATACAAATACTTATATAATTATAGTACAGTCAAGTCAAACATTACATATCAACATTTTTTTTTTTACGGCATTGCTGCTCGTCTGTCTGCATCCGCTATATCCTCGACGTTATCTGAGGTCACAGCAAAACAATGAGTACCATAATTCCATAATTGTAGTAATGGTGGTACGTGATGCAGACCCACGCAAGGGTAATATGGTATGTCCTGAAGGATGTCATCACTTAGGAAATAATGCTGGAGATTATGTCTTTAACCTTTTAATTCCTGTAAAGCCATGAATCTTTCCTTCAGTTTCAAGTGGCTATATTTTCCTTTGTGATTCACGTTTGTTATGAGTATTAACTAGTCACAAGAACAGTGTAGGAAGGTCATCATTAGCATTATCATCATCATCATCATCATCATCATCATCATCATCATCATCATAGATGCCTTCGTCGTAGAACAGTAATTCTCCTATTATCTGTTCTTCCTACGTAATCCAATGCAATCCTTGCTTGTGGATCAGTATTATTGTGGTGTTTTTCAAAATTCTTGGTACAGAGAAAGTTTGCAAATAATTTCTGAAAAGTGTATTAGCTGTTTTCACCTCCTTCTTTGCCTCTGCTCATTCCTTTTAGTGATGTATTTGTTGCACTCTTGTTTACGCAGGATATTTCAATGCTCATTTTTTCTTTGTTTGGGTTTTTAAACTCTTTCAAAAGAGGAGTGTCAGGACACCTTTAATGTTATACGAACTCCACCCTTTGCTTTATTCCTCCTACTGTCCTCTTTGCAGGGTCTGGCGACAAGTGCCAGTGCCGTTTTAATGTTAAAAAAGAAAATAATAATAAAAAAAAATAAAATAAAATAAAATAAACAGTTTTCCATAGAATTCATCCGCTAATTTCATCAGCTCATTTCTATTATACATAATTCAACATTTTCGCCTTCTAAAAGTAAACCTAGATTGCCTCTTTTTGCTCGGAATTCGTCAGTCAGTAGAGTGTGGTTATGTGTGCAGCCGTTTGTACTACGGGTGTGGTGTTGGAGGGAGTGTGTAGGAGTGGTTGCAGCAGCGGATGTCGGTGCGCCACTAGCTTCTGTTGAGTGTTCGTAAGCGTGGTAGTGTGAGGCTTTCAAGGATCTCATTCATGCTGGAGTCTGGGTTAACAGCTGTAACCTTCTTGAATTGCGGTTTTTTTTCATTTTTATTTATTGTCTAACATAGAGCCTATCATAATTATGGCGTAAGAATTTTAATTTGATAGCTTCTGATATTTGTTTGCTCTTCACCACCACGCCACACTAACGCCACCTGGAGTGAAGGTTGGGTACTGTATAGAATCTCACAGCTATGTACAATCTCTCAGACACTACCTACCATTCAGGAGCTAAAATGAAAGATTCTCAGTGTGGCTAGCTAGCTTTCTTGTTTTCC
>JAPQNM010000002.1:13891873-13896873 GCA_029783475.1 Metacarcinus magister
ATAACATAATCCCACACACACACACACATGAAAAAAAGATAATGAAAAGAAAAGACAGAAGTAACATGTGTTTAAAAATGAAGGACAGATAATGATGGTAATTGTAGTGATTGCAGTTATGCAGCTATTCATTATTGTTCATGCTGCAGGTTTCGTATGCAAGCTAATGTACGTAGATGATAATTATGGTGATTACATTTATTTGTATTCTTATTAGTATTGCTATTATTATCGTCATTAGTATCATTATTATTATTATTATTATTATTGTTATTAAAAAAATGTTGCGTATAACACAATGCAGTAAGAGATTAAATATGAGTGAAAGGAGAATGTATTTGTGAAAAAAAATTGAGTATTTGTAAAAAAAATATATATGTACATATATATGAATATATATATATATATATATATATATATATATATATATTCATATATATATATATATATATATATATATATATATTTATATATATGTATATATATATATATATATATATATATATATATGTATATATATATATATATATATATATATATATATATATATATATATATATATATTTATTTATTTATCTATTTATGGTGAAAAAGTTAAGTTTTAACTGTATATCATGCAAAGTTAAGCTTTGTAATTTTTTCTTTTAGATTTGTAAATTATATTCAATCCTTTTGATCATTCTGCTTTTTGTTGTTACCTCACCTGTTTTGGAAAATGTCAGATGTAAAAAAACAATACTTATCATCACCAACCATCACTTCACATAACGTGGTCGTGTTGCTGAGTGTAGCATGTAGGGGAAGGTAATGGGACGACGCACTCAGCTACTTTTCCTGACCACTAAATAAATAAAAAGAGAAAAAAATGCATTTTTCCTTTCTTTCTTTTTTTTAATGAGCAAGAAAGGCAGTTTGTGTATAATGATAATAGTAGCAATGACACTGATGATGATGATGATGATAATTATGATAATAATAATAATAATAATAATAATAATAATAATAATAATAATAATAACAATAATAATAGTAATAATAATTTCGTTCTTTATTTTTATTTACCCAACACAACACTAGTATTATTTCTGTCACTATCACCACAGCTCTGCCTCTTATACTTCCTCTACTCATCATCGGATTCCTTATCTTATAAAATACTGTTATCGGAAAGCATCTCTGAGGACCTACGTGACATTGTGTAATAATAGGTGTGTGTGTGTGTGTGTGTGTGTGTGTGTGTGTGTGTGTGTGTGTGTGTGTGTGTGTGTGTGTGTGTGTGTGTGTGTGTTTGGAATGTTATTTTGACTTAATTAACACTACTATCTTATTCCTTAGGTATTTGGATGTTGTTGTTTTTTTTGCTAATTACACACAAAATATTATATTTAGAAACATTCTTTACTAGTTACATTCATGACGATAAATTTTTCAATGTAAATATACAACGTAATATAGGTCAAAGTCAACATTATTATGGAAGTCAAGTATTGTATCGCCATTGGAAAGGTGATGTTTTTCAATAGAAGTCAAGTGTTGTAGAAGAACATGGTGTTTCCACAGTCAAGTTCTCGAAGTTGTGGTCTTGTATTTCCTTGGATCGTTGCTTTTTTATTTTATTTTTTGGAAAGTATTGTATCGCACCATTACACTTGTTCCTTATTCTATGCTACTTACTGACACCTAGTCAAGTGAAAAATAATGCCATGAAAAAAATATTCTTACATTACAATCTGAAGAATATTGTCAGTGGCTTCCTCCACTTTAAGAACATCTGCGTACATGAGCCACCAGCAGTCTTAATGTTAGCAATAAAAACACTGCAAGACTATTATTGATGTCTCTACAGTCTCCTGACAGTGTTCTAGTATATGATAACGAGAGGAATGTAATGCTTGTTAGAGTGGTACGTAGACTTTTGGATATATTTAGCATACCATTGCTTCCTTTAACTAAAGGTTCATAGTGAAAGATGATATAGTTGTTGGAGAACGCATACAGCTTTAAATTACCGAGCCGCCATTACATTCCACAGTGTGTGTGTATGCGATGTAAGCCACGTTTTCACGGTGTAAGATCGTCACTAAACCTGAGCATGACTGTTTGGTTTTTATTCAGTAAACGGCACTCTTTCTTTTATAGCCATATTTGTACACCTCCAATAGGTTCTGAGTTTTGAGATAAGTGGGGGCAGCATGATATTTTAAGTGATCAATACCAGCTCGAAAAAGTATAGTAACTTGCATCCGCCATAGAGCTTAGGTCCGTCCAGTGATCTCTCACAAAAAAACAAACAAAAAACAAAAAACAAAACAAAACAAAAAAAGTGTTACAGCAAGTCTTTCTCTCAGTAGGATATTGTCTTACATTAATCATTTGGTTTTGCAGCTCTACATGGATATCTGAAAAAATTATTGAGTTTTACACTATTTTTTGGTACCTGCTATATATTAGAAAATAGAAATATATATATATATATATATATATATGTGTGTGTGTGTGTGTGTGTGTGTGTCTGTGTGTGGGTGTGGGTGTGTGTGTGTGTGTGTGTGTGTGTGTGTGTGTGTGTGTGTGTGTGTGTGTGTGTGTGTGTGTGTGTGTGTGTTATTGTGAGCTTCGTGAGTCTTCCTTAACGTTGTAAGGTGCCACCACCACCACCATCATAGCCTGATGGTCACGCTGCCTTGGTGACGAAAGCAACTTCTTGGAACTTATTGCCAAATTTATTCGATGTAAACGATTGACTCTACAAGGAAAAAAAATACTACGTTTATAAATATATATATATATATATATAGATTTGAACACCCACACGTACTCACGGATACACACACACACACACACACACACACACACACACACACACACACACACACACACACACACACACACACACACACACACACACACACACACACACATACATTAAAGTAAGTAGGCCACGAACATAAACTTTCCCTGTGGTGCACTCTGACCGTTCTTCTAATTAATCTTTTTTTTCTTTAGGGAACCGAGAATCACAAGTAGGCTGTTTTTTAATAACATTTTCTATTGCCCTTGGCTGCTTTTTCAATAGCATTAAAAAAAGATACACCGAACATGATACCATAGAAATATCCTTTCAATAGAACAAATGGCGATTCATTAACCAAACAACACACATTACATTACATTTCTTCCCACCAAGTCATACCCGAAAATAAAACCTTGTGTCAATGCCATGCCTAACATTTCCTTGTAATCATTAACCACAACCACAACCACAACCTGTTTGATGGACGTTATGAATCATGCCACCAACACACACACACACATAACTGTTGTATTCCCTTATACGTCACTCACTTCTTATGGCGTCAGGGGGAAGGAAGCGTCGCGTCAACATGCCACGCTGCCTGGAAGTGACGACGGCCTTGTGTTGACGTTGTGTTACAGAGAGTCAGAGAGGGTTGGTTCCTACGAGTACATGAAGGGAAGGAAATGAGTCAGCACACGTGACCATTCAGGGAAAGTGTATGAGAGAGAGAGAGAGAGAGAGAGAGAGAGAGAGAGAGAGAGAGAGAGCGAATGAGAGAGAGAGTTTATGTGCTAATCTCAAGGGTTGCATCACGCCTCGTCACGTAGGAGGAGGAGCAGGATGACGTGTAGGAGCTGTGACGTAGGAGTGGGTAGAGAAAGGACTGTCTCTGATTTGTCCAGCTCTCTTTGTGTTCCCTGTTTTGGTCAAGAATGTGTGTGTGTGTGTGTGTGTTTGTGTGTGTGTGTGTGTGTGTGTGTGTGTGTGTGTGTGTGTGTGTGTGTGTGTGTGTGTTCTTTCTTTGCCTGCCTACTCGGAAGTCTTACATCATGTGCCTCACGAAAAAGTGACTCAGTACCTCAAGAATAGTAATAAGAATTAACTTTACCTTGTTTTCTTTCTCATTTTTAGTGTTTGTTTGTCGATGAAATTGAATAAATAAGCAAGGGCAACACAGGCCAAGAAGATGTGGACGTGTAAGAAGATAGATACATGAAGAGATAGATAGATAAACAGAAGAATAAGTAGCAATCATGTTACCGGAAAGTGTATTTAATAACGAAGACAATATTATAAAAGAAGTTTAGGTTAGATTAAGTTAAGTTAAGTTAAGTTAGCTTAGGTTAGGTTAGATAAGGTTGGGTTGGGTTGGGTTGGATTAGGTTAGGTTAGGTTAGTTTAAATTGGGCTGAGTTAAGTTAAGTTAGGTTAAGTTACATTAGGTTAGGTGAGGAGGTAAAACGTGTCTCCAGTTCCGTGTTTCATGTCACTCTGCGTCCACAGAAAAACTCGCCTCCAAGGATCGGAACTCCCCACCGCTCACCTGCTCCTGAGACTTCCCCGGAACTCTCGCCTCCTGCTCAAGGCCGAACCTCCAACTGGATTATACCCAAGTAAACCAAACCGGACGTGAGACTTGTCAGACGTACGTGATGACCAAAATATACTGGGTGACGTGCGAGAGAGAGAGAGAGAGAGAGAGAGAGAGAGAGAGAGAGAGAGAGAGAGAGAGAGAGAGAGAGAGAGAGAGAGAGAGAGAGAGAGAGAGAGAGAGAAGAAGAAGAAGAAAAAGAAGAAAAAAAAATATCAGGTAAACTCTGTCCGGGAGTGATTTCAGTTACCAAACGAGTCCCTGGAAAGAGGCGTCCCTGCCCAAGGTATATACCGGAGTGAACCAGGAACTTATCAAGGACCGCACGTACACGTACACGCTACTCAACTACACTTAACACTTAACACTTATCACTTATCACTGTGACGGCGGTTAAATGTGTGTCTAAGGCAAGCTGTTCCTGTCCCTGCTTCGGGGAAGAGTTATATTAAAGTTCAATGCAATAATTATCTTGAACGTTGAATAAATTACATAAAAAAAGAGAAATGCACTGGATTCGAGCCAGTTGAGGGACGAGGCTGTCAGATCAGGGGACGGGAGAGTCTGAATGGGTGGACGGGGCTGTCAGATGGGGGGGACGGGAGAGTCTGATGG
>JAPQNM010000002.1:13901873-13906873 GCA_029783475.1 Metacarcinus magister
AAGAGGCTACACTCTACTACTATAATATCTACTTGATAGAGACAAAAGGACACCAAAGTGTAAAGATGATGACCGTGAAACATGAAACCTTGTGAAGGTAGCGGGCAATGACCTCATGTGTTTAATGTTACAACACTTGTTAATTTTATATCAGAAAAAATTTATTATGGTGTGGTATGCAAGTGCGTGCAAGAATTTTTTGCATATTATTCTTAATTATTTCTTAACTATTTATCTTTTCATTACATTTGTTTATCTCTAATTATCTTAACTTTTGCTAGTTTTTTAATTTTTTACATGTTTGATTTACGAGTGAGTTATCCAAACCTTCCAAGTTTCTTTTTGACGTTTTTATGTAATGTGTTTTATCCCAGGTATTTATTTTATATTGCAATGTGATATAGTTATGTTTAAGTTTCTAAGGTTCATTAATACATAAAATATTGTATGTAAATACCAAATTGATGAGTAATGCGGAGAAATATTTACTAAATGTTGAACAGATAAATAGTTATACACAAGAAAAATAAAATAGAGCTAAAACAGTGAAAAAGAAAATATATTAACGAATTTTTTAAAAACTCGAACATAACTATGGTTACGGATGGTTATAGATGGTAACCATTTCGATCACAACAAGGTTAATGGGTTGTCATACTCCCATTATAACCAACACCTACGTTGTCATAGTAGAAATAGTTTTGTTAGTCAGACTTTACACCACAACTCGTTCATGTCAAATATCATTATAATATAGGATGTTATAAATAGTCACCAGTTCACCAAAACAATGGAGTCGGTTTCTTGACAAGGAGTAAGTGTTGGGTCACAGATGTCTAGCAAACTTTTATCAACCAGTATTTTTTCTTCTTCTGTTTAAGTTAATAACATGAATAGAAGCAGAGTATATTATCTGACATACCTCCATGTGTGTGTGTGTGTGTGTGTGTGTGTGTGTGTGTGTGTGTGTGTGTGTGTGTGTATGTGTGTGTGTGTGTGTGTGTGTGTGTGTGTGTGTGTGTGTGTGTGTGTGTGTGTGTGTGTATGTGTGTGTGTGTGTGTGTGTGTGTGTGTGTGTGTGTGTGTGTGTGTGTGTGTGTGTGTGTGTGTCTGTGTCTGTGTCTGTGTCTGTGTGTGTGTGTGTGTGTGTGTGTGTGTGTGTGTGTGTGTGTGTGTTTCGTAATGGTAATGACGCAGACACAGCGGAGTCATGCGATTACTGGGCTAAAAAATAGAAAAAGAATTAAAAAAATATAATTAAAAAGTATAATATAATGAACAAATAAACCAGTACAATATACTATTAAAAAAACCATTCCTGTAGCTTAGAATTCATGGTTAATGCTTTTTTATACACATGATTATTACTTACCTCAAGCACAGCATTGTAAATACCTCGCTGTTAGCACCAGTTACTCTCACTGCTGGATGAGGGCGAGATAGTCACGATCGGCAACCCACTTCACTCTCGTGGCTTCAAACGCGCCTTCTCGGAGCTTCAGAAACCCTCTCGATCCAACATTGGAACTTGAAAGGTTCCCTGCCACGCTAGACGAGCAGAAGTGACCCAGACTTGGGCTTGTAAGGTAATGTGGTGTGCCGGGAGAGGATTTATTGACGCTGGTTGCCCCTGATCGCTGATTTGTATGTATTTTCCTCCTTCATTTACTTTTCGTATTTCAAAGAGTCGATCTATGGTAGGGCAGTGATGCTAGTCGTGTCTTATATTTTCCCTTGCTTATGTTGGTAGGTAGCCTTGATAGTGGTGCGTACGTAGGTTTGGTGCCTTTCATTAGTGTTCCGGCGCTTATTAAGCTACCCTTAGTTCTTTAGTGTTTGGGTTTGGGTACTGTGTAATTTCTCCTCATGGTGTGGATGGCGGTGTTTACTAGTGTATATACATGTTATTTTCCCTCGGTGTGCTGGACGGTTGTACCTACCGTTTATTTTTTTCTTTTGTCTGTGGACAAGTAGTATTTCACCACAAATTTTGTGAACCAAGTGTTAAAATAATATTATAATACCTATTACCCTTTTCATTCGTACATTAACTACCTTTGTATAACACTCCCCCCACAGCCTTGCCTGAGGGAACAGTTTTCCTCAATAGAACGTGAAACTCCGTAAACTGTTACACTTTGCATATTAACGTATTATTAAGGAGGAAATTTTAACAGTTAAGTGGTAAGTAGGCCTTCCAAGAGGTGATGAAGCATCCCACGAAAACAAAACACGGGAAAAATTATAACTCTGTATATTTACATGAAAACAATTAAGCTTTAATCTGCTTCCCCTCTCCCCTTCCCTCCTTCTCTCCAGCACTATTGCCTCACCCGTTGCCACACTCTCTTCTCGTTATCGTTAGTCACGCGGCAGCAAAGCCTCGAGATAACAGAATCGCACAATACCTCGAGGTGACTACTGAGAATCACATCTGCCATATCATCGCCGCGCTGGCTTGCATCACGTGAACCAATCCGATTACCTTCAAACCATCTCGTGTGTAGTTCAGCACACATTCAAAATATTCGTAAGTGATTACCTTCATGTAGCTAGTTCGAATCTTATTGTATTGCATTGCAGAGGAAGCAACGCGACGTGGTGGAGGCGTGGAGGAGCGGCGTGGAGGGGCAGCGTGGAGAGGCAGCGTGGAGAGGCAGCGTGGAGGTGGAGGGGCGAGTCACCTGGCCATCAGTGCC
The DNA here is from genome assembly GCA_029783475.1 of Metacarcinus magister. Lineage (NCBI taxonomy): Eukaryota > Metazoa > Arthropoda > Malacostraca > Decapoda > Cancridae > Metacarcinus > Metacarcinus magister. The sequence goes on from JAPQNM010000002.1 coordinate 13,904,573, forward strand.
TCGCCGGGACGTGATAATCATCGCGGTAGGTGAGGCGGAAGGGTGACGACTCCCAGGAAGAGATAAGGTTACTTGCAATTCCCATGTAATCTGCATTCCTATTAACATGTGTTCATTGGAATGTTTATTTGCTTGTTTGTTTGTTTGCTTGTGTAAAATATATATATATATATATATATATATATATATATATATATATATATATATATATATATATATATATATATATATATTGAAATTTTACATCTTCACCATAATGGCGTCTGTTTACGTCTGCGTCTTGCCTCTGCACCTCATTCAACTCCCTACTTTTGGTCATAGACAACATTTGATATCTTCTAAATTAACCTAACCAAACCTAACCAAACCTTAACTTATATTGACAAATAACAGAACCTTGTTCAAACCAGACTAAACTTTATTTTTCGAAGAGAAGGTCTCACAGAAAACATTGAATATCTTACTAACTAAGAATTGGCGACGGAAATGTAATTAAGAAAACCTTCTCAAAATGCATCAGGTAATGCAAAATTATAACCCTGAATTCTCTAGAACGTTCTGGTGAAGATGTAAAATAATACCATATATATTATTATGTGTATACTATGCATATATGTATGTATATTCATTTAACGTTAATAATAATGATGAAAATGATTAAATAATTATGATAATAATAATGAGAATAGTAATAACGACTGATTATTCATATCAATATCATTATGATAGCTATATTATTATTACTGTTATTATTATTATTATTATTATTAGTAGTAGTAGTAGTAGTAGTAGTAGAAGTAGAAGTATTGTTATTGTTACCACTGTTATTATTATTATTAATGTTATCATTATTATCATTATCATTATTATCATTATCATTATTATTATTATCAGTATTAATAATAATAATATTATTATTATTATTGTTATGATGATAATAATGATAAGGATGATGATAATTACTATTGCACCAAAAAATCCATACAAATTGTTTTAAAAACCAACACAAAAAGAAACAAAACAAAACAAAACCTAAGACAACACTACACAAATAGCTAAAAAAAAAATAGATCTAAACACAATACGAAGAAAAGTTCAAGTTACAAAAGAATATTCATCCACACAAAATGTCATCCCAGTGTTGCCAAAGTGTAGTAGAATGTTTGGCATCACTATAAAGCAGTGTTATCAACAACTTACTTTGACTTTTACAGACTTATTCCATGAACCAAGGACAAAATAAATCACATCACTCTGAAAACATTTAGTCACACTTCACCAAACAATGACGATACACTACTAGATTGTGACGCAATAATTAGTCTACGTGACGCTTTATATACCTAGCTAAGAGTATTTAGTTTGATAAGTTCTTACTCGAAGTTCAAACAAAAGGCCACAACAAAGGCGACAACAAAGTCAGACACAACCTAACATTAGATATCCGGAAAGCATAACTAGATTGTTCCAAGAATCCAGTTAACATGACTAGACAGTTTACTCATTTGTTTATCAATTCTCTCAGCATCATCGGCAAAGTCACCGGTTAGTATGTGACCTAGATCATTAAAAGTCTAATCGAAACTCACCTTTGATCCACTTTGTTTTGTTTGTATGCATCTATGCATAACCGGATTATTTCTTCCGTAAAGGGGTTAGCCAAGACCAAGATAAGGCTGCCACATACATACATACATTAACCCACATGTATTCCCTCACACCCCTGCCTCTTTTTTTTTTACATTAAAAGGATACTGGGTAAGGGACAACAAACATGCGTAATAAAAAAATCCCGCTTGGCCTCTTGAGGTTAGAAAGGACCGATCTCCACCCTACCACGCTGCGTGAAGATCAATCTCGCAGCACAATAAGTGATTTCCACGTCAGGGGCCGACACCAGAAGTGGTTTACCCCCTGACGCATCAAATTAGATCCATCCCTTCCCTGCACCTGAGCCTATCAAATGATCACACCAGATGCGGATGAATTTCCCGTAGAGGCCATTCAGGATAGGGTCTTCATTCCTACATTCAAAATAGTTTTTCATTCAACTCCTACGTACATCAAACTAGATCCATCGCTTCCCTCCACCTGAGCCTATCAATGATTATTTTTTAATTAATTATTAGACCAGATGCGGCAGAATTTCCCGTAGAGGCTATTCAAGATTGGAGTCTTCATTCATGCATTCAAAATAGTTCTTTATTAAACTCCTACGTATAAGCATTCTTCCATACTCCATAGACATTTCTTCCCTCTTGTATTTAGCGTTCTCTCCATGTTCGTTCATCCCATTTGTAG
>JAPQNM010000002.1:13909373-13911873 GCA_029783475.1 Metacarcinus magister
GGGGTGTGGCAGGGAGATGAATCAATTCTCCTCCGATACACGAAACCGTTCCGAGAAAGAGACAATGAAGCCTATCAAGCTTCATTGGTCTGTCCCGCCCTCTACCCTCCTCCTGAGAGAGAGAGAGAGAGAGAGAGAGAGAGAGAGAGAGAGAGAGAGAGAGAGAGAGAGAGAGAGAGAGAGAGAGAGAGAGAGAAAGAGAGAAAGAGAGCGAGAGAGAGAAAATTGTATATCTCAGAAAACCGCATGTCCTATAACCATATTTGTACATCATTCATGAAACACTATGTACGAATCTCATCGCGTATGTATGTATGTATGTATGTATGTATGTATGTATGTGTGTGTGTGTGTGGGGGTGGGGGTGTATGGATGGGTGACTATGATAGATGAGTATGTTAGTCAATAGTAGACTTGACAGACTTTGTGCCGAAGGGAAGATGGATGTGTATAACATATGCATTAGCGGAAGTAGCGAAGCGCGGGCGGAGGGCGGGAGGGTGGGAGAGGGCGGAGGGTGGGAGGGCAGCGATATCAACATTATAGAGGAAGGTTGTCGTTATGTGTGGCCGAAACTCGTGTAGGGAAGGGGAGGAGGAAGTTCTGGGAGCCTTAATATAGCATTCATGGCTTCTTATTCTCTTCCCAGAACGCAAACACCTCCAGGCAGACCGGTCATCCAGGGCAACATTGATTGACTTCCTTCCTCGTACTCTCCCGGCCACCATTTACACACCGTCACACCGATCCTTCACTGCCACCACGTCAATCATGCATGTAAGTTCCCGTGACGCACTTCCCTAGCTGCTCATGTTGTCTTTTTTTATCAGAGTTGTATACAAATGTTTTGAGAAAGCGTTTTGTAGTGTGATTGTAAGCATCTTTCTCTTCTTCTTTTCATTCGCATGCATTTTTTTTTTTTTTTTATTTGTAAACATTTTATAATGATCTCTGTTCTGTTTAGCGTACCACTAGATATTTAGACATTGTGTATCTTGATTTTCAAAAGGTATTTAACTAATATAGATTTTAATGTTAAAGTTTAGGTAACGTGGGATCGCAGGTAATATGCACGATTGGATTGCAAACCAGCTTAGTAATAGAAAACAAATGGTAGTTATCAATTGAACTGCATTGGATTGGACACCAGCCAATAGTGGTGTGTTCGAATCAGTGCAATTCATAATATACATAAATGAAATCTGTCTTGGACTTTATACTTTGGTAACTCGTTAATATCTGACCACAACATGCAAAGCCAACAGAACCACGCGATCAAAATCTGAGCATGGTTTGATGATTGGGAAATGCCTCATAACTTTGACAAATGACATCCTGTAAGTGGGAAAAAGAAATCAAAACTATAGTTATGAAATATAAGGTGTGAGACTTGAATGCATCTAATGTGTTAAAGATCTTGGTGTTACGACAACAATGTAAAGACGCCGCGGTAAAGCTAATAGGATGGTGGGCTTTATAAGCATAAATTTTTCCTTCATGAATAAAGATATAATTCTACATATATCAATCATGTCAGTCAGACCACGCTTGAAGCATGCGATGAAATTTTAGTCTCCTCACCATCCGAAGGACACAGCAGAAGTTATAGCTTCCCATCCTAGAGCTATGAAGCTGATCCCTTCACTCAAGATAAAGTGGAACAATGAAACTCTTTCTCTCTTGGGAAGCGTCGTCTCCGAGGAAAACATTCAGTGTTATAAAATACTCAGTGTTTACGAATATTGACACAAATAGACTGTCGTTAACCAGTGACTCACCACAACCGAGGATTAACGGAGTAGAATTAAGATGTAGACAAATACAACTTGACTACACTCAATTCTATTTCAACTATGATGTCGTAAAAGAGTGGAATAAACTTACACTTTCCGTTATAAAACAATAAAGTCTCTTCAACGCAAACTTGACCATCACGTCCAACAAGGTTTCCGATAAACCTATACGAGCAGCGTCTTGGTGGCTGTTGGACTGCATTGCTTCGGGTTGTGTTTACTGTTGATGGTTTTCGTTTTTCTTGCCGCTTACCCTAGGTAAAAAAACAAACCATGATTGGTCTTGAGTTTCTGTGATTATATATAATTCTCTCTCTCTCTCTCTCTCTCTCTCTCTCTCTCTCTCTCTCTCTCTCTCTCTCTCTCTCTCTCTCTCTCTCTCTCTTCTCTCTTCTCTCTCTCTCTCTCTCTCTCTCTCTCTCTCTCTCTCTCTCTCTCTCTCTCTCTCTCTCTCTCTCTCTCTTCTCTCTCTCTCTTCTCTCTCTCTCTTCTCTCTCTCTCTCTCTCTCTCTCTCTCTCTCTCTCTCTCTCTCTCTCTCTCTCTCTCTCTCTCTCTCTCTCTCTCTCTCTCTCTTCCATTCACCTCGCCTTGGCCCACGTCCATCCACCAGGCACCCCCCCCACCCCCCCCCGCTACCCTTCCCTTCACCCACCAGCGCCTCCTCTTCCCCCTTTCATCAGTATGCAGGCAACAAACTGAACAACAT
>JAPQNM010000002.1:13914373-13917136 GCA_029783475.1 Metacarcinus magister
CGCACATACATACATACACACGCGCACACGCACACGCACATACAGACATACACACGCGCACACGCACACGCACACACGCGACACGCACACGCACACGCACACGCACACATCACGTGACCACCTCCCACACATTCCATTTACATTCACACGTTATCTTCTGCCATGGTAAAATTGCATGAGTTATTTTTCTTAGATAATAATTGTGGTTTTAAAGTCTTGAGTTTCGAAGCTTGATAGAGATTCAGTCACACTCCAACAACGTGATACAAACCTTTAATTTCATAGTATAAGCACTACAACTGCTACCATTCATAACTGATACAACAATGGCTGGCGCAATACATTAGACGTGGCAGTTATATGTTTGTTTACATCGTAGTTTCTCAGTTCGAATGGATTGGGGAAGTCCAACTGAAGTTCGAATATCTATATTTGGGACTCTCCAAATACTGTAACTATTACTTTACATGAACGTTACTTTTCCAATAAATGTTAGTATTTACGTTTGGCTTTGCATGCAAGACACACTCGTAAGACTCATGTTAACGTCGACTAGCGGTGTGAAGTCATGGTATTATACAGGAATTTCACTACCGAGTCCATGTCATCAACAACACTTATTCATAGATAGTTGAGACTGTGGCTGTGAAGACCACTTATACGACACTGTCCATGGATGACTGACACGCTGAATCCAATGTTCGTATCAAGGACGAGTATTATATCTCTTAACCCCTCCCTCCCCCCCTCTGGCTCTGACTCGCCTCTCATATAGTTTTGTTACAGTAAGAGTATCGCATCACATTTGAGTGTAAACAAAAAACGTTCAATGTGTAGCACGACACATTAATGTTATCTTATTCAAATCATGTACGTTAGATTTGTTTTTGCTAAGACATAAATAGTTTTTCATGTCTTTACTCGTAGCCTTAAGAAATGGATGACAAGAGTGACCTATGGCTATTTATTTTACCTGTTGTACCTGTGTTCTAGCTTCAACAACGAAGCATCTGTAGAAATTATTCATATTAAACTTTCTTCATGTCTGACAGTGATCCTTCAGGGTCACGCCCACGTTGTAACTACCTGTCTGATCCTTCAAGCCGTGGCACTGCTTACAGTTTTCATTACTTGATTCTCTTTGACGCTTAGGGATGGAAGTGCAGTGAAAATAGCGAGTCTCAAAGTGCATCATGGTATCCAACAACCGGATTTTCCCCCTCCCTCGCCTCCCTCACGCCTGATCTCTGCTCTGGCCTTCATGAGAAACTATCCTGTCGGGTTCATTATACTCACTTAAGTTTATGCTTAAAAAACCTGCTCTTCAATTTTTCATTTTATTGCTAATGAGATGAGTCCTACGATGTTGTATTTAGTTTGTCATGCATGAGATACTACATTATCATAGATATTAGTTGTTAATGGAGGTCTGGGTGTTGCATGGGGTGTGTTCTGCAGTCTTTAGCTAGCGTATTTTTTTCTCGTTTTATTGTGTGCAGCTGTGCATCGGTCACTGCCTTGCCTCGGGTGGGCGAGATTATGTACACTGCCACACCAAGGATTATCATTTTCGTTTGTAATATAATCTGTGTGGTGGTGCGTTCCTGTGGTGATGGGGAGTGTTTGCCAAATTATTATATACCAGTCACTGTGTCCTCAGGTTACTCTTCACTTTCACAAACTACATATTTTTTTTTTTTTAATCTCTTACCCGTGGCGCCGGTAGGGTTCATGGAGGTTTTAGATGGTTGGCCTCCGCCCGTTAGTAGCGCGGGTTATATTTTCTAAGTGACGCCTCATTTCTTATTGAGAGGCTCATGCTGCCAGCGGAAGCTCCTCGCGAATATAGCTTTGCAGTCCCGTCGAGGATAGTATTATGGCAGCATGTGGGTGATCTTAGGCCACTCGGCGGTAGTAGCAAAGAAAAGTGGCCAGCACGTGTCGGGGCTCGAACACGGGACTCTGAGCTGGTATGCCCGACCGCTAGCCACTAGGCCACCGCCTACAAACAAGTCAAGCTCATTCGGTGTGTAATTGTAATTGTTCTCCCTTCAAAATTCTCCCAAGCCATTCCTTTCCCCTACTTTCATAAATGTCATTGTGTTCTTGTAGATATCGTGAACTCGGGTAGTAATTGTACACTATGATTTCAAAGGTCAAGATCACTGAGAGGAAAGCACGCACCCAGCTGGCTTACCAACGGCGCAGAGGGACGCAGCTTTGGAAACCACTACCACCTACTTTACAGCCCAAGACTACATCATCATCAGCTCAACAGGTATACAGGTATTTGTTAAGTAATCATTTTATTTGACTGCTACAAATGTACACCCGTTACCTTGAGTTTTATTGGTGGTAATGATTGGGTTCTGTTTATTGTTAGTTTCGTCCTGTACTGAGGAGAAAATAACTACACTTTTTTTACCGTGGCCGTCTAATGACCTCCATCATAAATTCGTGCGCCCAAGCTGCTTGCTTAACATAAATTTCTTTGTTTGAAGTATTAGATTCCGTTCCCCAGCGCTTTGTGTAACACTATTTTATAATAACCACAATGAGATCAGCTGTGAAATTAGTTTGTGCATTCTGTCCTTCTTAGCTAACACTTAAGTGACTAAAAATAGCACATGAGTTGGAATCGCGTGATCGTTTATCCCGTGCACAGTCTCCACATGCACGACTTCAAGGATAATGGAGAGTTGTATCTTTTGTGTGGGAGTGAACCGTTGTGGATGAAGCAGGACTCGGACAGGCAGACAGACA
>JAPQNM010000002.1:13917236-13919736 GCA_029783475.1 Metacarcinus magister
GTATCTCATTAGTAGCCGTTACCTGCTGTCCAACATGACGTCACCTCCTAAGCATGATGGGGCGTTTTGACAATTTTTCTTCATTATTTTTATTTTCCGTCCTTAGGTATTCGCTGGCTACCTTAACGAGGTCGTCTTCATCTCCGCGTGCCTTGACCGCGATCCTGCATACTTTCAACACCTGTTCTAATTGGTGGAAAGAAAAGACACACACACCTTTTTTTTCTTCTTTCTCTCCTTCTCTTCGTTTGTATATTGTTCGTCACGTTAATAAATTGCTTAACAAAACTTCTATCAATATTTCAGTTTACTTTCAGACTTTTGATTAATCATTCTTAACTTTATTTTCTGGCTCATTATCGAGGCAAATTTACTCGTTTTTTTCTTCTTATGGCAGGTGAAGATTAATACACATTACTGTAAAATCGATGGAGAGAGAAGGAAAGAAAGAGAGAGAGAGAGAGAGAGAGAGAGAGAGAGAGAGAGAGAGAGAGAGAGAGAGAGAGAGAGAGAGAGAGAGAGAGAGAAGAGCAAAGAAAAAAGGAGGGGCGCTAGATACCACTTTTTTACCTCTTATAAAAAGCATTAGAGTTCAACCTGATAAAAAAAAAAAACGAATAAGCAAATTAAACACCAACTTAGTCAATATAAGGAGACCGGTTTATCTCCTATATAATCCCACACAAACAACAACAGCAACAGCAACAGCAACAGCAACAGCAACAGAAAAAAAAACGACAAAACAGGAATTCCGGAAATAGCTAGGACAAAAAAAAAGACAAAAAAGATAAAGGTGAAAAAACAGATTAGTGACAAAGAACAGGAGAAAGAGGGAGAGAAAAATAAACAGAAGTAGTAGAAAGAAAGAGGAAGGAGTGATGAGATGACAATAAAAGAGGAATAGCAGATAGAATAATGACGTTACGAGATACTTCACTTTGATAGCAGATTTATCAATATGTATGTGATAAAAAGTCTTAACATGCATTATAAGGGAGTTTATACATTAATTATTTATGTTACGTAGCCAAAAAAAAAAAAATCAATATCACAGAAGAAATGATGAAGTAAATTTGACTTCGTTTATAGAACTTTCTCACATTCGTTTTGTTTCAAGGAGGCGGCAAGTAAATATTCTCTCTCTCTCTCTCTCACTTTCTCAATTTTTTCTCTCGCTTTTATTCCCTTCCCCTAATAACCTTTGTCATGTCTTCTTGGATAAAAAAAAAAGGATATCCAGGAAATAGTATTGGTTGAGGCGAAGCTATGAACAGGTTAGCCCAGCCCAGAGTGACCTCGCCAGGAACACATTATTCAAAGCCAATGTTTGTTAAGGTGCGGCCGTGCGTGCTAGATGCATCACGTTCTGGAATATGTTACATCTTTAAAACTAACTAACTAACTAATTGTCTGTCTCTCTCTCTCTCTCTCTCTCTCTCTCTCTCTCTCTCTCTCTCTCTCTCTCTCTCTCTCTCTCTCGTCTCGTAGTCGTATAGTAGTATAGTAGTAGTACTAGTAGTAGTAGTAGTAGTAGTAGTATAGTATGTAGTAGTAGTAGTAGTAGTATAGTAGTAGTAGCAGTAGCAGAAGTAGTCTTAATAATAGTAAAAGATCATCTATCAGAGTTTATAATAACAGGTTCAATTCCTTCGATAAATGAACAGCCAAACCAAAACTGTTTATATAATTACCTCTTTCACCTTAATATCATCATTCTCAAAAAAAGCCGAATACCAATCAAACTTTAATATCTAGTCCATCAACCAATATGCTAAAGAGTACCGGGCTAACCATAAGAACCTTTTAGTAGAGTCTCAAGCACGCTGGCACCTGTGTGGGGCTGAGGTTGGCAACACTTATAGGGAGGGAGACTTCAAGCTGCGGGAGTGAATGGAAGGGATGAGTTACGAATATCACTGAGGATGCTAACAATTACTCAGCCAATATCAGCCCATGTGTACAAAGCCTGTGTTGCTAAGAGTGGCAAAACACATACACACACATACACACATACACACACACACACACACACACACACACACACACACACACACACACACACACTTCTCCATTAGCGTCAACGAGTGTTTGAGGAACGCCAAGGATTTACTGTTTACTGATGACGCTAATCTTCCTTCTCCTCCTCCTTCTAATTGACCTTTACCTTGCACTTTTTTTTCTATTGCTATTGTATTCTCTCTCTCTCTCTCTCTCTCTCTCTCTCTCTCTCTCTCTCTCTCTCTCTCTCTCTCTCTCTCTCTCTCTCTCTCTCTCTCTCTCTCTCTCTCTCTCTCTCTCTCTCTCTCTCACTGCATTCTCTTTTTATCTCTTCCCTTCCTTCCCTTTTCTTCCTCCTACCGATTTCTCTTCCCTTACTTATTCCTCTTCCACTTCATCTCTTCTCCCTCTCCCTTTCCCTTCCACCTCTCTTCTTTACCTCTTTCCCTTATTTCAACCTGTCCTTTATCCTTCCCATCCTCTCTTTCCCTTTTCCATACCT
>JAPQNM010000002.1:13932236-13934736 GCA_029783475.1 Metacarcinus magister
CCTCTCCCCCACTTCGTTGCTTTAGGCTGCCTGGGCGAGGTCAAATTAGATTTCAAGCCGTAGTATGCAAGGTCGTTAGAATTGTGTGTGCCTAAAATAAAGCAGCATCGTGTGTTGTGCAATTTACTCTTCTTATTTATTCTGTTTTTTAATATATATTTTGGTCTATCCTTCCTTCTTTTATTTTCTATTCCCTTCTCTTCCTCGTCTTTCTCTTTCCTTTATGCATGGTGGTATTCAAATGATCCACCGTCTTTGCTCTTCGGTCCACTTCTTTGTCCTGCCCCGTACCCATCCACCCACCCACCCACCCACCCACCCACCCATCCACCCACCCACCTACCCTCCCGTCCACCTATCCACTCCTCCACCCTAATAGGAACGCTTGGCAACCTAGAATCATTGCTTCCTATCCGCCTCAAGTTTAATGTGATGCAAACCTTTTCATTCAGGTTTCATCTCACGTCCACTGGCTGGCTGGTGTGTAAGGATGCTAGGTACACATACACGTACACATACACATACACACACACACACACACACACACACATATATACACATACACACATAGACACACATACATACACACATACATACACGATAAGAGGGCAGCTATGTGACTCGTAAAAATAGTCAAAGGAAAGGTGTATCTCTCTCTCTCTCTCTCTCTCTCTCTCTCTCTCTCTCTCTCTCTCTCTCTCTCTCTCTCTCTCTCTCTCTCTCTCTCTCTCTCTCTCTCTCTCTCTCTCTCTCTCTCTCTCTCTCTCTCTCTCTCTCTCTCCAACCAAGGCTAAGCAAGGTAATTAAATGTAACGCCTCGCCCATTCCTGTCGCTTCTGTAATTGTGTTATTCTCGTATACAACTACAATTACCGACACTGTACGATATTTACGACCCATAGCCGACCATAACCATCCGCAAATACACTTCATAAATTATCATAAGTTATCCTGAAGCTGTTGAAATGGAAGATAAAGAAAAGTGAAAGGTAATTTAAGCAGAGGTAATTGTTATGTAGAAGCTTCTGTCTATAGATTAAACGCGAAGATCATTGAGTCTTTTGATAGGGTGAGGAGGTGAAGAGTGGGTGTCATTATGATAAGGAAAGGAAGAGTTGTTTAGGAGTTTAGTACGTCTAGACAATACACTGATAGCCTGATTGTACTACACTAGCTGACTCAGGATCTTGTAGTATCAGTCAATTATATCTTTGACTCATAGGCTAAAGGAATATTGTTTCGTGTTTTGAAATTAAGACAGTGAGTAAAATATCAATAAAATAGATCAAAGGACAATATTCAGCTATAAAGGGATTAAGGTTACAGAAATACATCTAACAATTGAAATAAAGTAAGTTTCAGGATAATTGAGTGTTACTGGTCTTTTTTTTTCACACACACACACACACACACACACACGGCCGTTACGTACACATTCACTGTCCATGTGCACTTATTCTTTCGATGGGGAATTGCCCAGAATTTGAGTGATCTGGGTGGTCGTGTTTAATCTGTACTATTTACAGACGACACCACGCCAAGGATTGTGAAATAAAATAAAAAAAAAAAAAAAAAATTCGTTCTGTTCTATTAAACGGAATGAAAAAAAAAGAGGATGAAAATAACAATGAAATCTACAATATTAGTTTCGGTTAATAATTTCTTTGTATATAAACACATTATTGATTTTCGGCAGTCACGAATCTATTTCCTTTGCTCTTGAAACACACTACTGTCAATTCCTTTCTTTTTTTTCCCTTAAGACTCGTGCAAGATAAGAACAAGTCAGATAAGGTGAAGACATGACCCTTGCCAGTGAGGAAAAAAACGGAAGACAGACAAAGAAGAAAACATAAAATCAATGCTACATCGTCTAGAGAAGGACTGGAATACGTGATGCAATGACGCCAAACACTTGAGTCATTATAAGATTACAAAAGTTTGATTCTGGGAAGGGTCGAGCATCGGGTTCACGGACAGCTTCAAATAGAACTTGACTGAACCTTGAGAGATAAAAGAATGTCTTTGTGTGTGTGTGTGTGTGTGTGTGTGTGTGTGTGTGTGTGTGTGTGTGTGTGTGTGTGTGTGTGTGTGAGTGAATGAGTGAGTGAGTGAGTGAGTGAGTGAGTGAGTGAGTGAATAATTGAAGGAATGTTCGTCTGTTTATCCCTTCAAGTCCCTGCATGACAACCAACTTTTACCAATCAGTTTTTTTTTTTTTTTTTTTAATTTCCATTCACTTCAGGAATACAAACACTGATCTGAAATATTTACACACACACACACACACACACGCACACGCACACGCACGCACACACACACACACACAAGCACACACACACACACACCTGAATCCGGGTACACACGTTCACATGCATGCAACTATGACCACACATCTAAGTTGAATCGTTCAGCGTAACGCGACAAACACACTTGACAAACGCAAATTTGAACTACTCAGCCTCGACGAAGCCACAGATCCTGGTTCCTGGCTCTTGTT
>JAPQNM010000002.1:13942236-13947236 GCA_029783475.1 Metacarcinus magister
GTATGGCAGCAATTTGGGTAGTCTTTGGCCACTCGGCGGTGATATCAAATATTGAAAAGTGGTCAGCGGATATCAGGGATTCGAACCCGGGACCCTAGGCTCCCATGCCTATATACATAGATATTTATATACGCTGAACATGTGTCACATATTTTGATACATCAATAATGTATTTGACTGCCGAAGGACAGACGAAGAAGGAAAAAAAGGAGGAGGAGGAGGAGGAAGAGGACGATTTCATCAACAATATAGAAAGGAGGAGGAAGAGGAGAAATTACGATTACCTGATTATTGCATTACTATGATATCAAAAATCATTATCATGCATTTCATAAATCATACACAATATTTGGTCTATAATCAAATAACATTTTTGTGTTGAATGTATTCCTAAACAAACAGTAATCAAACGCTAGAAAAAAAGTATGATTCATTCCACCTTTTTCTTTCCTGTCATCATCTCATTCCACATCTCTTCGTATCACCACCAATCACCTCCATCTATTCCTCCACCACAACTCCTTCCTTCCTACCTATCACATCCTTCACACCTCTTCCCCTGCAGACTACATCCTGCAATCCCCTTTCCAATACCACACCTTCCCTCCTCTCCCTTGATCTTTCCTCATTCTTTCTGTCTTACCCGAAGCTGTGTACCTAAATGAGGCTTGTTCTGGACCCACCCACACCCACACACATGCACCCACACATATGTACTCCCACACCCACACCAACACCCACACCCACACCCACGCCTACACACATACTCCCACACACACGTACATCAACACTTACCCTAACACCGCCACCCACGCCCACCCACATGCACGATACAGAGACTGGTTGTATTGGTAAACATTATATTTGCATGACATGAGAAGAAAAGAACAATGATGATTAGTTTACGCATTTTAAACTGATGACGAAGAAAACAAACTAACAATTGAAAGAAGGAAACATTGATTTTTTTTTTCCTATTCGTGCCTCAAGAAAAGCTAACAAGTTAAAAAAAAAAGAAGTTAAATATTAAAAAGAAAACAATTACCAGAATATCAATAAACTATTACAATAAATATATGGAAAAAAAAGAGCTGACTGGTCACGGATTTAGGAGCAAAATAAAAAAAAAATATATATATACACAGTTGACTCAATAATACCGGTAACAAAAATAAACCACTGACAATGTTGCCTAAAATACAATCAAAACAAACTGCGCCTTAGTATAGAGCGTTGAATATACTTTTACATTATTTTATCACAGTTTTACGTACTATTATCTAAGCTTCGTTATGCATGTACTCCTAAAAACACTCCACCACTACCACTCCACTGCTTCCACTCCTTCCCTTTCTAACTCCTCCTCAACACGTGGTGGGGGAGAGTACGAACAACACAACACCAGAGAGAGAGTTAGTGAGAGAAAGAGAGATGACATTGGGGTTTGAGGGGGGACGGGGCGGGGAGGGGGTGGCACTGTGCGTATTGTGGCACACCGCAGGACCACCACAGGGGCCACACCACTGTCATCTAAGGAGGGTGCAAGGCAGACCACACCGAGGACCCACCACTTGGAAGGAAGGGGAAGGGGAAGGGAGGGGAAGATGGCCGAGGGGAAGGAATGGGGATGCGGCAATAGGGGAAAAAATTGTTATTAGGCTTAAAGGGAAAGAATTAAAGGAATAGAAGGATGAAATAAAAGAAGAAATAGGAATAAGAGAGAGGAAGTAAAGAAAAGAGAGAAAAGAAAAAGAAAGAAGAGAAAGGAGCATATGTTAACGATGGCAGATGCGTCACTTGGGCACTTGGTCTGATTAACAGTGACATCACGCCCATTATTACAACGCCACGCCCATTATTGTGATGTCACGCCCATCTATGTGACGTCACGCCCATCCATGTGACTTCACCCTCACCTGACGCCACTGTCTCTCATCACAATGGAAGGCACGTGACTTCCGCATTGTGTGTGGGTTTCAGGGATGAGTAGTAACAGTAATAATAGTAGTAGTAGTAGTAGTAGTAGTAGTAGTAGTATAGTAATAGTAATAGTAATAGTAATAGTAATAGTAGTAGTAGTAGTAGTAGTAGTAGTAGTAGTAGTAGTAGTCGTAATAGTAATAGTAGTAGTAGTAGTCGAAGCAGCAGTAGCAGCAGGAGCAGGAGCAGAAGCAGGAGCAAGAGCAGAAGCAGAAGCAGCACCAGTAGTAGTAATAGTAATAGCAGCAGCAGCAGAAGAAGAAAAAAAAAGCCGGCCTCATTTGCGTAAAAAAAAGAAGAAAAAAAAAAACTTGATGAACGCCCACACCACCACCCTGCAATCATGCTAATATTCCCACTCACGCTCATGCCCACTCATTACTTATGCACCACACTCCACTTCACTCCCATTTCCTTCCCTCTCATCCTCCCCCCTCCTCTCCTCCTCTCGTATACCTACTTCTTTTTCCTCTCTTCTTTATTCCCCTTAATCTTTCCTCCTTGCTATGTTAAAGTGATCCTCGTTCAGTCTTTTCTTCATCTTCATTTCTCTCTTCCTCATTGCCTCTCCCCCCCCTCCCCCCCTTCCCTCCATGTTGGGCTCACCTTCCTTCAACTCTATATTCCCGTCATTATTTCCGTGTATCAGATTCTGTCCTTCAATATGACTTACTTCTGTTTTAATATGATCTGATTCAAGTTTTTCTTCCTTGTTGTCTTTTCTTTTAATTTTCTTCTTTTTACACACAACAGTTTCTTGGTTTAATATGCAGCTTATTTATTTTTGTGTGTGGTTTAGTTTTCTGGTGCATTTTAATTATTTTATTTTTTATTTATTTATATGTATTAGGATGGATTTTTTTGGTCTATGTTATTTTATTGTTATTTTTGATGCAATATTTTTTTTTCTGAAGCTCTATGACTTAGTTTTCTTTTTATTACCCCAAATTCTCCTTAATTCCCTTTCAAATATTTTCTATATATTGAATAATTCTTCCTCTTTTCAAATTTACTTCATCTTCAATCTCCCTTTTTCGTGATTCTTACAACCACGTTATTCTTTCGTTAGCTATATTCATCTAGTTATGTACATAATATTTAAGTATTCATAAATTCTTCTTTCTTTTTCTCTCTCACAATTTGTATCTTTCAAAATATTCTTCAGTCTTACTATTTTCTAGTATTCAAATTGTCTTTTAGCATATAAGACATATTTCTTTCTCTTTTTATAGTTTTTTCTCTCTCTCCTGAAACTCAAACCTTGTCTTTCCTTACAATAGATGTAGATGAAACAATAATCTGATCCTGAGCCGTCTACTCACGCCGTGTCCTTCCATTCTTGTTACGCAACACTTTTTGTCTCAAGGGCGGCGATGAGGAGGAAGAGAGGGTCGGGGAACGAGGGAGGAGACTTGGAGAGGGTAAGGAGGATTCGTGGAAGCTGTACCGGCATAAGCATGTATACTAGTGTGTGACTAAGGTAGATAGGGGGCCAGGAACAAGCAATAAATTTCAAATAGGTCAGGGAGGTCAAGGTGGAAGAGGAGAGATTACTTGATTAACAAATTTTGGCGCCAAAACAAAAGTCAGAGAGCATTATGGCGGGAAATGAAAGGGAACAAAAATTACATAAATTAGGAAAAAAATTAAAAAAGGTAGTATAGACAGAGAGGGATGGTATAAGAGACAAGGAAAGAGATCAACAAAGAGGAATAAAAGAAAGAAACTAGATTGGGTTAAAGGTATGAATGTAGAAAGAGAATAACAGATGAGTGAGGCAGACATGTGAGGAGAGAAGGAACTGGGACTGGGTGGGAGGCAAGGTAGGAGTCAGTGGCAGGAGGAGAGGGGCGTGGGACAGAGCAGATGTAAAAATGCAAATTATAGGTGGGGAAAGGGAAGGGACAGATAATAAATAAAAAAAGTGCAGCGGTAGAAATAAAGAGAGGAAGAAAAGAGACAAACGAAAAAGTGGAGAGAGAAAAAGAGGACAGGTGTATTGAGGAAGAGAAGTGTCATAAAGGAAGAGGAGGAGGATGATGAAGAGGAGGGAGGATGAAGAGGAGAAGTAGAATACAAATAACATGAGAGAGACAAAGGCAGTAGAAAAAAAAAAGAAGAAAGAAGAGGAGCAGTGTGTGAGGAAAGATAGACAGAAGTATAGAGTAGTAGGTTGAGGAAGAAGAGTAGGAGGGAGGAGGGCAGTAGGTGAAGACAATGGTTATGAACAGGGAAGAGGTGTGGGGTGTGTGGGCGGAGACTGAAGGGGGATACACGATCCATATATTTACTTCCTTGAACCCACGAGTATTCCTCCTCCTCTTCCTCCTCCTCCTCCTCCTTCTCCTCCCACGCCAAGATTGATCACTATTCCCTCCTACTGGGAATTTCAACAGGGTAGTAAATATCAGTCTTCCGCCCACTCGCCCCTCAATTATTTTTTCTACGAACTAAACTATTACGTGTTGTCTTCTTTTCTTCTTTGTTTGGAGGGAACTAGCAGCACATAACAGGTTTTTTTTTATTTTTTTTAGTTGTTTTCTTGGCAGTTTTTACATTCTCCTCGTCCTCGTCCTCGTCCTCTCCTCTTTCTCCTCTTTCTTTTGTATCAGTTTACACAATTTTTTTTTATTCCAGTTTCCGTTCTCGTTTCCAGCTGTTTCTTTGCTAACAGGCTCTCTTAATACTTCACGTGTCTCATCTCTCCTTAAAACACACTCTTAAGACGTCTCCAAGTGTGTGTAAAAATAAAAAAATAAAAATAACAGTAATAGTTATGCGTCTCGACCTAAACCCAATTAACGTTTCAAGGGACAATTTTCAAGGCAAGGCTGAATGTGTGTCGAAGGTGCATAGTTGTGGTGTGTGTGTGTGTGTGTGTGTGTGTGTGTGTGTGTGTGTGTGTGTGTGTGTGTGTGTGTGTGTGTGTGTGTGTGTGTGTGTGTGTTCTTCAAGGTGAGTACACACATACCATTAAATTACAAAGACAATTGCTATTAACTTACACAACAAAGGATGGA
>JAPQNM010000002.1:13949736-13952236 GCA_029783475.1 Metacarcinus magister
ATACAAAAGTGGAGTTCAGTAATTCATTTAAGACATACGTGGTTATCTATACAATATGTCCTTGCACAGTATATGCTAATTAAGATGATACATTTCAAGAGATACCGAGTTATTATCTATTTTCATCAACTACGGAGTTACTATCTATGTCTAATCAACTATAACAGACAGGGTTGACGGGAATAATTTAAACACGAATGACTGAGTGACGTTGAGTGAGGTAAGAGTGTGAGAATGACTTAGCGTGAGTAAGGAAGATCAGTAATGAGTAAAAGTTTGAATATTAGAGTCAATGGTCAAGGGATACAAAATAAACTTATGAAACCTGTTAAAAAAAACGATTCAAGAAATTATAAGTGTCGAGAAACTTATATATAAAAAAAATAGTTATAGATGAAACGTTCCAAATAAAAATCAGGACTAGTTTTGTTCCCAAGGTCAACTGGTACTCTTAAAGGGATACTAAAGCGGATGTATGTATGTATGTATGTATGTGTGCTATAATGCATTCCGGGCACTGGGTCAGGAAGTATGGCAGGAATATATACACCTTTACACCATTGCCGATGCTGAGTCACGTGGCGGCCACATCCTCTTTCGGAATGTAAAGAAAAGATACACAAAGACAAACTATAGCACTGAGGTCAGGTATATTTGCTCCTTAGTTAAAATAAAAGTATGACCATGATATGAAGTTTAAGGAAATGGTTGTTAAAATAAATAGTGTTTTACTGTACTCTTACTATGTTTTATTTATTCATTCCTTCATTTAATAATTTACTCTCATTACACCTTTTCATTTCATACTTGTCAATCAATATGAAGTGAAATGAATACTGAGTCGATTCAAGTAACTACGTAGTGTTGAATATACTGACTTATAATGAGTAGAGAGTAAGTTAAGAGTCACATGTTTCATAATGCCAGTGTTTAGAGTGTGGTGTGTGTGTGTGTGTGTGCGTGTGTGCGTGTGTGTGTGTGTGTGTGTGTGTGTGTGTGTGTGTGTGTGTGTGTGTGTGTATGTGTGTGTGTGTGTGTGTGTGTGTGTGTGTGTGTGTGTGTGTGTGTGTGTGTGTGTGTGTATGCAATCACGCAGGTAGGGAAGGAAAGTGTTCTAGGAAGGCAGCTGCAGATTCCCAGAAAAATCTTATGAAATGAAAGGCCATGGAAGGGGAAGGGAAAGCAGAGGGAAAAAAGGTACTGATTCATGGAAAAACAAAAAAAGGAAACCGTACATTAAACCTCAGAAATTGATGGGCACTTATGGGTTAAAAGAGAGAGAGAGAAAGAGAGAGAGAGAGAGAAAGAGAGAGAGAGAGAGAACACACACACACACTCTTTCATGCCTTTCATTTATCCTTTCCTTCGCCATGACTCCGCTTGATATAACCCCAAAAGCAGCTCACCAGGAAGCTTTACCCAACACAAGAGATGCGTCGAGGGAGGTGGTGGTGCAGATGAACACAACCACGCCCCCTTGAGCCTCAGATGACAGGAAAGAGAGAAAGAGAACATGTGATGGAGAGTAAGAGTGTGCAAGGAGATGGTTAGGAGAAATAGGAGATGGATGGATGGATGTATGGGTGGTGGATGGGTGTAGCAGCTTTAAAGGAATAGTAAACAACCTCATTCTAGTCGCCTCGTCTCAAAATATCACATCATTGAAAGTTTCCTTAATGTTTTTTTCAACGTCTTTTCATGGAGGCGACAATTGGTATCACGGAATAATTACTAGTTCTTTTTCCTTCTTTCTTTCTCTTTTCTTCTGCTCTGCTCATCTTCCTTGTACTATTTATAACATTTTTTTTTGCTACATAACTCCCATTTCTTGCTTTCCATCTTTCCATTTCCTCTTAAACAGCATCCCTTCCCACCTTCATCCTTCTACCGTCACTTTCAATTTTCACTATATAAATACTATCTCCTAATCCCTCTTCCTCTCTCTTTCATATCCCTTCCTAATCTCCAGCCCTGTCTTCCTACCCAACTCATACCCTCCTTCTCCCCTCAGTGACGCAGGGCAGCTTCCAGGGTGGTCAACGAGCGCTCCTTTTCATCCGACACGCAAGCACACAACTGACACCCAGCACGAAGCCGTCAAGGTTGAAACTAAACAGTATTAAAGGATCTCACAAGCTCATAACTTCAAGGGATCAAAACGTTCTCTGCGGAATTCTGAATACTATATGTGTACTAATGGTTTATAGTAGTATCAGTAGTCATGGTAGTAAAAGTTGTTGTTGTAGTTGATGTGGTAGTAGTAGTAGTAGTAGTAGTAGTAGTAGTATAGTAGTAGTAATAGTAGTAGTAGTAATAGTAGTAGTATAGTAGTAGTAGTAGTAGTATAGTAGTAGTAGTAGTAGTAGTAGTAGTAGTGTAGTAGTAGTAGTAGTAGTAGTAGTAGTGTAGTAGTAGTGGTACTTATAGTATTTAATGTTTGTTTTTAAGTTGAAGTATCAATGCTTTCGTACCAAAATTTGTTTTTTTTATAGCTACTCAA
>JAPQNM010000002.1:13959736-13962236 GCA_029783475.1 Metacarcinus magister
GAGAGGGATGTAATGGTGGGGAGGGGTGTTAGTGGGAAGGAGGGAGGGAGAATCTTGTTGGTAGAAAGAGTGACGTAGGTAATGGGGGGTTAAAAGTGGGGGTTAAAAGTGAGGGGGGGGGAAAAGAAAGGGAGTGAGTAAGGTAAGGCGTAAAATGAAACTTAAGGTCACACACACACAAGGTCACACACAAGGTCACACATATACACAAGGTAACACACAAGGTCACACACACAAGGTCACACACACAAGGTCACACACACACACACACACACACACACACACACACACACACACACACACACACACACACACACACACACAGTACATACTTAGTCATTATTTTTTTTACTCTTTTCTGTTCTTTGGAAAAAAAAATTCACCATATGTCTGAAATAATTGCAGTCTTAAAAAAGTTTCCTCATTGTATCCCATTTTTCATATTTGTCTTCCACTTCTCGTTAACTTTTTTTATTCTTTCCAATTTATCTCTAATAGAAGACCTTTCCTTAGTCTTTTCTTAGCTATTGTTTCATCTCTCTCTCTCTCTCTCTCTCTCTCTCTCTCTCTCTCTCTCTCTCTCTCTCTCTCTCTCTCTCTCTCTCTCTCTCTCTCTCTCTCTCTTCTCCCTTACCCAAAATCATCTACTTTCCAATTTTTCTTCTTTATTTTTCTTTGCCTTCTCCTCATTGTTCTTACGACCTCCTCTCGCCTCGCCTCGCCTCGCCTCACCCTCCACCTGATCCACACCCTCACCACTCCTCTCTCCGCAGCCCTCAGACATGAAGCTGATGCCCTACGACATCGGATGGGCTGTAGAGGACGCAGAGAGCGGCAACTCCTTCCGCCACGTTGAGAACAGCAATGGTAGGGACGTGACGGGCGAATACTCGGTGCTGCTTCCCGACAACCGCCTTCAGACCGTCCGTTTCACCTCCGATCCCATCAACGGCTACAGAGCTGAGGTGTTCTACGAGCCCGCCTAATAAGTCCGGTCGGCGCCCCAAACCACGCTTACACGAAAACACGGATACGCTTCGATAGTTCTATATTATAAGTCCTCATATCCACATTCTTTCCTATTTCTGTATCTGAACGTCTCATTGCTCCTTCCGCCGGCGTTGTCCTGCATACGTAGCTCTGAGGGCGGCAGTATAAGGGTGTCTGCCTCCCCCGGCTAGTGTGTTGGTAACCTCCTCAGCCGATCGTGTGCGCCAGGCAAAGGGACGCTTACAACCTGCTTAATGGTGACCTCGAGGCCGGTTGGTTG
The DNA here is from genome assembly GCA_029783475.1 of Metacarcinus magister. Lineage (NCBI taxonomy): Eukaryota > Metazoa > Arthropoda > Malacostraca > Decapoda > Cancridae > Metacarcinus > Metacarcinus magister. Next base: position 13,961,007 of record JAPQNM010000002.1, read on the forward strand.
GTCCGCCTCAAGACACGGTTGCCAGACGCACCAAAGAAAGCCACCAATTTGTCCAATTTCATTATATCGGCAGCTTATCGGCAACCATAAGGGAAATAATTGCATGCTGTCATCGTAACGTAGTGTGTTCCACGTGTATGTGAAGCAATACCTTCCCTTAATGGTGATCGCTTTCCCTGGACCACTAGCGACTCGGCTGCTCTTTGATGAATGGCTTGGAGGGAGGGACCTTCTAAGCCCCCACTACGTTTCCTCACCTATCCCCCGCTCCACACCACCCTACCACACCCCACCCCCTCTCACTGCACGCACAGATGCAGTCTAAATCATCTGTACCGGTGAGAGAGGAAGATAAAACGAACGACGATAATAGTGGCATTTACTCCCGATACTGTAAAGACTAGGTAGTATAAGATTGTACAGGAACGAAAGAGATGGAATATAAGTTTATCTGCCTGTTATTCACCTGCCTCATGTATCAGTTATGTTAGCACCTGCAAGGCCTATCCTCTCTCTCTCTCTCTCTCTCTCTCTCTCTCTCTCTCTCTCTCTCTCTCTCTCTCTCTCTCTCTCTCTCTCTCTCTCTCTCTCTCTCTCTCTCTCTCTCTCTCACACTGCATGACCGAATCCCTTAATTCCTCATCCTTTGGAGCCGCGGCTTCACGTGGGTGTTCCTTCACACTTCCAAGGTTTGCAGAGTCATGTCTTTCTTGTCTCGCTCTCTCATCACCTTTAGCGAATTCTACCTCGTCTAACACCATCCCGATTTCTATTCCTCATCATTCCTATCGTGTAATAATTCACTCCACATCTATACCATTTTACTCCATTCCTCACCAAGCCCCATCCCGCCCAGCATCCCACGGTGAGGTACAGACAGTATCCCACCCATCCAGTGCTCCACCTTCTTCACCTACACGATACACGGCTGGCGCTGGGAGACGCCGCCCTGCTAAAGGTTTCCCGGAACGCCCCTCAGGCATGCAACACTCTCGCCTTGACTCCCTGGGGTCGCTAAGGTCGTGGCACTACTCCCTCACGCTTTTCCTGCTGGGCGTGGGCACTCCTCGACGGTATCCCTGGAGGCGGCTCACTATTGTCTGGGTGGGGCTGAGGTTCCTGCATAAAGTCTTGTTCATACACCCCGCCCTATGCTAAGTATGCTCCGCCACCACCACCACCACCCTCTACTGCTGTTCAATCTCACCCTTACCTCTGCACCGGCTGATA
>JAPQNM010000002.1:13967236-13984736 GCA_029783475.1 Metacarcinus magister
GCAGAGGTGTGCGGAGGTCAACTTGAACGGGGAGAAATGTAAATCAGGGAGAAAGGAGGGACGGGAGGGAGGCAGGGATGGTAGGGGGTTGGAGAGGAAGGGGAGGGAATAGAAGGGAGGTAGGTAGGTAGGTCAGAATGAGTTGAGGTGTTTTAACGTAACGCCGTCAGACCCTTCATTGCTGCCTTCGTGTGCGTGTAATTTGTACATTGTGGTTTTCTTCCATCCTTCTCCTCCTCCTCCTTCATCTCTCCTTCTCCTCCTCCTCCTCCATCTCTTCCTTTTCCAGCTTTCCCTTGATTTCCTATACAGTTATTTCCATCTTTTCTTATACATCTTCCTCAACCACTACCATCAGTTTCTTTTCTGAATTTTAATAACGCTTTTCTTTTGGCTCTTGATAAACACTTTAGTGACCCTCTAAGACCGTTATTGTTTTCTTTCACGCGTGAACCTATTTTCATAGAGGGGACTGCAAAGAACTACTCACGCTGCTTAATAATGTACTATATGATATACAAAAGACACCAATGAAAATTAATAAGAAAATAATTGAAAAAGGGGGATGATTACATAAGGAAATGATGAAGATAATGATGTACTAACTAGGATTCTACGTAATTCTTTCTTTCAAATGCATATTACAGCATAAATGTTTTTTCCTCACTGTTAACCTTATTGAGTTTGTTGTCCTAGATACATGTGAAGGCTTTCCTCGCAGTGTTAAGGGTTAATGCGGTAACATATACTTTCACTATCCAGGGTAAAATGAACGAGCTTAGCTTCTCCCCGCCACAAGCTGAACACCCAGCTGACAGTATTCATTAAGTATGCGAGTTTTTATATTTATTGCCGTGATAGCAAGGTGCACTCACGACCTGCTCACCTGCTTGTCTTTGCTCCTACACACTCACGCACACGCACACACACACACACACACACACACACGCACACACACACACACACACACACACACACACACACACACACGAGACAAATTATGCTCTCACAACTGCCCTGTAATTTACTTCTATTACTACGTATTAGACGTGAATAAATTTGTAAAAAGCGTAACTTAGTAAAACGCAAGAACTAAGGCTAATAACTCTACACTCAAAGGGCGCCTTGCCACAGAACACATATCCGTCTCTTTTTGTATCTTTGCTGTGTATGACTTAAGAATTTATTTGCTTTTAAACCCATTCATATCGCACCATCTATGACATTTGAGGTGCTTCAGTTTTTCATTCCACAGGTTATTAAAGTGCAGTAACATTGACTACAAGGTAAAGGAGATTGGGTTCAGTCTCTCTCCACCTGGACGCAAAGTTGTGGAATTGATGTTTGTGGATTTATGGCTCGGATTGCTGAACCAAAAAAATAAATAAATAAATAGTGTATTGTTGTTAGTAATGATATGGTCTTTATTATCATTATTACTATTGTTATTACTATGTCATCATCATTATCATCATCATCTAAAAGTATTTATCAATCTCCTTCCACCTTTTCTTTCCCATTCATTCATCTATCACGCCGTTACATATTAAAAAAAAACTCACACCTAAAAACGAAAGCGAGACATAATAATACACTTGGAAATAAAACGAAACAAAAACAAATTATTACGAACTATCTAAAGGGACGACAGACTAGTAAAAAAAAAAACATACACAAACTAGAAAAAAAAACCGGTATTTACAAATTTAAAAAACGAGTGAAACAATTTAATTTCTACAGATATGGAAAAAAGGAGGATGAGAGAGAGAGAGAGAGAGAGAGAGAGAGAGAGAGAGAGAGAGAGAGAGAGAGAGAGAGAGAGAGAGAGAGAGAGAGAGAGAGAGAGAGAGAGAGAGACCGAAGGGGATGGTGGGAGGTAAAAATATAAGTAGGTAAGAGTCAGTGAGAGGAGGAGGAGGGGGGGGGGAGGAGAGATGGGTGTCTCTTAATGCACGTTAGACTATTAAGATGAGGACACGAAAAAGCCGCCACCACCACCACCACCACCACCACCACCACCACCACTACTTTCGACACACACACACACACGAGGCCACGCACACCACCTGTAATGGACGCCCACAGATATTTGAATACCCATAAAGACACAGACGAAAATGGGTTGGCACTGACACTCAACACTTGATTTCTCCTCCACGTATACTCTCGGTCTCGGTTTCTTTTCTTTTCTCTTCCTGTATCGTTTCTCTACACTTATATGTTTTCCGTATCAGTATATAAACGTTTATACCTGAGAGAAGAAGGAGCGATAAAAGAAGAGAATGTATATTGATGAGATGTCAAATATTTCTGTGGGAAGCTATTTCAGTCCGTCCTCCGCCCACATCCCTTTAAGTTTCTTTTTACGACTGTCACATAATACAGGAACATGTCTTCTGCAACGCCCGCAGCTGCACGTGAAGGAAGGAACCAAACACTTAGGTGGTGGAGCCAAAGGCGATGCCAACAAAATATTGACCGACGAGGATGGGATTCGAACCCACGCAGGGAGACCCTATTGGATTAGCAGTCCAACGCCTTAACCACTCGGCCACCTCGTCTGTTGCAATGCTGATAACAATACCAAAAATGTCACTATCACTGCTAATATCAACAATAATGACAACAACAGCAACGACGATGTTTATAATAATAATTGTAATAATAATTATTATTATTATGACTAAATAATAACAATCATAAATAATAGATAATAAATAAATAAATAACAAATAATAAATAATAAGTAATAAAAGGATAGTAACAACAATGATAATAATGATGATAATATAATAATAATAATAATAATAATAATAATAATAATAATAATGATAATGATAATGATAATGATAATGATAATAATAATAATAATAATAATAATAATGATAATGATAATAATAATAATAATAATGATAATGATTGTAATGGTAATAGTAATAGTAATAATAAAGATAATAACAATAATAATAATAATAATCGCATCGACAATACCGTGAGTGTGATTTCAGTGTGTGTGTGTGTGTGTGTGTGTGTGTGTGTGTGTGTGTGTGTGTGTGTGTGTGTGTGTGTGTGTGTGTGTCTGTGTGTGTGTGTGTGTGTGTGTGTGTGTGTGTGTGTGTGTGTGTGTGTGTGTGTGTGTGTGTGTGTTCAAGCACAAAACACTTAAGACACAAGTGTTTTGTTGAACTTGTAATTAAGGTTTATGTGGAATCACTTATAATAAAGAATGACATAATATTTCCAAGTAATGTCATTGGTCTTTCAAGGGGTAAGAAAAAAAAAGTAAATAAATAAAATTCTGGCCAATCCTACCTAATGGCAGTCCAAATATTTAACATGCATTGATGACGTTCACTAACTGGCTCGTTTTTTTTTCCAACAGAACGCAATTAAAAAAATAAAAAACAAAACAAAACATGTAATTATACTAGATCAAAACGCCAAGTAAGTGTTTCAACTAAAGAACATTTGCAAGTCTGAGCACAAGTTGATTATTCCACTCGTGCAACTCATGTACACACACACACGTACTGGAGACGGAGCAAGTAATGTATGCAGGATGGGCTTCGAGGGGAAATCCAGCTTGAGTAGATGTGTTGCCGTGAGAGCCTGGCTGGGAGGTGGAGGCAGGGGTCGAGGGCAGACATAACCTACATATACAACCACGCTAAGGTCCTTGATGACCCTCTCCTCGCGTGTTCTATGAGACTTCGTGAGCTACTTTCATATTTTTACATTCTGGGTGACCTCAAGGTAGGGACATCGTAGGTGAGATCAAGGCGGTAACACGATTTAGTGATTGTCCTCTCACTAGCACTCCACCCTTTACATAGCCACGCGAAGGTTGGGTGGCGGAGCAGTAAAACCCGTGACTCATGATTTGGTGGGAGGCTAGTCGAGGCTCAAACGGGGTGCCACAAAGCGGGAGAAGTAGCGCTTTCCTATGATCCCCAAAATGTCTGTTTAGTAAGTACAGAAAGCTCCTTCCATGACGTGAAACTAAACACACAGTGAAAACATCTCGAGTAACTCTTACATACATCACAGTGTATCGCAATGCAGGGCGTGTTGTGGGTTCGATATTCCTTTAGATTAGAGAGACATCGAGACCTTTCATGCTTACAGTCCAGTCAGTCTTACTATTAGTACTTCCAGCAACATATTCTCGTATTCTCATCATGAATGCAGTGATGTGTGTCTCCAGGTGAGCTAAAGATGTAGTCAAGAGGTACTCCTTTAAAGACTGTAGTTTGTAAGTTAGTCCACCTGTTGTTTGTTACCTGAGGGACAATCAAGCCGAGCGATTATGCCTCATCGTTAATTGGGGAGCAACGAGAGATAGATAGATAGAGAGAGAGAGAGAGAGAGAGAGAGAGAGAGAGAGAGAGAGAGAGAGAGAGAGAGAGAGAGAGAGAGAGAGAGAGAGAGAGAGAGAGAGAGAGAGATAAATGAACCCGTAGAGATCAGAAATGCTAGATACGAGTCAAGATCAGGAGCATCCACCTTCGCTTTGCCCCCACAAAACATACTCAACATACCCACTAACACCCTCGCTGCCAAGACGTGCTGTGGATGCCAGAGGTGAGGGAGGAAGGGAAGGGTACAGGGTATCATGGAGGTAATGTGACCGAGATGGTTTGCATAGGGAATAGAAGGGAAATACTTGTGAATATAACGGTAATAATTATAGGGATCAGAAGGAGGAGGAGGAGGAGGAGAAAGGTAACAAGACGAAGACAACTACGAAGAAGGAAAAAATGGAAAATTGAAAGTAAACTAAGAAAGATAATGATAACAAGGAAGAAAGACGCAAGTAAAAGAAAAAAACACGAAAAAGGATAAAGATGAAGGACGAATAAAAAGGATGAATAATAAGGATGAATACGAACGATGCAGAACATTTAGAAAAAGAAAAATGAAAAAAAAAAAATAACACAGGACAGCAACAACAACAACAACACAAATCCTATGACAACATGGATTGTGTCATAAATACCAGCGACGCGTCTCACCCTCCTTTCCCATTACCAAGGTAGAACAACACGTCTGTCTGCATCACTGACACATAAGGTCACGGACTTAGCTTCCCGCCCCCTGCTGGCTGCGCCCCCCGACCCTTGCAGCGCTAAAGTCACGTTCGGCGGATGGGACTCCTCGGTTGGTCCTCCCTTGCGTCACTTTCAGACCCCAAATGTGTGTGTGTGTGTGTGTGTGTGTGTGTGTGTGTGTGTGTGTGTGTGTGTGTGTGTGTGTGTGTGTGTGTGTGTGTGTGTGTGTGTGTGTCTCTATTTCACTCTTGCAGCTCTCCTAAGTTTGCATGTTTTTTTCTCCTTCACCTTCTGATTTTCAACCTTCACTCTGGCCTTCCCTATATATGCTTCCTCCGCCTCTCACGTTTATATATTCATCATACTCCTTCCTGCTACCTTTTTTTTCTGTATTCACGTTTTCCTCATTTTCATCTCGTTTTTCTCATTAACTTTATGTTCTCCGAGTTCCTAGTGCGTTCAAACAATTATTCTTTCTGTTTCACAAGATCCTTATTCTTTCTTTCTTTCTCTCCACCATTATTATTGTGTCCTCACGTTTTACTGTAGCTTACGCCTCCTCCTTATTTATTAATCTTCCTTACATTCCTTTCTTCCTTAATGATCTTTAAAAATTCAATCAAAACACGATACTTTATGCATCTTTAGTTCTTTCAATCCCGTGCGTGTCCTTCGCGTTCAAGCTTCCTCCTTCAGCATCATTTTCACTCCTCGGGTATAACGTTTATAATGAACGACACACTTATCAACCTGCCAGGATTTAGATGGACAAAGAGCGGGTATATTTCTAGCCTTCCGACAAACATACATAAATTTGAATAACTCATCACACTGGACGGTTGCTTTTGAATATCCTTAGTTACGCATTCATCTAAGTCTAATTGGTGCTATTTTTCCTATCCAATTCCCTTTCCCCTTCAGTACTTCTTTTGACACAGTGAAACCTCCAAGAGACATTAGGGAGTGTTGTATGTGGTTGGGGGGGAGGTCATTCGCTTTCCTACTACGACTGTTGACTCACCGTTGTCTTTTTTGTTCCTAAAGTCAGCCAATGTGTGTGCAAAAATTATCCACATTGAAAGTATTTAGTCTTGGAGAGAGATAAGACTAGTTTTTTTTATCGAATTGTGACTGTGTTGTGTGTGTGTGTGTGTGTGTGTGTGTGTGTGTGTGTGTGTGTGTGTGTGTGTGTGTGTGTGTGTGTGTGTGTGTGTGTGTGTGTGTGTAAGTGGGTAGGTGGTTGTGGGTGTGTGTGTTCGCTCCCCTTTCTCCACTCTCGTTCTCTCTATTTACCTGAGGGAGGGGGGGGAGGGAGGGAGGGAGGGAGGGAGGGAGGGGGAGGGAGGGAGGGAGGGAGGGAGGGAAAGAGGGAGGGAGGGAGGGAGGGAAGGAATGTTACCTGTGATGTTGTACAGGTGTGCTTCCTTGTCCCCCTCACCTGACCCTAATGACTCACGTGATGCAACCAATGGAAGCAGCACACACACACTGCTAAAAAGTCAATCACACACACACACACACGCACACGCACACGCACACGCACACCACACACACACACACACACACACACACATACACACACACACACACACACACATACAGGGGCAAATCAACTTTTAGTACACAAATATACACATACATGCCACACAAATATACTAACAAGTTAAAGAGGCATAACACAAGCAGATGAGCACCTAAATGGTATTATGAAACAGTAGCGTCATGTTGCAATGGAATAATAATTGCTATTCGTATCGATGAATGTCTCTGCAAACAATAGTGCTGCATGTCAGGTAATGGGAAGGTAGTGACGGTGATGGTGATGGGAAGGGTAGAGGAAGGAGATGGAAAGGGATGCAGGGAGAGGATGAGGCTCAGCAAAGGGAAGTATGAAGAAATAAAAATGTATATAAAGAAAAAAAAACGTGAATTGTTCGATATGTGTTAATAAGATAAAGGAAACAAGAAGATGATAAGATAATTTAGTGAAGGGAAGATAAAACATCATAAAAAAAACAAAAAAAAGAAACAGATAAGAGAAAGAAATATAAGAGAATCATTTCAGCATATTATTTCACCCTTGCATTCCTTTCCTCCTCCTCATTCTCACCTCTTCTTCCCTCATTTTTTCCCTTCCCTTTTCCTTCCCCTCCTTTCCTTCTCGTCTCTTTCGTCACGCCTGGGAAGAGAACGACCGACCCACACACCGAACGACCCGACGACCCTTGCAGTACGACCCCAAGTACCACCCACAACATGTCAAGGTCACATCCAGTTTCTTCACCGTCACGAAGCATGCTACTTTTACGTCCGTCACTCACTGCCTCTTGACTATTGAAAAAACGAAAGTGCTATAGTTACTGTATAATTTTAGTAAGTCGTGATTTTTAGTTTGGAAAATGTTAATATAGTTTTTTCTCTCTCCTCTCTCTTCTCTCTCTCTCTCTCTCTCTCTCTCTCTCTCTCTCTCTCTCTCTCTCTCTCTCTCTCTCTCTCAACACGGTACGGTCCCTTCCCTATAGAGTACGCATTATAAGAGTACAAATCCCCTTCACTGATAAGGAATCGACGATGACGGATGAAGAAGTGAAGACGAAAGTGAAAAAAAATTATAACTATTTATTGTCGAGCAAGAGAGATAAATACATAAGTGAGATAATGAGGTTCCAATCGCTGATAAGGGAATAAGTTGGTCGAGATAAGGTATAGTAAATACGATTGTGAAGGACATTGTGTGTGTGTGTGAAAAAAGTCATGAAAGTTGTATTGAATTTATGTCCAACAGGAAAAGTGTGTCAGGATGGAATGGGAGTGTGAGTGTAAAGAGTTTTCCAATTATTATTTTTTTTTAGTATACTCGTAAAATAAAATGTCCGTCTTTTGTCATTCTAACGATCATTTCCTGAGTTTAATGGATGAGTAAAATATCCATTCTCTCTCTCTCTCTCTCTCTCTCTCTCTCTCTCTCTCTCTCTCTCTCTCTCTCTCTCTCTCTCTCTCTCTCTCTCTCTCTCTCTCTCTCTCTCTCTCTCTCTCTCTCTCTCTCTCTCTCTCTCTCTCTCTCTCTCTCACTGTTACATAACCAACAAAGGAAAAAATATTAGTTTTATTTCCTATTACAAATGCAGCTTCATCACGCCTTCCTAAAAACACGCACACGCACACGCACACGCACACACACACACACACACACACACACACACACACACACACACACACACTGATCCACGTACCCATCAAATCAGGACAAATGACACCCCTTATCACATAGTCATTGCAAAGTAAAATAAAAGTGAAAGATAACGGAGCCTTGCCACGGCGCTCGTATCCGTCTCCTTCACCCTTGACACCACCCTAAGGCGCCCGAACCTCGAAGCATAAGGCAGATTACAATAAGAGTGTTGCGTCAGTATATCTTTTCGTTCTATACATATCTCGATTAACTTTTAAAGAGGACAATCAAGTGAGTAGCTTGTGTATCATCCTCTGGGTTTCGAACTGGGCGTCAAAGAAGAGTGTAAGCAAGTGAGGTAGTCATTGCACCATCGAGGAGTGTCAGTTAGGAGAATATTAATCTTTACTAGAGCAAAATGTGTTAAGTGTATGTCTATTTGTGTGTGTGTGTGTAGTGAGTATGTCTGTTTAACTATCATTATCCTTCCTCTTCCTTTTTATACAAGATGTGTTAAGTATATGTCTATTTGTGTGTGTGTGTAGTGAGTGTGTCTGTCTGTCAACCATTATCCCTCCTCTTCCTTCTTACTTCTGTCTTTTTTTCATCCTAGGAATTGAAATTGAAGAGTGTTGTTTACGTATAAAGCAGATAAAAGCGTTATGACTTTATTTTGACCTTGCTATCTGTTGTTCCTTTAGCTATTCCTTTTCCATATTTAGCTCTTGTTTAATGTTTTTTTTTTTGTTAAATCTAACATGCGGTTAACTTGTCCTCGTCCTTGTCCTTTCGCTAGTATGTCTGTCCTTAGTCATGTATTTTCTAGTGTCCTCGTCCTCGTCGTCCTCCTCCTCCTCCTCCTCCTCCTCCTCCTCCTCCTCCTCCTCCTCCTCCTCCTCCTCCTCCTCAAGGTCGAACTCGCGACCCACAACGATCAAACACGATACGTCTACGCCACTGCCTCCACGATGTCATTCCACACCTTCACTTTCACCTTAGCTCTTCTATTCACTCACTCACTCACTCGATTACTTACTCACTCATTCAATTACTTACTCAATTAATCTTCGTTTGGTTGCTTTGCCTTTTTTCATTGCAGTCTCCTAACTTCTAAGGTTTTCATTCACTTAATCATTACGTAATTTAAGACTGGCCAGTATGAAAAAGACCACCACGCTGTACCAACTCCTCCAAGTGACACAAACGAGGAGGAACTGTTTTATACAAGGGACAGCCTCTTACCCTGTCTCTCCCTAATGCAGGTGTTATCGATGCAACACCTCAATACCTCCAAGGAAGATTGAAACAACCTAACCTAACCTAACTAACTAACTAACTAACTAACTAACTAACTAACTAACTAACTAACTAACTAACTAACTAACTAACTAACTAACTAACTAACTATCCACTAACACAAACATTGCCGCGCTTAGTCCCACTCTTGAACGACCTCAGCGCCATCTGTGATAACTTTTAACTTGCCTTGACGGTCTACTGCCATTAGCATATTATTAAGGCACCTCATGAACTGAATTACCTCCTGCTTCAAATGGTGGTCTTGTCCTCTCTTAAGCGGCATTTAGCTAGTTTATCTCATCCTTTCTCTTTGCGCCTTCACTCTATCGCCTTTCGTTGCAAAAATAAGAATTGCGTCATTAAACATAATTGCGCTGCATGCAAAGTGTGTGCAACGCCGTCAAGATATACTAAGGCTTTATAAGGGCCACACACGTCCCCCGGTAAGCTTCTTCGACACAAGGTCACGAAAAGAAAGAAAGAAAGAAGCAGGTGATAGGAGCTGTGTGGAAGCCTCTTAACCTCTTCAGGATATAACTTGAGAGATGTGCTGCTTAAGTCTCTCTTTTTTTCTTCTTCTTCTCTCTCTCTCTTTCTCTCTCTCGCCGCTGTGCTTTGAGGTTTCCATGCATTTTAACACAAAGGCCAGGAGTGAGAGGCCGCCAAGTGCATGAGAAGGGCTATGAGTGTCACCCTTAAGACCGGCCACTGCAGAGAAAACACTTGACACACCTGCGGGCTTCTCTCTCTCTCTCTCTCTGATCTTGTTTGACTTCAGGTGTAGTTAGCAAAGTGTATGAGAGGAAGATATACTTGAAGGGAAGTTTAAGTACAGGAATCCCAGCAGTAGGTAAGTGAAAGATAAGTTTGGAGTTAACAAAATAAAATATAAAAAAGTTTGATAATGCTACAGAAAGCGTATAGAAGGTAAGGAAGAAAATAAAGAAGTTTTAGGAAATATAAGAACGAGATAAGAGAATATAATAAATATCTTTGGGTGAGAAAAAAGTTAGTATATCATGAAACACACACAAGGTGAATGATAGGCAAAAAAAACGTACATGATAGAGAAAAGAGCGAACAAATAGGGAGAGAGAGAGAGAGAGAGAGAGAGAGAGAGAGAGAGAGAGAGAGAGAGAGAGAGAGAGAGAGAGAGAGAGAGAGAGAGAGAGAGAGAGAGTTCATGTTGACTTTGGAAAGAATAAGAGCGAAAAAAGACAGAGAGGGAATGAAAAAGAGGAGGGAGAGAGGGATGAAATCTTCAGTCAGGTGAGGAGAGGTAAAGAGACCGTGAGGGTGATTGGGGAAGGTGAAGAGGGAAGGAGGAGAGGGAAGGAGGAGAGGGAAGGAGGAGAGGGGAGTAAGGAGGTGTGAGAAGGAGAGGGGAGAAGGAGAGGGAATGAAGGAGGAGAGGCCAGAGGGTTAATGTAGAGTGGGGTTAGAGAGGGAAGGAGGAGAGGGGAGGAGGAAAGGGGAGGAGGAGAGGGGAAGGAGGAGAGGGGAAGGAGGAGAGGGCAGAGGGTTAATGTTTATTCCTCCCCCTTTCTTCTCCTTCCCTCAAGGGCGCCTCACTGCTACACTTTCACTATCAAGCTCATCCCGGCACCTCCATCCTCCTCCTCCTCCTCCTCCTCCTCTCCTTCTTTCTCCTCTCTGGCCCTCATCCCCCATCCCCAACCCCCCAAAATATAACCCAAACCTTCATCCCCACTCCTTTCCCTCCCCCTCCCCAACATTCATGGCACTCCTTCTGCACTCCCCTCCCCTCCCCTTTTCTCTCCACTCCCTTCCTTTGTATTTGATGTGCGTCTGTCTGTCTGTCTGTCTGTCTGTCTGTCTGTCTGTCTGTCGGTTTACCTGTCTGTCTGCCTGTTTTTTTTTTTCATATACTTTAATATTATGTGTGATAAGATAAGATTGTATGTTTTGATGGAACCTAAACAATAATTGGGTTTGTGGTTGATGAACTATCTATCTATCTTTTTTTTATCTATCTTTTATCTGTTTTTGTTTTTCTTTCTTTCTGGGTTCGCTATATCGTTTTTCTGATGATGATGATGATGATGATGATGATGATGATGATGGTGTGCTTCTCGGTATCTGTCTGTTCTTCTGTCTGTCTGTTTGTTTCTGTTTGTTTGTTTGGTTCACACCTGTACAGCAATCATCCCATGCACTCCTTTACCTGTACTAGTTCATATTTCATAAGTCTATCCATAGTCTGTGAGTCAGTCCTCCATCTCTCTTTCTTTCTCTCTCCCTTTTTTTCTCTCTCTATCTATCTATTTCTCTATCTATCTATATCTCTATTTATCTCTCTCTCTATCTACCTCCCTTCAATTTTCACCATTCTCTTCTTCCTCTCTCCGTTTAATTAATTCCACATTACCTCTCCTTCCTCCTTCCTCTTCCTTTCCCTCTCCCTCCCTGTCATACGTATGTTTGCCGCCATCCCTTCCCCTCACATTTACCTGTATAAGGGGAAAGGTTGTGTTGACACGAGCACGTTTTCATTCCTTTTCTTCGTCTTCGGTATAATGGCAAAGGTTTACCTGAATCTGTGGTCATACCCTCCTCCTGCTGCTGCTGCTACCCCTCTCCCCCCCCCCTTAACAAAACACCTGGTCCAGTGCCCTCCTTTCTACCCTTTGCTTCGAAATACTACACTCTATACACAGACACACACACCCATGCATACATACAGACAGACTGACAGACAGATACACACACACACACACACACACACACACACCTGAATACCTTTACCTGCCAGACAAACCTCCTTCTCCCTCATTCCTATCTCATACTTTCCCTAACTTATACTTTCTTATCTTTCTCTTTCCCTTACTTTCTTATCTTTCTTTTGTAGTATCTCTTTCATTCTTCCTTTCGTTCCGTTTCGTTCCGTTCCGTTCTTTATATATTTTTTTTCTCGTAATTTTTGTCTCATACTTTACTTTTTTTTTTTATTGGATTAATTTCCTTCCTTAGTTTTCTTATACTTCCTCTCGTCTCTTCACCTTCCTACCCCAATTCCTTCCTTCTCTGGCTTCTCCTCCATAACCTCTCCTATTCTTTCATGTCCTTTTGTTATTCTTCGTTATATCCTTCGTCGTTCTTTCATTATGCTTCTCCTTTACTCATTCCTTTTATTTCCCTAGTTATCTCCCTCATATCATTCTCTCCTTTATCCCTTTCACTACTTCTCTGTCATTGTATTTTTGTGTATTCATCATCAAGAACGTCATCATCATCATCATCATCATCATCATCATCATTGGCACCTGCTCTTATCAATTATTATTATATGTTATTGATGTTGTAGCGGCGGGGATGGTGTTGATGTGGTAGAAGTGTGGAGGTGTTGTGATGGTGATGGTGGTAGTGGTGATGGTGATGGTGATGGTGATGGTGATGGCAGTTGATCGGTTGTGTTGTCGTCGAAGGTACTAAAGCTAAACCAAATGTATTATAATAGTAGTGATAGTAGTAATAGTGATGGTAGGATAAATCGTAAAAAGCAATAAGAAAAATAGCAAAACAGACTTATCGCATTTCAGTCTCACATCACTTTTTTCTCAAACCAACAAGTCATGAAAAATCTTAAGCACACCATTACTTTTTTTGCATAGAATACGATAAGAGACCACAGGAAGGTTCACTGTGATTTAAATTGCAAATAATTAGAATACTGTAAATATGCGAGTCTAGTTAAACGAACCTATTTACATCATCGCAATTACAACGATTAGGAAAAAAATAACATATATATATAATCCCTACCACATTTTTTTTTTAACAGTTACATTACGAACTAAACTACTGAATTCATCTTATGTTACCAAGCAATTATCATTTACTTTAATATTTTGATAGAGTAATTTTTGATGTTGACAGACAGACACACAGACAGAGAAACAAAGACAAAGAGACAGATACAGATACAGACAAATGCTTACTAACGTGTTGTATCTCTCTCTCTCTCTCTCTCTCTCTCTCTCTCTCTCTCTCTCTCTCTCTCTCTCTCTCTCTCTCTCTCTCTCTCTCTCTCTCTCTCTCTCTCTCTCTCTCTCTCTCTCTCTCTCTCATCTATTTTGTCACTCAAATCCGGCTAGAGGCTAAGTCTCACACACTCTCACGCACACGCACACGCACACACACACACACACACATACACACACACACACACACACACACACACACACACACACACAGTTTCAAAGTCTGAAAAAGCTGCAATCATCAATCAAATATATTTTTGTGACGCAGCCGATTATGGGATGAGAGAGAGAGAGAGAGAGAGAGAGAGAGAGAGAGAGAGAGAGAGAGAGAGAGAGAGAGAGAGAGAGAGAGAGAGAGAGAGAGAGAGAGACACACACACACTCCACCCTCGCTAACAGAAGGGCGAGTAATGTAGGTCACGTGTTAATGTGTGTGTGTGTGTGTGTGTGTGTGTGTGTGTGTGTGTGTGTGTGTGTGTGTGTGTGTGTGTGTGTGTGTGTGTGTGTGTTTCAGTCTTTAAATGTCCCGTAAGTTACTTGGGTTTTACAATCTTAACGGTTTATGCAAAATTTTCTTTCCTCGTGTTCATCTTTATTTATTTATTATTATTTTTTTTCCTCTCTCTCTCTCTCTCTCTCTCTCTCTCTCTCTCTCTCTCTCTCTCTCTCTCTCTCTCTCTCTCTCTCTCTCTCTCTCTCTCTCTCTCTCCCTCTCCCTTTTTTTTCTTCCAAATTGCACCTTTATAAGAGGATCTAATATCACTAAATCCACCTATACTGTTTTTCTTTTCTCTCAACACACACACACACACACACACACACACACACACACACACATACAGACACAGACACAGACACACACACACACACACACACACGGCCATGATGTCAGACGAGGAGGAGAAGAAGGCGAAGGAGAAGGAGGAGAAGGAGGAAGAAGAGAAGATAGGAGAGGGGAAAGGCAGGGTGAAGGTCAGGAAAGAAGGGAAAAGAGTTAGGAACCAAATGGAAGGAAGAACCGACGGAGGGGGCGCCGGGAAGTATATAAAGGGCGGCTGGAGGGAGGCTGAAGCAGAACGACTCGAGCTCTCATCCAGATAACATCAAAGACTCCCTTCTCCCACACCTCTCCTCCTCTTTAAAACATGAAGGTATACAGGAGGTTCCCATACATACATACATACATACACACACACAATGAAGGAAAAGCTTAAGTGAATTATTTTAAACTTGCGTTATATCAAACAGGCATCAAAATTACCCTTGCGTTATAGAAATTCTCATCAATATTATTTTTGTTATTATTATTATTGTTATTATCATTATTATCATCGACACCCATCATTATTACTACCTATTATCATTATCTATTTACTTGTTCGTACCCATTCCACTCTCAGCCGTGCAAGACGTGCTATATAGTAATGGTATCCTAATCTATTCCCGTTTTTGTTTTTTCAACCCACCCACACGAATCTTTCTTAGTGCCTTCTAGCTAACCGTGTCAATCAATCAACAACATACAAAAACATAATAAACAAATAAAAAAAATAGATAAATGAAATACAATATAATACAATAAAATAAAATACAATATGCAAGTCACTCTTCAACACTACTCTGACAAACTCATCCTCATTCAAGTCACTCACTCATTCACTCACTCACTCCAGACACAGTACAACGTCGCGCCCTTGCTACAACGATACAAAAAAGAGGATTTAAAGACACTCTGGACCCTAAACTACTTAAATAACGACCAGTGTATTTCAACAAGTCTTCATTCCCCTGTTTTCTTCCCTTCAAGATGCACGTGGCAGCAGCAGTAGTGGTGGTGGTGTTGGCAGTGGGTTTCGTACAAGCTCACCCACAGAACTATAACTACGAGCCCCCACAGCCCCCACAGCCCCCCCAACAGAACTACCTCGCCCCCCAGCCCAGTGACCGCATTGACGAAGTGGTAGAGGTGAGTTCTCCAACCTACACTCTTACCTGTCTCCCTCTCTCATCTGTAATTATTCAACCTGTCATCTCACCTCACCTGTTGTTTTTACTCTTGGTTAAACTCTCTTTCTCCATCGCTCTCTCTCTTTTTTTTTTTGTGTGTATAACTTGTTTTTTATATTGTTTGTTGTTATCACTTCACTTTTAACTTCACTTTTAACTTCGTGTGTTGCTCCTTTAACATTCTCCTCCTTTCCCGCGTCAAGTGTCTCCAAAGTCGTGTGATAATTTTCTCGTCCAAGCTTGGTCATCATTATAAACATGGTCATTATCTTCATCTAAGTCTTTGTAATTAGTCTTCATGATGACCACCTGTTATATGCAGGCTTACCATCATCATCATCATTATCATCATCATCATCATCATCATCTTCTTCATCCTACCCCTTTCACTTTTCCTTCTACGTATCTGGTATAGAATATAAACTCAAGTGACTATTAAGGCTGATGACCTATTAAAATGACAGCGTTTTTCAGCTACATAGGAACATACAAAGTGTTGATAGTGTGCTCTTTTCTGCCACAAATAGCTATAGAACTTCCATCATTTCCTCATTGTCCTATGTGTTAAAGTAGAGCTCGGCCAGATGGATATTATATAACTTTTCAACTACATCTAACTCGTGGGTTCAGGTGTTTCATGTAGTATTCTAGTTTTAAGTTCGTTGGTTCATTCGCAGGTTTCAAATTCTTCGTTTTTTTTTCCTTTCTACTGCATAAAGGTGAAGAGCGATGGCATGTGACTTCAAATGTTGCCCCAAAAATAATCACATAATTTTGGCAACACTCGTCCCTCCTTTCCTATATTCACCTTTGTCTGTGTTCTTAATTATCCTTCAACTCTTTTAACGTTACAAACACTACCTTTGCATCTGAACATTTCACTCCATAGCCTGAGTCTTTCAATTCCTATATCCTATTGCTATTTTGTCCCCATTTCTACTCATGTCTGTGTCACTACGACCTCCTAAACACACGCCCTGCCTGCCCGCCCACACAGCAGCAGGAGGGTATGCCATACGACTTCCAGTGGGGCGTGCAAGACGAGGAGAGCGGTAACGCCTTCAGCCACGTGGAGAACAGCGACGGCCAGACCACACAGGGGGAGTACCGCGTCCTGCTCCCCGACGGACGCACCCAGGTGAGTGAGTGAGTGAGTGAGTGAGTGAGTGAGTGAGTGAGTGAGTGAGTGAGTGAGTGAGTGAGTGAATACTGTGAGTGAGTGAATAGTGTAAGTGAGTGTGAAACCAAAAAAATACGTTCACGATGGGACTGAATTTACGCCAATCACATTCTCTCTCTCTCTCACTATGAATTCAAAAACAAAAGCAAGATTAAAGAGTTCCAAGAATGTGCTTCATCAATACAGTTCCACACCCCGTTTTGAATTTCCTGTTGTGGGAAGTGAGTGACCCGCATCGAACATCCTTGCAAACCTAAGTGACGTTTCTTCCTTCCACATTTGCCAACTTATTATTAATCATTTTCAATTTTTTTTTTCAACACAAAATCAGTCAATCCATAGAAAAAGCCCAATTAAAAACATTTTCAAAACTCTTACAGCACAGCCAAAAAATCAATAACAATCTCTTTGAGTCTACTAAGTATGAAAAAAGAATAAAAAAAAAGATGATTTGCTACTTAAATATTCCACTGTCTCCGCTTATTCCACCCTGCTCCCTTCCTCACTTCTCCTATCCACATTATTTACTTTGCATTCTCTTCAGTCTTCCACTTAACCTATTCCATCTCAGTCCTCCCCTCATTAAACACACCCCTTCCCCCTTGCCTCCTCTCAGTCCCTCTTCATTTCACTTCATCTTTTTTCCTCCTCAGTATACCTCCACACCTTCCCTTCCCCCTGCAGTATACCCCTAATGTCGTTGCACCGTCAGGAAATTAATCTCAATCCTTTCCTGCTTCTCTCCTTCAGGTCGTCAAGTTCTTCGACAACGGTGACGGCTACAACGCTGAGG
>JAPQNM010000002.1:13987236-14002236 GCA_029783475.1 Metacarcinus magister
GCGTGCCTAGAGTGTCATGTGTATTACGCACACACACATTCACACTGCTGCATCAACACTCCACGGCCAAATGGTGCGGCGGATTTATTTATTTATTTATTATTTTTTTTTAGGGTGTATTGTATCATTACATTTTTACCAAAGTATCATGAAATGCAGCATGATTTACGGATGTCGTCAGAGGAAAATGTTTTAACGGCCTCGTGCAAGATCACCTCCGAAGGTGCGCTGGGCCGGCGCTGCCTACGGCTGGGCGGCGTTCACACGCACACACGCACACGCATAACCATGCACGTGCTTCAACTCGTCACCGACATTAATGAAGCTCGTAAAAATTGTTATCGACGAGGATGGGATTCGAACCCACGCAGGGAGACCCTATTGGATTAGCAGTCCAACGCCTTAACCACTCGGCCACCTCGTCTGAAAGTTCCATGAAATAAAAGTAAAATCAATTAATAGCTTTAATGTATCAACTAATTTTGGTTCCAATTTTTGGAAGAATTATAGAATATTGTATATCAGCCTGCATGTCTTGTTTCATACTGCTTGTTTGCATGGCAGGGTTGGAGGAGGGTGTGGAGTGAACCCTTCTTATAGGTTGGCGGTGCGCGAGCGAGTGTGGTGTTTGGCAGTGTAAGTTATGATGCATTCATTACCAACATAACGCTGTGTTAGTGGGGCAGACGGTGCAGGGTGGACAGTGAAACCATGGGACCAGCCAGGCACTGGTCCCCTGTGTACTTCACAACTAATCAACGCCTCTGTACATTGGGTACTAAACTAAAAGTCACCGCTACCGTCTCGTCTATACTACACTCGTTATCCCCCCCTCATCCCTAGTTGTTCGTCAGACCCACCAGTCTCCCACCAGTCTATAATACTACACTCGTCATCCCCCCGTCATCCCCCCGTCATCTCCCCATCACTCCCCATCACCCCTAGTTGTTCGTGAGACCTCCCATTCCCCACTCCTTTATTTTTTTTCAAATACCTCTTTGTAATTTGTAAATTTTCAGCCTAACGGCTGCCTAATTAAATAAACCGTTTATTATTATTATTTATTATTATTACGCGCACACACACACACACGCGCGCGCACACACACACACACACACACACACACACACACACACACACACACACACACACACACACACACACACACACCAAAAAAAAAAAATTAAAAAATTGAAATTTGACTGACGAAAAAGACAAAATCGAATCGTAATAGAATCGAGTCTTAATGAATGACCTGCATCCTTATTTCCTTATTCTTTATATACCTTTATTTCACTATCAATTTTTGCCTTCTTTAGCGCTTTCCGCGGAGACATGTTGCAGTATTTATTAATTATTTGCCTATACCAATTGACTAACGATGAGGTAACAGAGAAATGGTTGGACAGGTAAGCAAGTGACTTACCTGGAATGACGTGAAGTGGACAGCGGCGACACAGTTCACACACTCGCGTACCTGGAACATGAGAAAAGAAAACGAAGTGTTAGTACCGATGTCTCTCTTCTTATAAAACAATATATATAAACACATACGAACAATATGTGAATCAACCGTGAATGGTAAATAAGAACAATTTCGTCACGGCCGGTTAACCGAACAGATACACAACCGCGCACATTCACCTCACATGTATAGACAAGCGATCCGTTTGTCCTCTTTACATGCACTTTCAGGAATATTCACGTTAGTCAGCTTACACCCTGAATGAAGGCACCTCTACAGACTTCACTCTTAGCACGGTGTCTTTTGAGCAACAAACTTAACAATGTACACACTCATTGTTTGATTCTTTCTGACTGGTTGGGACACAGGAAACACTCGAATGTTTCAACGTCTTTGCTTGTGAAGCATGTGCACACGTGAGTAGGCGAGGACGTACGGTACACACAGCATGCCAGCCGGACCTGCACTGCCCGGGCGGGGTCCCGAGGCGGGCTCGCCGGTAGCCTCAGCAGACGAAGCTTTGCTCGAAACAGTCGAGCAAAACACTTCACCCGCTCATTAACATGACACCAATGCTCCTTAACCATGAACATGACTTTACGAGTATATATTGAAGACACTTGAGACAGCAGGGCGAGGACCAAGAGACCTTTGCCTGACATTAATTCTAGCGAGACTTCTGGACACCATAATGCATTCCATCTTGGGGAAAAAAATGCCGTTCGGTAACCGTCTCCAAATGGTCTCAATCGGTGCATTCCTTTTACTTAGCAAATAGATGATTGATATACAATGATGCTAAACACAACATAAATCATTAAAAAACAATAAAATATATTTTATTTACTTTTTTCTAAACATATAGATTAATGTAACAAATGCTTTGACCTAAATTAATTATATTTACCTCGTTGATGTTACACATACGTATCATACAGTTATAAGAACAAAGTGTACTCTAATACATCACAACTCACGGTGTTATTGCAGCTTAATCTGGGCTTGGTGAGAGGAGTGGAAGGAGTGTTAGAAGATCAGTAATATCGTGTGTTCGGGAGAGATAAGTGACCGAGGATGAGTACACTTAAGGTTACTAACTCGCCTTTTTTGTTTCTGTTTTGGACAGGTAACATGGGTATTCAGAGGTACTTACTTTGAAGAGCTTTTTTCAAGAATATTATTTTCATTAATTTTCTCTGCGCCATATGACCCCAGCCGTTACATCGCTGCCACATTTAATCAGTCCTCAGCACCACCACTGTATGGCTGAGGCACAATACGTGTGTGTGCGTGCGTGTGTGTGTGTGTGTGTGTGTGTGTGTGTGTGTGGTGGGGAGAGTTACTAATATGTGGCTGCCTGTAAACATTCTGGCTGATAAACACAACTATTGCATTACAGATTTCAGCTTTATACTCCAATAATGATAATGATATAAATGATAATACAAAATAATGGTAATTTATATTTCCCCCAAAAGGCATAGACAACACGAACAGACAAAGTAAGTCTAAAACACGACAATAATAATATACTAATGATATAGTAATACTGTTAAAAACACTTAAGATACAAAAGGAATCAATTCAATCTAGACGTGAGGTGACTTGTTTACTTTATACATTTACTTTATACTTACTTTATACATTTACTTTATTCTTCAAGTTGTCATCTCGGACTCTGCTTCTCATACTCTTTATCCATCTTCTTTCACACTGAACTAAACACCTTCATTAATATTAACACCTTCTATACTTGCATGCTTACATATAGTTTCATTACTTAATTATCTATTTATTTTATACTTATTGTGTTCGTTATTTTTTTCTTACGTACTTCACTACTTAAATATTTAGTATGATTTATATATGTAATTTGTATCTAGCATCTTGTTATCTTATTCATTTCCCTTTTTTTTCTTCATTATTTTCTAAAACCGTTTTACACCGTCCTTCCCTTCCTTCCCTTCCGAAGTCCACATTTGCACTTCACCCTCTCCATCACTTCCTACTCCATCTCTCCTCCCTCTCCTCATACCTCCATACCACTCCTATCCCCTCACTTCCGTGCCTTATAACTCTACATTCCGTTCAACTACATCTCATCCTCTCATTCATGCTAATAATGATCATACTCCCAATAGTAATAATAATGATAATAATAATAATAATATGTAATAATAATAATAATAATAATACGCAAAACTAATAATGATGATACTGATAATGATATGAATGATACTGATAATGACAATAAAGATTCTATAAGTAGTAGTAGTAGTAGTAGTAGTAGTAAGGAATATCAGACAAGAAGAGAAGAGAATAGATCACAACAGTGAGTTAGCTTAATAGAACGGCGACTTGAAATAGGAGACGAGAGAGAGAGAGAGGAGAGAGAGAGAGAGAGAGAGGAGAGAGAGAGAGAGAGAGAGAGAGAGAGAGAGAGAGAGAGAGACAATCAGTAAATTCAATGAAGTCAAACGAAATAGAGTTGTGAAGTAACTGAAAAGATTCCAATTACTGAAATAGTTATTGTTGCCAGGTCAGAATGACACACACACACACACACACACACACACACACACACACACACACACACACACACACACACACACACACACACACACATAGGAACACCGCAAGAATGGCACACTAGTATGGAAATAGTCCAATTTAAACGAAACTTTCTATTTATATCCTAAGTCAAACATTACATTCTTCCCAAAACAGTCTTGCTAATATTACGAAGCTATTTAACTAAACCATGACACTTTGCAAACTTTATTCTCTCCTGCAATTACTCTTTTTACTTGGTCTTCGAATACGAATGCGAATGCTGTACGGGACCGAGGTGGTAGTGTAGCCGAATCGTTCCATTGCGCCGTCATATGACTGAATTATCTTATCGGTGTTAACTCAGCGACCTCGTGATGTCCGTACTGTTTGACTCATGTCCTCTTTCTCTCTCTCTCTCTCTCTCTCTCTCTCTCTCTCTCTCTCTCTCTCTCTCTCTCTCTCTCTCTCTCTCTCTCTCTCTCTCTCTCTCTCCCCATATCACTTACTCCATTGTTCTTCATCCCCATCCACCTAATTCCTTTGCCTTTAATTCCTTTTTTCTCTTAACACTAATATTTCCTGGTTTCTCTTAAAACTATTGGTTAGCAGGTAGTACACGTATCATCGAATGTATCTTGTTTTTTCTCTCCTGTGTATCGTCTCGTCATGCTTATAAAGTGACTGCATGACGTGGAGTTTGTTTGGCGTTGTGGTGAAGGTCAGTGAGGCTGGTGACTGTGTGTGTGTGTGTGTGTGTGTGTGTGTGTGAGGGAGATGGTAGTGCAGGGAGGGAGTGTAGCTCATGTGACATAGGGAGTGAGGCGGCGCGGAGGTGATGGGTGGCAGTGGGAAGTGAAGTTGTACGTGTATATGTGCGTGTGTGGGTGTGTGTGCGGGAAGGTCAACAGGGTATGGTGGTGGGGGTGGTGATGCCTCCGTCACGTGTTTGAGCGCCAGTGTGTAAGTGACTGGAGGCGCCTGGCAGCTGTACCGTTGTCCGTCTGTCAGAGTTTTCAATGCAGTGCGTATGTGCAAGTTGTTTTAAAAGGTTGTCTTATAGGAGCTTCACTACCTCCCTCTCTCTTCAGCACCGCCACAACACCACCGCAACACCACCACAACACCACCACTACACCACCACCAAATAGGAGAACACGACTAAGGTGAATATTGTTTTTCCACACACTCGAATGCACAATTATTTTCGTGAATTGACTGAGTTTTCATTGACTGACGGAGATGATTCAGGAAAATTCATATGATTACACTATTTTCCTTTTCTTTGTATAAGGATAATGTTAAGGTTTATCAAAGCAAGTATGTATAGACAGAAAATTTACTAGTATTACGTATATTGTTGCATTTTTTTTACCAAGACATCACGGAAAGACGGAAAACATCGCCGCGAGTATTTGCTTTCATCGCATTGATGTGATGTGTTTAATGTTCCAACGAGTTTCACTTTTTTTTTTACGGACTAAATAATGCAAATGTTTACTGTGTTCATTGTAATTATTCTGTTGTGTCCTTTATAGAATGATTGTACGTATAGTACAACTGATGAAAATGAATGTTAATATATTTCATTGTTAAATGCTATACTAGTAAGCTTAAGTTGTTAAGATGAATGATCAAGATGTGAATATTACATTTGATATTTATTTAAAGAATTTATGATAGTTATGGAAGTGTAAACGTGTCTGCAGGCCACGGAGGGTAAAGTCGACACGTTATTATCTAATATTCTTAATTGAATTACTGACAATTGGAGGAAGTATCACTATCACAATAAGAGAAGGTATGTAGTAAAGATAAGGACGGTAATGAAAATAATGATAATATTAATAATAACAATAATAATGATAATAATAATGATAATAATAATAATAATAATAATAATAATGATAATAATAATAGTAATAATAATAATGACAATGATGCTAACTGGTGATAAAAATGATAATGTAGATCATAATTCAAATAATGTAAATGATGTAAATAATAATAATAATGATTTTTTTTATTTTCATATCTTAATTTTTATTATGTTTTACTATTATTCTTAATAAAATAAGAATTGTAATGATAATAATTAATAACAATTATTATTATTATTATTATTAATTTTATTATTAATATTATCATTATTATTATCATTATTATTATTATCAGTATTAAATTTTTGTTTTGTTTTATAATAATTATTACTTATCATCACTCATTATCATCAGCATCGTCATTATTTAATGTCTTGATTAAAGTAGCAATATACTTATTACGATCATGATTTTGCATCTTAACATGTCCCAGAGATCGACACTTACAATACACGTCGAACTTTTTTCTGCATGTCAAGCAAGGCAACATAAAGGAACAGAGGCGTGGCTGGAAATCCCTTCCTCGGGTCTTAACATTTACAAGAAACAGAACCTGAACGAACCTTTGACGTATCTCAATTTTTTTTTTTTTTCATTTTCTATTTATTTTTGTGGTTTCTTTCTTGGTTGCCTTCCCGCTTTTAAGACACTATTTTTTTCTCATTAAACAATTAACTTCCAAGAGTCGCAATGCTCCACAGTAATATTAAATAGATAAATAAACATGTATGAGCTGTACTCAGCCACCGCATCGTCCCATGACTCCGGAAACACAGCGTCACTCCTGTAGCTTTCCTGTATAGAACACGTTCATGACAAACTAGCAGTGACTCAAGACTTGCCGCCTGCCACTTCTTGCTCCTATTGCTTGTTTGTGTTGAATTGTTACCAGAAAAAAAAGAACGTGGTTAATAAGATAATGTCATATCTACTATATATCAGGTATGTGAAAAACGCGTGTATTTAATTATTCAATTAACAACCTTAATAATGAGCTAAAAGACAAGATTCCATAACAAACTCTACCTAATCACGTATTCAAAACTATGTGCTGAATACTAACTACTTTGCAACACAAGAATAAACAGGAGGATTCTTGATAACTTCTACATATTCAAATACGTCTTAAATGTAAGAGAAAATATTATTCTTAAACTAACTTATTATCCTTTCATTTACAGCTCCCTGCTCAACACAACTCTGGCCTCACACATATATTGGTTTCTTACACAAACACGTGGTATTCAGCCTGCCTCAAGCTGTTGAAGTAATAACACATTCTTGGTTGGTGCGCCTACCAGACTACCACCCTCCCTTCCCTGTCCTTCCTCGGTTCTCTGACCCAACCATCACCACCACCACCACCACCACCATCATACGAGCTGCCTTGCGCCTTTCCTTCCTCACCCTTGCACCATTTAACCTTTAGAGTGATAAGCAACGCAACCTTCCCGTATTTCAGCACATTCGAAGCCAGTTAAAGAAGTGTAATGTGTAACTGCTCTAATTACATTGCATTTCATTTAGTAGTTTCAATCAGGAATGGTTTTTTTTTATTCCTTAACATGAAGGTGTGGCTATTTTTCTTACCGAGTGTGTGATGGAGACACTTTATGGTCTGGTGTGCATTGTAGTGAAGTGACTTACTGACAACACGATGCACCAAGGCTACCAGCTACTTGGTGCCCATCCTCCCTCTCCCTCTCCCTCTCCCTCCTCCCTCCCCCTCCTCCTCCTCCTCCTCCTCCTCCTCTCTCTCTCTCTCTCTCTCTCTCTCTCTCTCTCTCTTTCCTGTTCCATTCCTAGTTCTCCTGCCCTCGTGCATGTGACAGGATACGCGAACATTGGTCAGGAAACGGTCTTTCTTTCTTTTTTTTATTTATTTACCTCTCTCTCTCTCTCTCTCTCTCTCTCTCTCTCTCTCTCTCTCTCTCTCTCTCTCTCTCTCCTCTCTCTCTCTCTCTCTCTCTCTCTCTCTCTCTCTCTCTCTCTCTCTCTCTCTCTCTCTCTCTCTCTCTCTCTCTCTCTCTCTCTCTCTCTCTCTCTCTCTCTCTCTCTCTCTCTCTCTCTCTCTCTCTCTCTCTCTCTCTCTCTCTCTCTCTCTCTGTCCCATTCAGAGGTTGCTTGAGTTATATACGTTATAAACACTTAATGCATACATGGATGAAACTGTATAATCAATGAGGACACATAGAAGGTGCTGACGTAGGTTGGAATCTTTGAGCCTCTTGCAAGCAGCTTCCAAGATACGTCAGCGTGTTGAGAGAGAGAGAGAGAGAGAGAGAGAGAGAGAGAGAGAGAGAGAGAGAGAGAGAGAGAGTGTGTTGCATTAGAATGAGCTGCAGTCACAAGTGTCGTCCCTCAAGGCATTTATCCCGTGGTGTTCATGATGCATACAAGTGCCATTTTAGAGTGATGGAGTAACTGCATCTTGCTCGCGATTAACAACAAAACATATAACTCTGTAACCTCTAACCAAGGTCCTTTGTGGCGGTTAGCAAGACTTGTTTGTAATTTTTTTTTAAATAGTTGCTGTTCATGCCATCTAGAGTAAAATAGTATCAAGGTTTGCAGAGTGGTGAAAGAAAACTTTTAACGATGTAAAATGAAGTAATTTCATTAGTAATCAAAGTGTAATTGACTCACAATAAAACTTGATGCAGCCGTAATAAATCATTTCGTCCCGGGAAAACCCAACCAACTCCATTCCCAAATACAAAATTACGTCAACCTTAATAAAGTAATCCATGTCACAAGACAATATTCAGTATCAGTTAACTATAACACCTTAATAAATTACAGCAATGAGTATTATTTTTACATACCTTACAGGGCTCTGAGAAACATGACACATTACCACCTTTTCACAATATCACTCCTTCTACTATGTGTCAGAACGTACCAGAAACATTACACATTAAAATAGATAATGATAGATAAATACCTGTATTTTCCAAGTGTCCCTACTAGTCTGCTTCACTCCCCGAGATCCCTACAAAGACTAATAACAGCTGCTGGCCGCTGGTTAACACTTGGACGATGCAGGTGCGCAGCGGCTTGCGCAGCCAATAACATATATCAGTAATAGTTTAATAATTTCGTCCCAAATGATATTACAATGGACTTGTATGTACTCATAAACTATAGAATAAATATCATACAACACAATGATAAGAAAAATAAATTAAGGAACCCAACATAGGAACAACTTGTATCAATAAACTATCATTCTAATAAGGGTTCAACAATGGTTCCAATAATCGTTAATAAGCATTCCAACAGTACAACCAAACGGGCGTGACTGACGTGTTAAGGCAACAAGCAGCTTGGCAGGACACGAAGATAATATAAGTGTCACTAGTTAACATTCATTATACTAACCAGATTATAGGATGCATTTACGGCTGAACAATGAACGGTGAACGGAGAGAGAGAGAGAGAGAGAGAGAGAGAGAGAGAGAGAGAGAGAGAGAGAGAGAGAGAGAGAGAGAGAGAGAGAGAGAGAGAGAGAGAGAGAGAGAGATCGTATTGTTATGAAGTGATTCAATTACCGGGACAAGATTATGTGTGGCCTGTACACACACACACACACACACACACACACACACACACACACACACACACACACACACACACGCACACACACACACACACACACACTGCCACCATCACCACACAAAAAAGAAACAAGCGAGGAAACTTTATAAAGGAGGAGAGAAAAAAATATAATGATTAACCTAAAACTTTAATTTCAAACAACAGATTAATACTTTTGAAAAATATATGTGTGTTGTTTTGGTAATCCACAACCTCTCCTCTCCGCCTCAGCCTGATTCACTATGGCCTATAACACCCCACCCTCTCGCCGCACCGCCCCGCCCATGCCCATCGCCTCGACCTCAGAGACAGAGCCCCTCATCCCCAGGGAGAGTCCACCCCCAAGGTACTCCAGTATAGAACCATCGTGGGATGTGCCCCTTGACGGCCCAGGTAAGTAGTATACTCTATACAAAAATCGAAGGCGGAGGATGACCCTCCTACTGGGGTAAGAGGCTGGCCATCACCACACCGTGCTAGATATTTTTTTAATGTTTGATATTATAGTAATGATGAAACTGAGTCCAGATTCGTGTTCAGTATGACCGAAAACCTTTATGTACAACTTTTCATGAAATTCCGAGGTGTGGAAATTTTCATGAAATTTCCAAGGGTACCACCTCAGATTTTTTGGCAGAAATCATGTATTTTGAAATAACTAAAAAACTATGAGGTTTACGTAAAAAGAGTATAGATTATATAAGAAAGAGCAGGACACGCCCGTTCTTTTGAGCTATAGTGATATGGAATTGGAACATATGTATAGATGTAAGAATTGAAAAAAGAAAACATTAATTTTGTTCACAATAATTAACTTTTCTCCAAAGGTATAATAGATATTGGAAATGTGTTGACATCAATCGATAAATCTTTTCAAGCTGCATAACTTTGTTTCTAATCCTTTTTCCTGTAAGAGTAATAGTTTCGTAGTAAAATGGCAAAAACATATTCGACCTCAATTCTGGTGGACATTTTCGGACCACAAAATCAAAAATTCCTTACCGTCACAGATATGTGAAAAATGACTTCAATAAAACTTTTATATATTCCAATTTACAGTAAAATTTGTTTAAAAGGTTTTCGTGTATGACAAACAGTTTTAACGGCAGTAGCGAAAAACATTCTACCCTATACCAGAAGGGTTTAAAGGGGGGGAAGGGGTAAAGGTCGTAATGATGAAAATAAGTCCAGATTCGTGTTCAGCATGACCTAAAACATCATTGTAACAATTTTCATGAGATTCGGAGGTGTTGAGTTTCCGCGGCGCACAGCAAGAGTAGACAAGAGTGAAGACGTGAGGTTAGGTTAGCTGTGGTGCCACATCTATTACTAAACCAGACCAAATACCATACACACTCGCTAATACTATATACTTAATGTAGTCTTATAGTATATATAGTATTAGTATAGTATTGTAGTAGTATAGTATATAGTATTAGCGAGTGTGTATGGTATTTGGTCTGGTTTAGTAATAGATGTGGCACCGCAGCTAACCTAACCTCACCTTTTCACTCTTGTCTACTCGTGCTGTGCGCCGCGGAAACTCAACACCTCCGAATCTCATGAAAATTGTTACAATGATGTTTTAGGTCATGCTCAACACGAATCTGGACATATTTTCACCATTCCCCCCCCCCATTAACCCCTTCCCCCCCTTAACCCCTTCCCAGGTATAGGGTAGAAGGTTTTTTGCTACTGCCGTTAAAACTGTTTGTCATACACGAAAACTTTTGAAACAAATTTTACTGTAAATTGGAATATCTAAAAGTTTTATTGAAGTCATTTTTCCCGTATCTGTGACGGTAAGGAAAGGCGAGGCATCGTCCGCCTTCGATTTTTGAATAGAGTTTAGTAGTAGTAGTAGTATATATTTAGTAGTAGTAGTAGTAGTAGTAGTAGTAGTAGTAGTAGTAGTAGTAATAGTGGTAGTAGTAACATCATCATGGTTCTAACTGGTTGCTGTGATGGGTCATTCGTTACTCTGGCATCCTATTGTTATTTTATTATTAATGAAATAAATGGCATAATGACGATGTTGTTTGCATGTTATATTATTCCATGTTCTAATGAATTCCTTTCACATTATATTTTCTCGCTCCCTTAGGCCACACTAACAACCTGACGGCTGCTCAAGTTTCACGCACCGCCCACGGCCCCGTTACCGGACCAGGTAAGTGTTTCCATGAGGTCAAAGTAGGAGGAAGAGGAAAGAATGAAAGGAGAGCATAAAGGGAAGGAGGAGGAGAAACACAGGAACATAGGAATACCAGGAAACATAACGACTCTTGGGTTATAACGAGTTGCCTGCTTGAGCATATCATTTTATATTTGCTCACTATTATTAGGAGAGGAAGACTGAAACGGAGGAAGGCTTCTCTCCACTCACCCTTCACTCTGACACACTGGCGGGAGGAAGTGTGTCGCAGAACGTTCTCGTGGGATAACCGATCACCATCTCAACCCATCAAAATCAGGAACGTGTCTGGAATGGATTCATACAATGCACAACAACATTCCATCATTCTAACTCGAATTTTTTATCATTCCAATTCCTGTTACGGTGTTTTTCTGCACTAAGACGTTTCATCCCCTTTCGCTGCGTGTTACTAAAATCATAATGTCCCCCAGGATGGTGGACGTGGGTGCCGGGTCCAGCCCAGATGTTCCCCCCGGGGCTGGAACACTTAGTGAACGTCCAGAGTGTGCACGTGAGGAGGAAAGGTAAGTCTGAGTCCCGCTGCTGCACTCAACACCACAACACCATTACCGTCTGTACCTGCTCACCTCACACGCATCCAACACCTTTCAGTAGCTCTATGTGGTTTGTTACTGTTACGTTTTTCTAAATTACACGAGTAATTCATAATGCGAAATCTCCCTTACCTATGATCTTTTGCCTTGGTATTGCAGTGTTCGCAATGCCGTCGTGCTTTTGTTTATTACCGTGACATTGTTTTCGTTCCCGTCGGGGCAGGGCGGAGGTACTGTGTGTGGCGCGGCGGTGAAGTAATCTACACAGTGCGAAGGATGAAGGACGCGGGCGGTGCTATGCTGTACCGCGTGCAGAACAACGCCAACCTGGACGTGCTGCTGCTTAACTTCACCAAGGAAACGGAGGGAATCTGTTCTCCTCCCAGCATGGTGAGGACGAGGCGCCTGGAAATATTCTATCTTTATTCTCAAATTTCTGTTATTTTTTGTTTTCTTTCGCCTTCAGTTATGTCCTACGTATATCTTCACGTTAAGCCTGGCATCTTATCCTTCATCTCTTCCTTGATCCTACCCACACCATCGTGATCTCCCGTCCTACGCTTTCTTTAAAACATCAATCACCTTCAGTTTTCCTCAACACTTGGCTTATGGAAACGTTTGTACATTTTAATTTGTTCTTTTCTTTTCTCTAAACACGTGATGGTCTTAACCTAGTCCCTCCTTCCCTTTAGCACGTGGAGGTGTCCTTCCCCCCCGGTAACGTGATAGGGGTGGTGCAAGGGATACCCGCAGAGTACACCGGCCATGATCCATCCGGCGAACTGCTCTTCCTTCTTCACAGGGAGGGTCAGACGTGCTGCAAGAAGCCCGGATACGTGGTAAGGCCGCAGAAAGGGGAGTGAGTGGGTGGTGCAGGGTAGCAGTGTTGGAAGGGAGGTTATAATGAGGGAGTGAAGTGGTGGAGGGGTGTGTGTGGTGTGAATGTGGCATAGAGAGAAGTGAATGATTAGGGTGTAAGTAATGGGGGGGAATGGGGTTCTATTGGATGAAGGAAGTGAAGGGTGTGATGGAGTGAATGGAAGTAGGGAGTGATATGAGTAAAGGGAGGGAGAGAAGAGTATGAGTGGATGTAAGGATGAGGTGGTATGACTGAGTGGAGGAAGTGAGTGAATGAGTGGAGGAACGACAAGACCAGTTAAGAAATAATATAGACAAGGAATAGAGTTTCTTTTGGGTGGACTTCAATCCCTTTCTTCCCGTGTTCTAAGGTGGAGACGCGGGAGATGCAGCCTCTGGCCACGCTGGAGCGGGTGCGGGGTCCTGGGTGCTGCAGTGGCCGGAAGGTCATGGAGGTCAACTTTCCTAGAGACCTTGACCTGCGTTGGAAGGCTCTTCTACTGGCCGGTGCTGTGGTCATTGTGAGTACCGGAAAGGGGAGGAGGAAGAGTGGGATAAAGGGTAGGAAGGGGAGGAAAGAAGTTCGGGGAAGGAGTAAGGTAATATAAATTGAGTGAAGAGGAGGCAGGGAAGGAGGAGATGGGGAAAGAGAAATGCAGTGGAGGAACATGGGAACTGGATGGACGGGAGGGAACGGAAGAGTAACGTAACTCAGGACCAACGAGATTCGTGTAATCATCAAAGAATAGTGAAACTAATGATAATAATAATAGCAATGATAATAATAATAATAATAATAATAATAATAATAATAATAATAATAATAATAATAATAGCAATAATAATACTCGAACTTTATTTTTAGTGTTGTTATTTTTGTAACTCCACCACTATTTAGCAGTACTATTTGTCGGTACCTGTGTAAACAGACAAAGATTTGAAAGTCGCTGGTGATCACTGCCTTTCTGTATGGCTGTAAGACATGGACACTAAACACCGATCTGAAGACGCAAATTGATGTCTTTGGTAATAAATGCCTTCGCAGTATCGTGGGGTATCGCTGGAATGACTTCATGTCAAATCAACGACTGCTCCGTGAGACTGAATCAAGGCCCATTACCACCATAGTCCACCAACGTCAACTCCGGCTATATGGACATGTGGCATGTGACCCAGAAGGTGATCCTGCTTCTTGGGTTGTCTCTGAAAGGGTGGAGGAGGCCAAGGGGGCGCCCACAAAGTTCGTGGCTGGGACAAGTCGATGCTTCCTGTTGGGAATTACTTGGTATGGGAAGGAGGCCTGCATGGAGACTTGCGATCGGTTGGTGATCGCAGGAGCTGGCGTAGGAGGCAAGATCCAGATAGACCGTATCTGGATCTTGGTAGGAGGGTGGGCGAGGCGACGCGCCCCTAGGCGTATTTTTTTTTATGCCCCAAATGATTGATTGATTGATTGAATGCATGAGACACCTCGATTTTTTTCTTTCATTTCAGAGATACGAGAGCTGGTGAAGGACATGCCGCTACTTCATGGGGTACAGCTGGAGCAGCGGGATGGAGGCTGACTTGAAGGAGAGGAAAGTGTAACGGAGGATGACGATGAGGATTATATAAATGGAGAAAACAAATGGCAAAGGCGACCTAGCATTGAGGAAACTGAAGAACGTGAAGATCAGGAATAATTAATTAATATTAGCGCAAAATGTTGAATGAAGTTTTCATATGAATACGTTGGTAATTCTGCTGCTACTTTTACTTGAACACACAGAGCGAGGCAGCGAGTGAGTCAGATGCAACGTCGAAGCTACCGGCTGTGTGGTAGTCACCAAGACAGTTGGGTTATGGGCACTACTACTGCACTCTCAATGGATTAATAAGTGCCCACAATCAAAGTGATTT
>JAPQNM010000002.1:14004736-14007236 GCA_029783475.1 Metacarcinus magister
AGAGAGAGAGGGAGAGGAACTTTCCACATAATACTTCCTTTAATGCTCGTCCCATGTTCTGATATAGGCAAGACACAATTCTCTCATAGGATGGAAAACTGTACAATATCCTGCTTTTTCCCCTTAAACTTCAACAACACTATATTCATGCCTTACAAATTAAGCAGTTCAAAAGGAAGCAAACACTTTTTTTATTAATCCACCAGTTTATTCAGTTGACAACTTGTCACTAATAATTAAAGAGGGAAGGGCAGCACCTCCTCAGTAGAGAAGGGTGTGAAGTCTGTTGAATAAAGACGCCTTCAGAAAACAGCTTTCTGATGGCTAAAAAACCTGGTCGTGGTCATGACCGCGATGTAAAGATGACAATGATGTCCATGATTCTAATTGGTGTCCCTTGCAATGAAACGTGAAGTCATCCAGGTGTGGGGAAGATGGCGTGTGACTCTGAGTAGTCATGTTGTCCAAACTGGAAGAGGATTTGGGGCCGCAGGGAGTCCTAAAGACATTATTGGCAGTATGTGGCATCGCTGGTGGTATCGTTAATCCATGTGAGGAACTTGGTCACCCTGGCGTAGGCTCCGGGCATGTCAGCCTCGGCGCACTTGCCAAAGCCGAAGGATGTAACACCGACCTGCACGATCTTGGCGCCTTCCTTCACATAGAGCGGTCCGCCAGAGTCCCCTTGGCAGGTATCCTTGCTGCCATCCTTGTATCCAGCACACAGCATTCTTTCAGTGACCCCAGGTTTATCCCAGCATGTTGGGTCTAGGATGGGGAGCTCAACCTCCTGCAGCTTGTTCGCCTGTTCCCCCCCATCCACCGTACGCCCCCAACCAGCGGCGATGCCTGTCACGCCCGCATAGGTCTTGGAGTCATCCTTTGGCAGACAAACGGCACGCAGCTCCTTGTTCTTGCTAAGGTCAAGTGTATCTTCAAGCTGCAGCAGCGCCATATCATAGTCATACTTATGGGGATTGTAGTTAGGGTGGATAGTTACTTTCTTCACGTTGACCAGTCGCGTCACTCCAGCCGCATCGTCAGTATTGGTTGACATGTCATGGTCAGCCACACCCACCACCAAACCTTCGTCAGACTCGCGTTGGCCAATATTGTTAAAGAAGCAGTGGGCAGCGGTGATGACGTACTTGTTGTTGATGATGGTCCCGCCGCACCAGAAGGAAGGCTCCCCTCTTATTTTGAGGCCCACGTGCCACGGGTACTTGTGTGCAGGATTCACAGTGGCTCCATTCACAACGCGGGTCAGGTTAGGCACTCCACATTCGCACTTTCCGCTGCCTCCGCCAGAGCCGCCAGAGCCGCCAGAGCCGCCAGAGCCGCCAGAGCCGCCAGTGGGCTCAGTCGGGGGTAAGGTGAAGTCAGTGGAAAGTTGCCTCAAGTTTCGCACAGTGCACTCGAAGCCGTCCTTGGATACCCGCTTGTTGCTGCGAAACACGACCTTCAGCTCCCTGGAATCAGCAGTAAAAGTTTTGGGGCCGTGGCCGCAGAAGCGCTCAATCTCCTTGTTGCCTTGCACCACCATTAACATCTCCTCCTTGCAATTTCTCGGCATCTGAAGGCACTCCAGCTGCAGTTTTGAGTTGGACTCTTTGGCAACCAATTTCCAGTGACATTCCTGCATTCTGCCGTACTCGTTAGGAAAATTGGGGCTGCTCAGTGTCACCTCGTCGTCCACCACCTGTAAGAGGCAAAGTCATCAGCCCCACTTCTACCTAACCACAAGTAAATCAATTTTCATTCCCTTATAAACCCTACGCATCCCATTGGATTGGCTCCCATCATTTGGGTTTCCTTAAAAAGGCCAGAGTTTTCACTCGCCGCCTTTGACTAGAATGCTCCCCCCCGCTGCTCCTCATCCTTACCTACCATGGAAGCAAATCTCCTGAGGATTGTAATGAGTGCTTAAACAAGCACATCTACCTCATAAGTGTTCCGACCATTACATCTGCGGGTGGCTACAGAACTTTGCTGTTGACTACTGTTTATATCCCCTTATCCCCCAGAAGACTGTCTTAGAAAGACACCAAATTCGGGGGCCTGCCCCGGAAAAATGGCTATTCTGTCAATGTATGTAGGCAAGGAAATATTTTAAGGGGCATGATAACAGATTGGTCATTTGAATAAATTGTAAAGGATGGAGAGACTGAAAATTAATTAAGTTTTGGAAGTTGATATGCTATAATTGTTCCTGTAGGCATCCAGATCATCAGATAATAAAATAGTAAAGAAAGGCACTATGTCACAATCCAAAAACAACTACAGCTCATTCGCTTCAAGTGATACGCTAGTGAACAAAACAAGATATGGGATATAAGTTATATTTAAAGGATAGACAGCGGGATAATGCATATTATCAAATAGAGACGAACGAATATACATCAGGTAAGAGACGAACAGAAGGAGCAGAGGGAAAATGTAATATTTTCGACACATGCGATAAAAACGCAGTGACGACAAGTTACTTGATCTGTGTGGAAGA
>JAPQNM010000002.1:14017236-14019736 GCA_029783475.1 Metacarcinus magister
CCCATACTTTTTCTTATATACATTAATGACATTGTCCATTCTAGTTCAAAATTTAGATTTACTGTATATGCTGATGACACAAATCTTTTATTAGCTGATACAAATATTAATTCTTTGCACCAAAACCTACAACAAGAACTAATTCTAATAAATTCTTGGCTAGAATCTAATAACCTGAACCTTAACATCACAAAGACTAACTATATACTCTTTCAAAATCGTTCAATTAAGTATCATATAACCCCATTAACACTAAAAGGTGAACTCATCCAACGAGTCTCTCATACAAGATTTCTAGGTGTCCACATTGATGAAAATGTAAACTGGAGTTATCATATTAAAAATGTATGTACAAAAATATCAAAAATGTGTGGTATACTGTATCGCGTCCGTCATCAACTAACAACCGAGTCCATGTTAAGTATTTATTACACACTGTGCTATCCTCACCTGATTTACTGTGTCTCAATATGGGGATCTACATGGCCATCTTTTTTAAGTAAATTATTAATTGCCCAAAATAAAATTGTTAGATGCATTATGTTTATGGGAAAATTTTAATCTGTTAATCATATTTACCCCCAATTAAATATATTAAATTTTAGGCTCATTAAGAAATATTTTGTGTTGTTACTGATCTACAAAAATGTTAAAGTATTCCCTGGAAATAAAATTTTTACACTCGTAGATAATGCACATAATACTAGAAACAATAATATTAATTTGGTGTGTCCACAGTTTCGTACAACTCTCTACAATAAAAGTGTATTATGTGACGGTCCTCAAGTATGGAACTCTCTGCCTGCAGATTTGAAGAAAATAATATTTACTGATAATCTACTACAGTTCAAAACTAAAATAAAAAGTTACTTGTATTCCAGTCAAACATCCTCGTAGCTTTATTTTTTGTTTATTTTTGTATTGTTAATCTTCCTTATCCTCCTCGTTATCTTCTCAGTATTCTGACCGTATTACCTGCTATAATGTTAATGCTATAATAACGTTTGCCTTTCTATGTAAGATAGCTCGTCCATAAGCTTGTATTTTTTTGTTAGTTTGATCTTTATATGTATATAGTTCTCATAATATTGTAATACGTTTATTGCCTGTACTCATGCACATTTGATTTTTTTATATTTTTTATTAACTACTTCTGTCAAGGAGCTTTGGCTCGACAGATTGTGCTAAGAAAATTATGTATATTGATTTGTTTATATTGTATGATATGATAGCAATAAATTTACTTTACTTTACTTTACTTTACACACACACACACACACACACACACACACACACACACACACACACACACACACACACACACACAGACACAAACACAGACACAGACACAGACACACACACAGTCACACACAGACACAGACACACACACACACACACACACACACACACACACACACACACACACACACACACACACACACACACACACACACACACAGGCACATACACAGACACACACAGACACAGTCACACACACAGACACAAACTCACACACACACACACACACAAACACACACACACACACACACACACACACACACACACACACACACACACACACACACACACACACACACACACACACACACACACACACAGACACAGACACAGACACACACAGACACAGTCACACACACACACACACACACACACACACACACACACACACACACACACACACACACACACACACACACACACACACACACACACATACACACATAAACACACACACATATACACACACACACACACACACTGCTTGGTAGTTCGGTGGTAACATCTTGGCCTGTCACTCGGCAGGCTCGAGTTCGCGCCTTGCTAATGGTGCAAAGTTTCACTGATGACCAAGCAGTTACTGTCCTCCTTGAACAAGAGGATGGGGTGTGTGGTGTGGCCTTACCCATAGATCGGTCTATAATGAGCTGTAAGCTCTAATTGTAATAGAACTAAGTTGTTTGGAATCACCATATACAGATTTATGGGGCATTTGAGGCATTTAAACATACACATATAACTTTGTTATGAGGAGTTAAGTGGGGGTGCAAATTTTTGTCTAAACATACGCGGAAAGAATGTTAAAGTTAGGTAAGTACTCACCACGCTCACCACCATACACATCAGCTGGAACATGCTGCAACGACACAAAAATAAGTCTTTACACTCACTTCATGGCCTAAGTGGTACACACAGTCATGCAAACATACATATCATATCAATATGTTGCATCAGAACTGCAAAGAGACGCCTTTGCCATCTGGATATGATGTGATATAACAAATTGTTATAATTCTACTCAACAGAATCAGGAACGTAAAGCGAGACTCATTGAGTTCTAGTTAGTAGACAATAACAAACAAAAATTACACACTGTCAAAATGCATTCGTCTCACAATACTTACTTGAAAACGATACGTGAAGAGGCTGGCTCGAGTTACAGGAACGTTGGGTGAACCTTTCTCTGTGTGGCATGGCTTGG
>JAPQNM010000002.1:14027236-14054736 GCA_029783475.1 Metacarcinus magister
GTTCCTTAGTGCAGACATTGTACTTAAGGCTCATTAACATTTTTTTTTGTCAATTTTAGTTGCTCTCTCTCTCTCTCTCTCTCTCTCTCTCTATCTATCTTTCCTTTCCTTCATTTGGAGAGAGAACTAACTATATTCTGATATTTTTTTTTTCTTGTGCTGGTTTTAATTGCAAGAACATATACAATCATTAATTAACAAGGCCTTGCACACCATTCAAATGCATATACAGTGCACGCGTACATACATTACAACATTGAAGTCTAGTAGTATAGTTCGGCTCCTTGGAATAATATAATGGAAATACGAGTAACGATAGAAACACCAAAATTCCACCATTATTCATCACGAGTTTTGTCTTCGTTACTGTGAAAACAAATAGTGGAAATCATAATTACATATATCAACACTGCCTCCTACTGTACATCTAACTGAACCTCCCTTAACCTTCTTATCTGTTCTCCTACATTCATCGGACAGATATCAAAATCTAACTAATACATAAAAAAATCATAAGTTTCCTTCCCTCTCAAGTGATATAATGAAAGTTTTGCTGGTGTGTGGCTAGCTGGTGAGCGAGGCGCCTACTACCATGACGCACCGGCCCCAGCACCAACCTCAGCCTCTCCCTCCTACGTACGAGGTGGCCATGCTGGGTCAACCTTACGTCATCGCTCCCATGGTACCGCATCAGTACTATGAGTCCAGCCTGCAACACTATGTACAGGTGTGTGTGTGTGTGTGTGTGTGTGTGTGTGTGTGTGTGTGTGTGCGTGTGTGCGTGTGTGTGTGTGTGTGTGTGTGTGCGTGTGCGTGTGTGTGTATCTAGCTAAGGGAAAATCAACACACCTGTATCAATAGAATGACGTCAAGATATTGATTGTATGACGCAAACACCCGGAAAAACACACACGCATACATACATACATACACATACACATACATACATACATACATACATACATATCACACACACACACACACACACACACACACACACACACACACACCACATTCGTAAACAAATTAATCGATCAAGAACCCCTTCCTAGCCTCACCGACATTAACAATCCCCAGCATCTCGTCCCCTAACTCACACAAACCCTGTTCACATCCTCTTCCTCTTCCCCAGATGTCAACAGCCCCCTCCGCCCCTCCGCTCTCCCCGTCGCCCAACCAGATGCAAGCACAAAGTAATTTCTGGCACTACCACGGCCTCGATCTGGTTATGGGCTTCCACCAAATATACCTCAATGGCAGAAGAGGTCAGTGTGTGTGTGTGTGTGTGTGTGTGTGTGTGTGTGTGTGTGTGTGTGTGTGTGTCTTCCGGAGTGTACAAGTTGACTATTATTTGCCTTTGTTTCTCTACTTTTTTTTCTCCAGTAGGTGTTATAAACTGAGCCAATACTTAATATTGTAAACAACATTGACCAGCATGCTCTTGAAAACACCCGAGGTACAAAATGTATGTCAGTGTACCGGGAAATGACACACTGATGCATCACTGCTAACAACTCTCGCCTCGTTAAGTTGTGGTATGCGTGTAATGACCCTTAACACTGCCAACAACACGGTATTCAACACGCTATCTCTATACCACACGCGGGGAAAGTACCTCTCCTGCCCTCAATATAGTTGTTAGTCAGACAATTCATCGTTAATCATGTCTCTTACTCCATGCATCTACGTGTCTGCAATCACCCGTATTGGAAATGAAGTGGTAATCAT
This sequence comes from Metacarcinus magister, assembly GCA_029783475.1. NCBI lineage: Eukaryota > Metazoa > Arthropoda > Malacostraca > Decapoda > Cancridae > Metacarcinus > Metacarcinus magister. The sequence goes on from JAPQNM010000002.1 coordinate 14,028,965, forward strand.
ATTAACTATTGTTTATATGCAACCCCGTAAGGCAAGTACTTAAGAAAACACATAAATATGACCAACTCTTAAACCTCACGAAAACTACAACGACAACTTTTCTTCCCACCCACATTAATGTCGGGTTGTCACAATTTGCATATTCTTAAACCTTAAATTTTGTCGGAAGTGATTTGGCAACACTGGTGGTGCGAGAAGGTGTTGGTAACAATGACACTTGTATTTTGGTCTGTTATCAAAATTAAAGAATAGCGTAAAAAAACACAAAAATAAGAGCATTATATTGGTATATATAAATACCTAGTAGAGCTTATGGGGGAGTGAAGAGAGGAAGGAATCATGGCTGACAAGGTAGTGAAGGACTTGGACTTTGACTTGGGTTGGGAGTCACCCAGTGTAGAGTGTCGGGGCGGCTTTGAATTATGCGTTCTCTCACACATCTGCTGATCGAAGACAGTCTCTCCTTCTGGGTTATTAACTTATTTTGATGAATATACACCGATCTATTTCACTAAACTCGTTTTTATACTCTTCTATGAGGGTTGCACAAGCGTTGTGAATGTTCAATGATCTCCAAAACAAAGTGAACATACAATGAAGGCATGAAATATACACAATGAAAAATTTGTGACAAGGGGTGAACGGGCCCGACAAATCTTCCGACAATTTGTTGTATTTGTCGGAATGATGGTCCCAGAGGTGGCATTTAAGAATACGGCCTTGAAACACACACACACACACACACACACACACACACACACACACACACACACACACACACACACCACACACCACACACACACCACACACCACGTGTGTGTGTGTGTGTGTGTGTGTGTGTGTGTGTGTGTGTGTGTGTGTGTGTGTGTGTGTGTGTGTGTGTGTGTGTGTGTGTGTGTGTGTGTGTGTGTGTGTGTGTGTGTGTGTGTGTGTGTGTGTGTGTGTTTCAAGGCCGTATTCTTAAACCAAACTTAAATACCGACACACCCCACACATCACAAAGGGGTATTCTTAAATGCCACCTCTGGGACCATCATTCCGACAAATACAACAAATTGTCTGTCTGTGACTTGCCGTGCAGAAAGGGAGCCAGCCTGAGGTAGGCGGGATCGGAGGATAGGTGATTACTTGTGTCCATGACTGTACGTACACACACACACTCACAATAACACGAACACACACTCACTAGGCACATCCACGGGTACCAACTGTCGTGCCAGGGGTGTCAACCATGATTTTCTAGTCCCACGATTTTCTTGAATTGCCTGTGAGAATGCAAAAAAAGAAAAAGAAGAAAATACATGTTGAAAATGTATGTAAGAAAATAAAAGGAATAGAAAACACAAAATAGGAATGAATAAATTCAAATGAACTCGAAGATTAGATACGTTGGAAATTCGAACCCTGCTCTCTTTTGTTTTTTTGTTTCAATCGAAAACAAAGCTGTAATATTAGATCTACCCTATTAGATATACACTAAATATGTACATATTTAGTGTATATCGTACGTACGTACCATCCTTTTAATTTACCTTTATGAGAAATAGTACAGGGCTTCCTAAACACATCATAGCCTATTACGGTACTTTTACTTAGATGACAGAAATAACTTTACGAGGAAATCAATTATATCATCAAGCTATTCGATCTAATTTGACTGGTATTCGTGTACAAGTAAGAAGTAAATATAAGTCTTAAGAAATAAGTAACATTCACATATTTATACTGCACTAATTATTTTTATAACGATACTGAATTCAGACTAAGTTACAAGTATCTGTGTAGCTTGACGACACTTGGCTACTTACTCACTTCCACCCGATTAACATTACCACATCACGTATTCCCTCGGTGGCAATATCGATTATAATTATACATCCTGCTTCAGTGAATACCAAGAAAATTACGAAACAAAACCTTATCATTAGATATTCATATTTATGAGGCATTTAATATTCCATCAGCGACGATACTGGCTAGGTTACGTAATACTATATATATATATATATATATATATATATATATATATATATATATATATATATATATATATATATATATAGCGAAATCAGATATATCAAGACGTACAAACAACGCTATGAACACACTCAAATGTCTTTACTATTGCTGATTCTTCTATTGAGAGGTGCTTGATCTAACGTTTAATCCATAAAACCTTAAAAAAAAATATATATATATATATATATATATATATATATATATATATATATAATAGTGAGCCACCATCAAATTATAGGCACTAGTTGCTATTTTTTTGTAAGTATGCTTCCCAATTACATATCTATTTTTTACGCTAATTTTTCCATCTGTTGCTATTATTATTTTACATCTTTTTTTTTCAGAATAAGGCCATCGTCCTTTTATCGTTATCAGTCGATTATAATTATACATCCTGTCTTAAGAAATAGAAATGGATCCCGATGCAGAAACCTGATTATATTATCTTTGAAAATCTGGCATTAATCTTTGTTAATCTTTACGGACAGAAGGTGGTGAAAGACTTAAAAGTAAACAAAAGTATACACACACACACACACACACACACACACACACACACACACACACACACACACACACACACACACACACACACACACACACACACACACACACACACACACACACAAAAGGCACACAAAAGAGTTCTGCAAAATCATAAAACCAACCGAGTTATTGAGTTAAACTGATGCGTCCCTTTTCAAAAACTCGTTAGCCGCACAGACCATCAAAAAGAAAAGGAATTGATAGTTACTGACGTCCAAAAATCCACAAGTCACTACGAACGAATATTGATGTGAATACCTGAACCAGACAAAATATGCAGCGCCATCTTGTAATACTTTATTAACGGGACATTCCAAGATCGATCTATCGTACTAGTTTGAGATTCTCGGTTATCAAAATTTATAGCCCATGATACGGCCGCCAAATGTCACGTAATTACTGGTCGACGATGATACATGTGATGTAACGCGTAACTGCTTTGCAACAACCACCACAAAAAATCATTACACTGGCGACGCAGAAACACGGCAGCTGGATAACACACACCCACACACACACACACACACACACACACACACACACACACACACACACACACACACACACACACACACACACATACAGGACTATCTCATTATGAGACACAAAATCAACAGTGCGAAGAAAAAAATCATTGTTTCTTAACCTCTTTTCTCAGTGAATACAGACTCGACGGGCAGGAGTTACGAATATGACATTGCTACAACATAAACTGATAATATTATATTGTTTCTTTCTTCACAGGTGACAAATATCTCATAACAGACGCTAGCAGCTCCTTGCTCTACACAGCTACCCTCGACGTGGAGACAACCTGCTTCTGCTGCTCTATACCGCGCGGCCCCGGAGTCACGTTCAACCTCACCAGCAGGAGTCGACAACATGTCCTCACAATACTTCGCTCCACACATCATTATTGGTGCTGCGCAGAGGAAACTGTAAGCCTCTCCACATGTTTACGTGCCTAAATATTTATCTATCTGTCTTGCCTTAATATTCTGGAACTATAAGCCTCGTGTCCACTAGGGTGCGATGTTACTGTGGATGATTGTTTTATTTATGTTTCCATATATGAGCAGACTTGTGTTAGTTGCAGCGCTCGTCAGGTTTAATTGGATCAAACGGCGTCCACCTGACTATAGATACACGTCTCAGTGGCTCAGTTGTCAGTCAGCAGCGATGATTAGAGAATGTGATCGAAAGTTTGCCGCAGTAGTAATCGTTGTGTTGAAATTGTTGTTGTATTCATGGCTGCTAAGTTTTCTAACACTCATCCATTATCCTACTTGTGTACCAATTTCTGTTTATATATTTGTTGAATCAATATCGATCTAACTTGGACCCGCTGCTATCTGTCTTAACCTGGTATAACCTATTTATCTACTTATTGCTACTCTTTCAACTATCTCTGTACTTGAGATCCCCTTTCTGTCTTCCTATTAATGATGAGTGACCTGCTTTTAACTTTACAACCTGCACTCTTTTCTTACACCATGTTTCTTGAACCCCAACCTAGAACACTATCATCCTAATTTTCCTATTGATATTCATTCCTTCAGTACTAAGTCTCCTCACCCACCGGACACAACATTCAGCAAACAGGATTCTCTTCACACGATCCTATTAGATCAAATGTCCTCTGAGTCAAAGGTATTGCCCCACTTCGAATCTGTCTTCTTAACTAAAAGATGGTGTGATAGTTATGAGCAGCAGTGCGTCCACATTATAACGAACTAGCAGAGTGAAGCTGTCTGACATTCACTGTTAAAAACCGCGTCTTCTTGATTGTAGTGTATAATGACAAAACTTTTGACAGCACATATACTTTCAAGTGAACATGATCCTCTACACATATCCTCTTCTTGCTGTCTTCCCTGTGTCTGGTACCCTGTATTAACTATCAATTACCTATGGCCTCCCCTTCCTCCATGGCCTCTCAAGCTGCTGATGCTCCCTTGTTGTTACTCACCAGGATGTGGAGGTGAAGATCCCGCCAGATGGGATGATCGGGACAGTAGAGGGAACAGGCAGTAATTATACCCTCTTTAATTCTTCCGGCGACATTACTTGCTACGTGCAGAAAGAAGATGAGACTTGTTGTTCCTGTTCCGTTCTTTCCCATAAGGTGAGGCAGCAAGGAGTCACCACAGGCTAGCAGGGTTGAACTTACAAAGATCAATAGTTTTACTTTAAAATTTCAAAGCGTGAGTGCTCGGTCATCAGCTGTCTGGGTGTTTTTTTTTTTAGTGCGCAATTTATTTTTAGGGTGATTCTTTTTTTTTTTCTTATTTGTTTTCTTTTCTTATGCATTAGTTGGGTAAATAGACAAAATGTTACTTCAAACAGAATGGTATTTTCGCTTGTCCATTGGTAAAGATGTTTTTGTTTTGCCATTCTTACCAGAATATTCAAATTTAAGATGATTCCTCCTTTATTCGGCGCCAGTAACTCTCATTGTAGTGTCGTCGTAAAAATTCCAAATTAGCCAAAAATGTTCCTTGCTTAATTTTTTTACTTTTTATTTTAGATTTGTTTTCTTCTGTAAATAAGAATGTGATAACAAGGACAACAAATTGCACTACTACAGGGCTGCAAATTCCTTTTTTTTTCTTTGCTTCACCTCCAGAGGGCTGTTTCGTTAATCAAACCACGTTGCAATACAGAAACAAATGTATACCAAGATTAATGTATTGATAGTATACGTATACCATTATCTAAACATGTCAAGCTGGAAACACAATACTGACATCTAGGAAGTAATTTCTTTAATAACGTGGTTCAAGCCTTCCATATACAACACCTCAAAAAATAGAAAAAAATGGAGACCACTCATAACAAAATCACCGGGAGGACAGGACACAAACATCTCCTCACTCCTTGACGGTCCACAGGTCGTTCCCGTTGGGTTTCCTCACGACCTTGGCAGCGTGACTGGATCTGACACGGGGCTGGTCATCACGTTTCCGGCTGTCCTGGACGTGGCTACCAGGGTGCTGCTCATCTGCTGTGCCCTCAACCTGGTATGACGAATAGCCTGTTACTGCCATCACCACCACTATCACCACCATTACCACCACCACCACTACCACCACCACCACTACCACTACTACCACCACCATTACCACCACCACCACCACTATAGACTTAAAACTTCCTGCACATTATGTTTGCTGATTAGGATAATTTCAGCGGCATCCACCACAATATGAACATGCATTTCTTTTTTCAGCAATATGCAGTAGAGGAAGAAAGGAAGACAGTCTATTAGATCAACCCTCCGTGATGACTACGGTTCTCTTGGAATCGTTAAGGACGTGTTGATTGTGTTGCTGTGACAATGTTATAATGCTGTGCTTTGATGTGTCTTCAAATAAAAGTCACAATTTCACATATTATAAACTATTTTTATAAAAGATATTTTTGTATGATAGTATTAGATTATTTTTTTTCCGAGTGCATTAATAACTGACTTGAATTACTTATAACTTTGCATAGATGATGCTCAAGTCCATTTCTGTAACGCACCACCTAAGCAATTACTCCTCAGTGTACAAATACAAAACTTAACCTACAACTTTACATCAAATAAACACTTACAGATGAGTAAATACAGTTAAAAATCAATTTTTCGCATATCAAGAAAAACTTTGATGTTTTTTTTTCCATATAACTTTGCACTCGTCACTCAACGACAGACAGGATGTGAACTCTGGCAATAAAAAAGGTCAACTTGAAACTTTTTATTCTTCACCTGATAAGAAATTAGGTCTGAGGAGGATATGGTTTGTTCAGCTACTGACGGCTTTCTTTTTAGATTTCATTGAAGAAATAGGTTGCACACATAAGGATACTTTACTTATATTTTACAAGACCATGAATAATAAAACAATCATGACGAGGCTAAGGTTTGAATCATCAAATCTTTTTTTCCACAGGCTCGGTAAAGAAGGGCATGCTAAGGCCTCATGACTTTAGTACTGGTGTGGGTGCTTCAGGTACTTACTGGCACTGTAAAGTTACTATTCATAAGTGAAACGATCCTTCTCACCTTCATCCTTCATTTGCTTATCTCTCATTCTCCTTCTGACAAAAGATTTTTATTTTCACTGCAGCTCTCTCCTTCCTTGTCAGTTCCCTCGACATCATGGTGGTCCAACAGGAAGCCCGTGGTTACAAGGTCATCATGCATACTTTGGAGACGCGGGGTTACGTGTTTTTGTCCTAGTGTTGACTATTTTTTCCTTTGCCGTGATATCACTCCTTTCTTTTAACATTAACCACTCTTTCAATTATTAATTATACAAGGGTAATACCGCAGCACAACATGTGTCTCAACAAATACCATTATGAACAGGTGTGCCGCGGCAGCACATACTGGGAGACATTGGGAAACCAATGGCTGACGCAGTTCTTGGTGTTTAATGAATGTACACACACATTCCCTGATTGTAATTGGTGAACTCTTAATACATTCAACAGAAGGACATAAAATACATGGCTAGCTTTTTTTTATATTTATTGTCAACTGATACCACATTTCCAAACGCCACTTTCGACCATCACAACAAACCTGAAAATCACAAGAAATGCATAAGCATATAAGATGCATAAACTACTCAAGTATTGCAAGAGGCTTGCGACCTATTGAGCTGCAATTATTAGATAAACAGAAATTTTTTTTTACTACAAACACTAATAGTTGCCTGCTTTGAGATGTTTAATAAAAGAAAATACGGTTTCTTTCTTCTGTTTCCATGATTTTCGCTTCGTCCAACCATATCAGGACCGTGCTATGGTGTCTGCCCCGCGGCTCTGCACCCCACCACACGCAGCCTCTCTAACACGAATATATATATATATATATATATATATATATATATATATATATATATATATATATATATATATATATATGAAAAAATTAATATGGCCTTCCCACTATCTTTCCAATCCACCTGTATTTCATAACTTCTCCATCCTTGACACACATACACACACACACACACACACACACACACACACACACACACACACACGCGCACACACACACCAGCAGCACACCGAGGCTTACCACACCGCAGTCAGCCACGTAGGGTCTAGGCGAGCACCACCTCCATGCATAGAGTGGCGGCGCCCACCATCACGCCTCCAACGAGCACAACCAGCATGGCCTGGAGGATAAAGGGTTAGGCAAATACCACAGTGACTATGTCCATAAAGTGAGAAGGGAGTCACTGGTACCAAAACTATTTTGAAGACTAACAATAAACATTTCCGTGAACGTGGCTGGACTCTTCCATGAACAGAACGAGCACGCACCAGCACCACATAACCACCACAAAACCACCACATAACCACCGTGGAAGGTTGGTGTTACAAGTACTTCATCAGACAATATATTCACCCTACGTTGGAACACGTGCGCTGCAATACAATGGAAGAGATAATAAGATAGTGGAGCCTGAGTAGATGATGTGTATTCAGCTCACCAGGAATGATATATTGTTGCTCTCAAAATATAAGCATTGCCGAATGTGAACTTGCTCTCAAATAGTTTTTCCATTTGTATTTACATATAATACTAGTAGGGTGTCCCGTGACCTTTTTATATTAATTTATCATAATTTCTTTTAGTTAGTTAGCTCCAGAAATTAGAGTTCATATGATTATAAGCACAGAATATCTACGGTAAGGTTAAGGAATGTTTTTTTTTAGCAGAAAATCTTCAATACTTATATTCTTAAAATAAGCATATGCATATAAAACATTTTTTGCATATAATTATATGATATTTAGTTTCAGGAGCTGACATAAAAAAAATTTCGGGACACCCTTATGATTAAAATTAAGATTAAGATACCCAGTATACAGAACATCAAATACTGTAATGTAAATGTGTGGTCATTGCTTTAAAATGCATTAATTCTGTACCTAATCATTCAAATAATAGTCATGATTATATTTCGGCATGAACAAAAGTGCCTTCTGTGACCAAGGAGTTCTATAACAAATTCTTGCTCAAGGAAATCGAAGTTTAGCCACGCTGACGCAAACGCTACTTAATCATTGAAATAGTACACGTGAAAGAGATGTTTAAAAGTCACATCAAAACCCATACCCAACACTGCCTGAAGGAGAGGGACGAGCTGACGGTAATCTTAGTGGGTACTCTGTCACATGTACTGGAGTTAGGCATCACATCCATTTCCCAGTAGTTGTAGAGGCCAGCCTCGGTCATGGACGTTATGCTGTAATAGGAATGAAGTGTGATGAACTATTTGCGGAAACACTGATTGCAGTTTAATGTTGAAAATCAATAGAGTTCAGTTTTCTGGTAACTATACCCACAAGGTGACCATGCAACATATCTTAGGAACACTTGCAGATAATAAACGGATAAAAAAAAGAAATACCTTCCTGATATTGTTTTGGCACTGTTAGTTGTTGCCTTTATTAACTATACAACATACATTTCTTATCTCATTGATTATTTCCTGTATTTACATGAACTTCCTGAAAACCACAACAATATCACTAATATCAATTTTCTGGATGGAAAAAGAAAATATCCTACATATGAAAAGTACAGAGTAACCACGCCCCCCCCCCTCCCCCTCTTGGGTATGTTCCTCACCGTTCGTTGAAGACTGGGATGAGGGGGCTGTCCTTCTGGCTGATCAATGATATGGGATGAGACAGGATACGCTCCTGCCCAAAGTAGAAGTCACACCGCCCTTCAAAGAACACAAACTCAATACACTATTACTGCGCGTGCGACTAATGTGATGTTAGATTTGTATGAATAGACATGTAAATAACATGCACTGTAGTTATCCTTGTACTATATATGACACTTATGGGTAATAGATTGGTGGATAATGATAGAATATAATTGATATACTGGGCTACATTGTGTAGCTCGACTGGCTTTCTGTGTGGCTTTCTGGTGTAACATATGTTATCACTAAACACACACTTCAAAATTATGTTTGTTTGTGTGTGTGTGTGTGTGTGTGTGTGTGTGTGTGTGTGTGTGTGTGTGTGTGTGTGTGTGTGTGTGTGTGTGTGTGTGTGTGTATGTGTGATCAGTCGTTCCATTATACCTGTTCGAGAAAAATGTTCGTTCCTGACGACCGTTGTTATTGAATCGTAGTCAACGATAACTTTGCTTTGCGATATAATCTCGTCCACTACGGAGGCATATGCGAACAGCGGCAGCTTAGTGAGGCGCCCTTCCTCCTCGCTGGCCTTCACCTCGTAAAAGATCCCAGAGGTAGCTTCCTGCCAGGAACAACTCTTTAGGTACACTCAGTTGAAAAAAAACTAAAGTACTGTATCAACTTTTCCTGCTGTGGTCCTCGAGTTTCTGCGATTGCCTGTTGTGTGTCTATATGTGTGTGTGTGTGTGTGTGTGTGTGTGTGTGTGTGTGTGTGTGTGTGTGTGTGTGTGTGTGTGTGTGTGGGTTGCAGCACGTACCATAACTGCCTGCATGATCGCGCCCTGCTTGTGCCAAATCATGCCCACCGCGTGGTCGTCGATAACTGCCCTCAGGGTCTGGTAGGGCTGAGGCATGTGTCTTACGGCCAGCAGGGACATAAGGGTGCTCTCGTAGCTCCGAGTCAGCACCATGGTCATCAGCATCCACACGCCCAGCACCATCCGCTCCCACCACCATCCACTACCGTTCACCCACACGGCTGCCGGCGAGAAAGGTGCCACAAGGGTTAGCGGACCGCTGTGTGCCTCCCTTTCCTTAGTCCAATGTGAGACACGAAAATTATATCTGACATCGGCAGTAAAACCGTATTTCTATGTTATGACCACAAACATTGTGGTGTAACTATCTATATACCACTACCAAGCTGTTATTCCCCTAAAGGGGAGAAACCAAATAACCAAGACAAGGCACACATACACACACCCATACACACATACACATACACTCCTCTCACTCAGCCTCTAGGACCCCATCAGAGAAGCCTAAACATCTTAACCTTATATTTACATTCATTCCCACCAATTTACAACTAAATACCTTCTACATTTCTGTTACAGCTTTCCTACATCATTGATCCTAGACCTCAACTCTGTCTCTACCTCTGTCACCTACAGTGATCTTGAACCCTAAATGTTTAAAGCATTCCACCTTCTCAAACACTTTACCATTCAAGGCAACATTCATCCTTCTACCATAGTGCATTTAATTACTTAACACTATAGTAAGTTAAAATAATGTTGGTGGCTGTAAATTGTTTTATTAAAGTTTATTAAACCCTTATAATACTCGAATGTATGTATACAAATATCATCAAGAAACATATATACTAAGAGTCACGTTAATGGGGTGGGCCTAACCATTTTGACCGATATTGAAATGGGACTCGAGAAGAAAACTTTGAAAAATCCTGTTCCAGCTGACGAATATCCTGCATTTAAATGGATGAGGACGAAGAACTAATTGAATAACAAACGGAATGCATTTTTCCCGAAGTACTCACATTGGCGAAGCACAACGCTGATGAAACTAAGATTTCTTGTGGAAAAATTTTCTATGCTGAAGTCTTCTTGTGAGACTACAACGGAGAGAGAAAAGGTAATGATGGAAAGCAGTATAGTGGAAGCAATCAGCGCTGCCCACACCCATGGGGCGAGGGGTAGCAGGAAGGCCCACGGGTCCACCTCAGGACTCCCCCGTCCAGCGAATACCTTGACATACACGAAGGAAATCGGCCAAGTGAAGTCAATGCCCTCGTAGCGCGGGGCGTCAATGGAAAAAGGTCCCAGGCCAAAGTTAACATCCTGAAGGGTAGAGACAATCGATTTGTGATTGAACTACAAACAACACCTCACCCCCTATGCATACTCCCTCCCAACTAGTCACTGCCATCACCACTAATCTTAGCATCCCGTAACGGCCTCCCATGTCCACAGACCACAAAGAAGAGAACGATAGTATATGGGTTGAGGCCCATTACACGAAAGTTATTGACCTCCTGAACATAGTAAACTGTATCTCTTCACTCGTTCGCATTATCTAATTGTGATGGACGAAGTTATGTATTGCAGGATTTGTTAGTCAGGCTCTTGACATTTCGGTGTTCGCCTTACTTTCCTTGTATTAATTTGTGGAACCGAATTAGTATGACGGCCAATGTTTTTATCTAGTTAAATGTTAGCAAACAAAGCGGGTTACACCAAGAGTTAAGTACTTATTTGACTAATGTGTGTGTGTGTGTGTGTGTGTGTGTGTGTGTGTGTGTGTGTGTGTGTGTGTGTGTGTGTGTGTGTGTGTGTGTGTGTGTGTGTGTGTGAACCATTACCTCCCTGTGGATTTGGCCCACCATGCCACTGTAGGAACCATCCGACAATTTGGTGCCCCACGCTCCGTCCGGCGGCCGCTGATACGAGAACCTTCATGGCAGTATAATACATATAAATAAATAAAACTGAGGTTATTAGGCCGCCCCTGCTTCCTATCTCAAGATTCTCATGTGGTAGGTGATGAATATTTTCACTAATATATCACATTCTCTACTTATATATGTCAAAAAAAAGTTAATTATCTAGCTTGTAACTCGTCTCAAGGCTTTACGAAAAGTTGAGTCCTTGCGCTAAGTACTCGAGGACGGGAACCATGTAGCCTTTGAAGAGTAGTCGCTTGCCGCCCGGGGCCGTGGAGTCAGGCTGCATCACCACCTTGTTCCCGTGGTTCTGCTCCATCGCCACCATCAAATTTGTCTCCCGGGAGAGTCTGTCAGAATGGTGCAAGATGGGGAAAAACACCAATAGCAGTGGTTTCTTTTTTTTTTTTTTTTTAATATATATAAACATTTATTGCATTTTTCTTTGTAAATTTGTTTTGAGAGATAAACAGATTGAATTTTTTATATATATATATATATATATGATTGATGTAATTTCACGTCCCCACAAGGAAATGAGAAGGAATAAATAAATACTGTAACTCACTTCCAAAACTTATCTGGAAAGAGTGGCTGATGCAAGTCCAGGCCACCTCCCACCGCCCAGGAGGCAACCCTCAGCGGTGCTACGTCGGTGCCTCGGTATGGCAACACTAACCATGCAACAGCCCAGGCAGATGAGGTGTCTGTTGGCTGTCCTCGTGGCCAGACAAATACACGCGATTACTGAATACTAACTGAGGAGACAAAATGATAATGTTCATGATATATAATTCCTCAATTCAGCACATTACACTTTAGATTAATAAAACGATGATAGTAATACAGTAAACTTTCCTTGGCACTCATCACTGTCTTGTGACCTTTAAACCTGTGCTGTGATATGAATTCTTAACCCGGAAGTACAGGGTTAATTATGACTTAATTAAGTGTCACAGGTAATGAATCAAGAGAACAAACCAACCCTCCCATACACTTGCTCACCTTGGTCTCGGCGTCCAGCACTACGAGGAGGGAGTTGGTAAGGGACAGGGTCTGGTGGAGGGGATGGAGGCGGTGAGGTGAGCGGCGGGTCACCACGATCAGTTTCGTTGCCCATACTAGGAGGCGACTCTCACGTGCCTGTAGAGCGAAGGTAGCCAAGAGGACTGGGTCGTCACTCACCACTATCACCACTACCTGCCATGACGCCCACCGCACCTGTCCACAAGCAGGTGATTCAAGTCACAAGGCAGCAATGCACCAGTAGCTGCAGCAGTAACAACAATAATAAATACTATCACTATTGCTACAACTACTACTACTACTACTACTACTACTACTACTACTGTTACTATATCTAAGGCAACAGCACCAGCAGAAGCCTCAAGTAAATACCTGGCGTGCCCTTGCGACCACCTGGGCGAGCTGTGTGCTGTTTGGGGTCACATCAAACACTGCCACGCCACGGGAGTGTTCGAGGAGCGTCTTGACTTCTCCCTGAAATGGTTACTTAGTGTCTGTTAACAAGTCAGTGTTTAGAAATCAACAACATCTTCTATTATTATTTCCCAAGTGAGTGATAATAATAATTGAAATGCTTACAAAGAAGTGTTTTCCAGTAATAACGATGACTGAGGCGTCATCTTGTGCTGATGACTGAAACACTTCCTTCACAGCGATGACTGCACCTGCATCCCAGCTGTCACCCGCAGCTGTGTGTGGATTACAACTGTTATTGGCAGTACCAATCGAATTGATTACTGACGGAACAGAATAAATTCGTCTCTAATAAAGTTTAACATATAATATATATTATAGGGAGAGCATCGCCAGTTGTTGCAACACGTCTATGACACACCACTGACCGAGGCTCACGTACATAGTGGCTCAGTATGTTTAGGAGATGATTCAGTGAGTCTCAGGAGACTACTTACTCTCCAGCCTAGTCACGGGTGCCAGAGGGAGGCAGGAGACCGAGAAAGACCAGAAACACAGCGATGCCGCCAACCTCATGTCGTGGCTGGCGGAGGGAAAGTAACATTAATAAGTGTTTGGGAAATGAAACAATCAAAAACACTTTCAAGGAATTCATTTATTACCGGGAAGGTGACACCAAAGACATGTTTGTTTAAGACGATGTTTGAACTGAGGTGTGCGTGTGTGTATGGGTGTGTATGTGTGTGTGTGTGTGTGTGTGTGTGTGTGTGTGTATGTGTATGTGTGTGTGTGTGTGTGTGTGTGTGTGTGTGTGTGTGTGTGTATGTGTATGTGTGTGTGTGTGTGTATGTGTATGTGTGTGTGTGTGTGTGTGTGTGTGTGTGTGTGTGTGTATAAATATATACATATATATATATATATATATATATATATATATATATATATATATATATATATATATATACAATACAATAGTAACACAATTAGCAGTAATCTCACAATCTAGTCATCCAATGCACGGGGTAAGGAGGTAGTCACTTGATCGATGCTTCGTTAAACTGCAATATGACGTAATGAATATAAAAAGGTGTGAGTGTGTGTGTGTGTGTGTGTGTGTGTGTGTGTGTGTGTGTGTGTGTGTGTGTGTGTGTGTGTGTGTGTGTGTGTGTGTGTGTGTGTGTGTGTGTGTGTGTGTGTGTGTGACTTATTCCTTTGAGTGTATTGAATCTATGTAACTTTGAAAGGGGCATCGTCACCTCTCTGCTGTTGATGCAGATACGCGAATTTTTTGGAAAGCTGATGTCGAATCTGAATGAGTAAAATATGGAACATTTCTATTGGCATAGGATATAACTGGCTTCAAAATTCCATAGGTACTATCGTGAAACATTCCGGACTGAACAAAGTGAGTGTCGTGGAAGGAGGGAGATGTGTTCCATGGCATATCAGTCCACATCGGAGACAGTAGTGTTTCATGGGAAGAGTAAAGGTTGCGTGTTGCCATGTTAAATGGGAGTTTAGTGTAGATATTAGTTGCAGCAGGAAACTGGTGACCGACAGCTGAATTCAGTATTGCTTCATATTGGCCGAACCAACGCAACCAGCGTCGCACCGTGTGGGGACTCCTGCCAGTGTGTCGCGCGACAGATCGCACTGAAAGCCCCGCAGACCACAGCCACAGGAAGGTCAGCCGCTCGTACAGACAAGTTTCTCCTCGAAAAGGCATCACTACCGCTTCCTTTACAAGGCAGCAACAGCACCTGATGGTGTCTTATTAAAGACAATATTAAAGAAAATGTGTTAATACAACTCATGAGGTGAGGAACCTATTTATAATATATATATATATATATATATATATATATATATATATATATATATGTGTGTGTGTGTGTGTGTGTGTGTGTGTGTGTGTGTGTGTGTGTGTGTGGTGCAGTGATTGCTGATAAACATTTTCCTCCGAAGACAACAGACTGACGGTAACCTTATCGTATAACGATGGTCATGATCATGATCATTAATGACGTTCACACTGAGCTACTCACAGACGATGGAACTTTTCTGTCTGTGAAATTAGAAAGATTTCGTAGTACTCAAATGACCCTGAAAACCAAACACAACTTAAACATCGTTACTATTACCTGTGTGCAACATACTCTTGGCTGAGGATGAAGTCCGCGCGAAAAGTGAACTTATCATGGTACAAAAGTTATTGAATCAGAATGTCGCACGACTTATACTACCTTAATCAGCGCGGATGTTCGTTAAACTGAACGCGGAAAAACATATATTACCTTCAAATATTTCACTTCACTTCCCAATATTGCAGGTGATATTTACCTCAGAAAAAATATCCCGAAACACAATAGTGAAGCGTTTTAAGTCTAATTCTTTTGTCACTATAAGCCAAAACTCACCTTAACAAGGCGGGGCAGGCAGCAAGCAGTAGTCAAGTGAGCCTAGGGGAGAAGCGCCGCTGAATATAAATGCAGCTCCGCCCTGGTCAAGCTGGACCGTCGCGCGCACTGCCAGCTGCTGACCGTCCACACCCATCATCAGGATCAAGACCATGATTACACTCGCACCGGAGATAGTGGTTTGATTACCAAGTTGTGCTGACTGAAACTACTGCATATTTTATACGTCAAGCACTGTTGTATTATGATGGAAAAATAATAGTAGTTGTAGAGTAGTAGAAGTAGTAGTAGTAGCAGTAGTAATAGTAGTAGTAGTAGTAGTAGTAGTAGTAGTAGTAGTAGTAGTAGTAGTAGTAGTAGTAGTAGAAGAAGTAGTAGTAGTAGTAGTAGTAGTAAATTAGAAGTAGTAGTTGTTGTTGTTGTTGTAGTTGTAGAAAAGTAATATAAATTATAGTAGTAATGGTATTAGTAGTGATAGTAGTAGTAGTAGTAGTAGTAGTAGTAGTAGTAGTAGTAGTAATAGTAGTAGTAGTAGTAGTAGTAGTAGTAGTAGTAGTAGTAGTAGTAATAGTAGTAGTAGTAGTAGTAGTATAGTAGTAGTAGTAGTAGTAGTAGTAATAGTAGTAGTAGTAGTAATAGTAGTAGTAGTAGTAGTAGTAGTAGTAGTAGTAGTAGTAGTAGTAGTAGTAGTAGTAGTTTTGCACAATTCATGTGAAAAATTGCTTTTATCTGCCCCACTAACCCGTTTTTGAGATCGTTAGCTCAGTTATTGAAACCAGAGATTGGCTCCTCCACTTTAGTCCTTCGCCTACCTCCCCGCCCACTTTGTCACACTCCAATGTGTGAACTATTATTCCTGTAACATCAGGTCATTATACACATTTATCATTTTTCACGTTTATTGTCACGTCGAGGTACAGTTTCCAATGCCACTTTCTATCTTGAGAACCAATCTGAAAATAAAACAATAACAAACAATGGATACCTACCATGTTTGGGGGCCATAACAGAGTTTGAATTAAACTGAAAGTTCCCAACCAATATACTAGAAGCTTTTAAGTGTTCATTTATTTTTTCCTATGCCTTCTGGCATTATTACATTAATCAGTACTACTAATAATCAAACCAATAAGAATATAATATGATAGGAGCCACGGAGAGCGTCATATTTTGGTCAAGGGCCCATGGAAGAGAAAACATTGGGAACCACTGCTGTAGATTTAGAAATTTAAGGTAGACAAGGCAATGAATGTAAAAAATATTAAGTTAGCAAATGGCTGGGAAACCTATCTATCAAATCACCATTCTATTGTGCCTAGTGATCGTTATATTTACAGTTTATCATAATATACGTATATAGGCATGTGTTCTTAACTGGCAAAACACACACACACACACACACACACACACACACACACACACACACACACACACACCGGCTGCACCGAGGCTCACCACACTGCCATCAGCGACCCAGTACTTAGGCGAGCACTACCTCCATGCATAGCGCGGCGACGCCCACCGCCACACCTCCAGCTAACACCACCAGCATGGCCTGGAAGGTACAGAATAAGACCAACAACGCAGCCAATATGTCTACAAAGTGAGGAGGGAGTCACTGTTATCAAAACTATAAGACCAACAATTGTGTTTGCTATTGAAACACTAACACTTGTATATTGTTCAGTGTTAAGCACTGTCTATTGATTCCCATACTGTGATTGTATTAGTTTAGATAATCTTATCTGATATATATATATATATATATATATATATATATATATATATATATATATATATATATGTATGTATGTATGTATAGATAGATAGATACCTCCCCAACTAGTACGTGAAAAATTTGATGTTATAAGGGGTTTGACCATAACACAAATGTATGTGATAAATACTAAAGCCACACACAATTCGTTGACAACCCAAACATAGTCTATCCTAACCCTACCCAGCACTGCCTGAGGGAGATGGTGGAGCTGACGGTGATCTTGGTCGGCACCCGCTCACACGCACTAGCGTTGGGCATCATGTCCACTTCCCAATACCTGTACAGTCCAGCCTCAGTCATGGATGTTATTCTGGAATTAGAATAAAATACGATGACCCAAAAAATTTAAGCAAACGTTATGAAAGATAAAGATAAAGATAAAATGAGAACACACGCTATAGCTGCGCGTAGCTGCAGCCGCTCATCTCCCGTTGCATTGGCCTTTGAGCCTGTGGTGGAAATTAATCCGTTACGCCGGGACACAGGGCCACTGTGACATCCGACTTCCCACAGTTTATCTTCTCCAGGTTATGAAAGAGATGAACAATAAAGCAAACTAGCTTACGAATAATGGGGAACTAGATGTGCAACAAAATGCATGCCACTATCAAACACTCATGTGTAGATAGGTTCCTCTCACTTAAGGGAGGACGTACATGTTTTTCTTTCTCACTCTAATACAAGTACGAAGTTAACAAGCGTCCTCAATGCATTACTTACAAGCCCGAACGAATAAAAGGATAAACATTCTATTTCGTGGATATTGTTTTCAATATTATTGTCAATTGCACAACATAAAATTCTTGTGACTTTTGTCTGAAAGGAATTAATTGATATTGAATGTATAAGTTATTGATAATATGTGTATTTACATGAACTTTTCAATGGCCACAAAGCATATCATTAACGAAATACATGACAGTTAAATATACACTCCTACATGCAAGAAATACAAATAACCACGCCCCCCCCTCCCACCCCTCTTGGGTATGTTCCTCACCGTTCGTTGAAGACTGGGATGAGGGGGCTGTCCTTCTGGCTGATCAATGATATGGGATGAGACAGGATACGCTCCTGCCCAAAGTAGAAGTCACACCGCCCTTCAAAGAACACAAACTCATTACACTATTACTGCGCGCGTGAGACTAATATGTTCTTAACTCTATATTCATAAATGTATGAATAACTGAAGCAGTGAAATTATTCTATATTTGGCACTATTCACATCGCACCTCGAAGAAGCTGTACAAGTATAAGTGTGAATGCATTACAAAGTTTGAAGAGAGAATGGAACAGTTTTGTGCATGAAGATTACAGATAATGATGACAGGCGTGCAGGAGTTGCCTTTTGTAGCCAAACTGGATTTATAATACGTTCCATGTTTGATACTGTGTAAGCAATAAACCTTCTTAGTCTTGTGTGTGTGTGTGTGTGTGTGTGTGTGTGTGTGTGTGTGTGTGTGTGTGTGTGTGTGTGATCGATCAGTCGTTCCATTATACCTGTTCGAGAGAAATGTTCGTTCCTGACGACCGTTGTTATTGAATCGTAGTCAACGATAACTTTGCTTTGCGATATAATCTCGTCCACGACGGAGGCATATGCGAACAGCGGCAGCTTAGTGAGGCGCCCTTCCTCCTCGCTGGCCTTCACCTCGTAAAAGATCCCAGAGGATGCGTCCTGCCGTGATGTACATTACAATTAACAAAGGAATACGTGCTATAGAAAAAAAAGTTGCTTAGTATGAACTTTTCTTCGAGCTGTGCAAGAATTTTAGAGGTCACCAGGTGTGTGTGTGTGTGTGTGTATGTGTGTGTGTGTGTGTGTGTGTGTGTGTGTGTGTGTGTGTGTGTGTGTGTGTGTGTGTGTTGCGGCACGTACCATAACTGCCTGCATGATCGCGCCCTGCTTGTGCCAAATCATGCCCACCGCGTGGTCGTCGATAACTGCCCTCAGGGTCTGGTAGGGCTGAGGCATGTGTCTTACGGCCAGCAGGGACATAAGGGTGCTCTCGTAGCTCCGACTCAGCACCATGGTCATCAGCATCCACACGCCCAGCACCATCCGCTCCCACCACCATCCACTACCGTTCACCCACACGGCTGACGGCGAGGCAGTCTTGTAGCACTTTAACGCCGCGAGGCGGGGGGCAGGGGTTAGACATAATGTTGCACTGAGGGTGAAAAAAGGTGCGTTGAGGACACATAGGCCGCTTTGTGGGCGCGCTGAGGGCGCTGGGGCCACGCTGATGACGCAAGAAGGCGTCAGAGGGCGTAGAGTGCGCATGAGGCGGCTGAAGACGCAGTAAGGTGTCTGAGGGTGCAGTGGCCATGCAGAACTCGTATTAGGCCGTGCCGATGACGCAGTGAGGGCGTCTGAGGGGGCACAGAAGGTGCCAGGGTGGGTGGGAGGGGATAACCTTCTAGGTAGCAGCTACACATAATAGTGTAGTTTCTCTCGGCCTAAGACTCAACTTGGCAAACCCCATAATGGAGGCGAAGCTTTTTGCCTTAAGAGTGTTTGCACGAATGAATCCAGAAGACCCAGGTCCTTGCACTAAGAGATTTGTGCTCTTTTTAGCACAGGCTAGAAGCTACCTATGACCATAGCTACACTCCGGGTTCACCAATGTAAATGGTGCTTGGGGTGTTGTTGTGCTAGTTGGTCGACTGGTAGAGAAAACTCGATACCAGTTAAGATTATTTTTTATTATGTTGCGCTGCAGATCAGCGCATACCATCAACTTGGCGCGCACTGTCCTCAGACAGTGCGCATATACAATTGTTAATATTTGTTGTTGAAATCTTTTTGTTATATATAGTATATATTTTTGTGAATAAAATTAACCTTTAACTGGTATCGAGTTTTCTCTACCAGTCGACCAACTAGCACAACAACACCCCAAGCACCATTTACAGTCTTTTACCTTACGAATAGTATAAGCAAATTGGGTGAGGACGAAGAACTAAATTGAGGAACTTAAACGGATTATGATTGTATTGTACTCACATTGGCGAAGCATAATGCTGATGAAACTGAGGTTTCTTGTGGCGAAATTTTCTCTGATAAAGTCTTCTTGTGAGAAAATAGCGGAAAGAAAAAAGGTAGCTATGGAAAGCAGCATAAGGGAAGCGATCAGCGCTGCCCACACCCATGGGGCGAGGGGTAGCAGGAAGGCCCACGGGTCCACCTCAGGACTCCCCCGTCCAGCGAATACCTTGACATACACGAAGGAAATCGGCCAAGTGAAGTCAATGCCCTCGTGGCGGGCAGCGTCAATGGAAAAAGGTCCCAGGCCAAAGTTAACATCCTGAAGGAGAGTGACAAAAAGTGAGAAAATTAAAAATGATCTCCAACATCTCTCATACCCAATGCAACTCAACTCACTTCCCACTACATCACCTGGCTGGCTCTCCACTTGATAATACTATTCGACGTGTTCAGGGGAGAGAGAGAGAGAGAGAGAGAGAGAGAGAGAGAGAGAGAGAGAGAGAGAGAGAGAGAGAGAGAGAGAGAGAGAGAGAGAGAGAGAAAAAAAAATCACTACCTCCCTGTAGACTTGGCCCACCATGCCACTGTAGGAACCACTGGACATCTTGGTGCCCCACGCTCCGTCCGGCGGCCGCTGATACGAGAACCTTCATGGCAATCGAAAAAAAAAAAGTGTTAGTAGGCTGCACCTCCTTCCCGTCACCAACTTATCACATTCATCGCTAATAATGTCAAAAAGTTCATTTTCTGGTTTATAACTATTCAAGACACCTTACGAGAAGTTAAGTCCTTGTGCTAAGTACTCGAGGACAGGGACCATAAAACCCTTGAAGAGTAGCCGCTTGCCCCCCGGGGCCGTGGAGTCAGGCTGCATCACCACCTTGTTCCCGTGGTTCTGCTCCATCGCCACCATCAAATTCGTCTCACGAGAAAACCTGTCTAATAGGACATAAGACAGAGCTTTTACCAATAAAAGACCTCAATTTTATCAATATCTTGCTTCATCTTCTCAAATATCTAGCATCTCCTTTTCTTCTCAATATTAGATTTGTTCTATTACTATTAAAATACTTTTTTTGCCAGTAAAAGTAGATTATCATTCTGTCTGTCATGTGATCTCTATCTGAAACTAAAATAAATCAATAAATCAATCATGCTATGTGAAAGCTGATAGCCAGATAGTATGAGTCACGGCTGGGAACAAGATCACAGAAATAACCACCTTGGTTATTTCTCTCCTGTCACGGTCGGTGCCCGTAAGAAACTGTCACGGTCGGTGCCCGTAAGAAACTGTTCCATGTTTGTAAGGCTTGACTTATCCTCGGCTAAGTAACTGGAGGTAGGGAGAATACGTCATTAAACTACCTAGCCGCTGTACCGATCACTTAGCTCAGACGCGACTCTATTAGTCCGTCTGCAAAGGTGCGCAGAATCACCTTCGTTTGATTACCAGAGAAGAAGACATGTAGTTGACCAACCGCTATACCATCAACCATAGAACACAAATCCAACAACCTCGGAATTATAACAATACAACAGAAACACGCCACAACTCTTTGCTAGTCGATTAGAGCACTGGTGGCTACACGTCAACAAGTTACAGTTGGGTACAAAGATGATACGTATACAAACAGAATACAAACAAAACAACCCGAACAATACAATATTAAAAGAATATACAGTAACCCTTTAATCCATCACCACAACAGGAACTCCGGGAACAAACAACTTCACCCTTGTATCATCAACTCGGAACTGACCTTAGTCAGCTCAGTTCCCTGCTGACCGGACAGCTGCCAGACATATGAAAATAACCAAACGACAACGCGCCACCCTGCACGTAATATGTCCTCCCCGACCGGCCTTAACCAACTTACCACTATAACGTAACCCTGCAAACATCCATCACCTCCCACACAACCAACATATATCCCGTAGAACAAGTAAATAACCCGACCAAGCAGTACGACAATCGTGTATCTCCACGGCATCACCCGCCCTCTAATACGTCACTCTAGCTACTACCAATCGTGTATATATATATATATATATATATATATATATATATATATATATATATATATATATATATATATATATATAATTTAATTAGTGATTAATTGAGCTCAACAAGAAATTCAATGCCGCCACGAACTTGTTAAACTTGTTCCAGAAGAGCGGACGATACAAGGCGACGCCACGTCCCACTGTCCAGGAACCAACCCTCAGTGGAGCGACGTCATAGCTTAGGTAAGGCAATATTGCCCATGCTGCAGCCCTGAGAGTTGCGGTGTTCTGTTGGGATGCAGGTCACTTAGTACTGGGGTCATAAATATCGAGGTTATATGGTCATCACGAACATCACCTTAGTCTTCTTCATATTCATCTTTAAAACTACTTTTTGGTTTTCAATATGTAACTGCAAAATCATCTGCTATACCACATCTGTTGATTGGTTCATTAGAATAATATCATCAGCAAATCTAAGATTATTTAGATATTCTCCATTTAGCTATCTGATTTATCTTCTTCCCATTCCAAGTTCTTAAAAACTTCCTCTGTAACCGCTGTGAACATTTTAAGAGAAATAGTGTCACCTTGTTTGACTTAGTGTTTTATCACTGATCTTAAATACCTTTGTGGCAGTACTTTCCTTATAGATGTCTTCAAATATTTTCACATATATTTCCTCTACCCCCTATTTCTTGAGAGCTTTAATGATTGCAAGGTTTTCACTGAGTCAAAGGTTCTTTCATAGTATATGAAAACCATGAATATGGGCTTAGTGTATTCTTCACATTTTTCAACTACTTGACTGGCATGGATATAGTCAGTTGTTGAATAACCGGAAACCTGCTTGCTCTTTAGGCTGGTTTGAGTCCAGCGTTGCACTAATCCTATTCGTGAGAAAAACTAGTTCAAACCACTTCCATTGTGTCTCGTATTGTTTTTCATTACTATTCTGCTACGTTGTCTTATCATATCTTTTGTGCTGTTGGAATTTTTCAGAGTTTTCTTTGGGTGCTTTTCCACCTACTTGTAGTGTTGATTTTAAGAGTCCATTAGTTAGGTTGTCATTTAAACTTTCTATGTTTCCATTCATCTCGTCTACTAGTTGTGAGTATTTGTTCTGGATTGTAATCGCAAACTCATCTGACTTCTCTTTGACTGTTGAGATATTTGACTTCTTCATTCTGAATAACTTCTTTCTTTCTCTCTTTAAGTCTAGCGTTACTATACATGTCACTATCCTGTGGGCACTTTACTTTAATTTATTTAATACTGTGTTCAATTTGTTTGCAAGAATGAAGTCGCTTTCATTCTTAGTTTCACCGTTCGGGCTTTTTCATTATATATAGCTTGCCTTACCATCAATGAATATGTTCAATATCTTTGAATTATTACTCCCCAAAATTTCCTAATGCTGTCATTCCTACATTCTTTTTCCCAACCATTTCATTTAAGTCACTGATTACAAAAGAAGACTAAGTTTTATACAATTCCATAACTGCTTCTATATCATAAAATATTTCTACCTCCTCGTCATCATTGGCTGATGTTGGTGTGTAGACCTTCATGGTTTTAATTTCATATCTGCTGTTTAATTTAATTATAAATCCTGCAACTCGCTCACTTACACTATAGAAATTTTCATGCTAATTCTTTATTTAGTAATGAATCAAGAGAACAAACCAACCCTCCCATACACCTGCTCACCTTGGTCTCAGCGTCCAGCACTACGAGGAGGGAGTTGGTAAGGGACAGGGTCTGGTGGAGGGGATGGAGGCGGTGAGGTGAGCGGCGGGTCACCACGATCAGTTTCGTTGCCCATACTAGGAGGCGACTCTCACGTGCCTGTAGAGCGAAGGTAGCCAAGAGGACTGGGTCGTCACTCACCACTATCACCACTACCTGCCATGACGCCCACCGCACCTGTCCACAAGCAGGTGATTCAAGTCACAAGGCAGCAATGCACCAGTAGCTGCAGCAGTAACAACAATAACAAATACTATCACTACTGCTACTACTACTACTACTACTACTACTACTACTATTACTACTGTTACTATATCTAAGGCAACAGCACCAGCAGAAGCCTCAAGTAAATACCTGGCGTGCCCTTGCGACCACCTGGGCGAGCTGTGTGCTGTTTGGGGTCACATCAAACACTGCCACGCCACGGGAGTGTTCGAGGAGCGTCTTGACTTCTCCCTGAAATGGTTACTTAGTGTCTGTTAACAAGTCAGTGTTTAGAAATCAACAACATCTTCTATTATTATTTCCCAAGTGAGTGATAATAATAATTGAAATGCTTACAAAGAAGTGTTTTCCAGTAATAACGATGACTGAGGCGTCATCTTGTGCTGATGACTGAAACACTTCCTTCACAGCGATGACTGCACCTGCATCCCAGCTGTCACCCGCAGCTGTGTGTGGATTACAACTGTTATTGGCAGTACCAATCGAATTGATTACTGACGGAACAGAATAAATTCGTCTCTAATAAAGTTTAACATATAATATATATTATAGGGAGAGCATCGCCAGTTGTTGCAACACGTCTATGACACACCACTGACCGAGGCTCACGTACATAGTGGCTCAGTATGTTTAGGAGATGATTCAGTGAGTCTCAGGAGACTACTTACTCTCCAGCCTAGTCACGGGTGCCAGAGGGAGGCAGGAGACCGAGAAAGACCAGAAACACAGCGATGCCGCCAACCTCATGTCGTGGCTGGCGGAGGGAAAGTAACATTAATAAGTGTTTGGGAAATGAAACAATCAAAAACACTTTCAAGGAATTCATTTATTACCGGGAAGGTGACACCAAAGACATGTTTGTTTAAGACGATGTTTGATCTGATGTGTGCGTGTGTATATATGTGTGTGTGTGTGTGTGTGTGTGTGTGTGTGTGTGTGTGTGTGTGTAATTATTCATTGCTTCATTGCTTCTTTCACACGTAACTTTTGGAAAGCCGAAGTCGAATCTGAATGCGTGAAATATGAAACATTAGTTTTGTTGCGGCTTGAATTTGGTTTACAACACGTAGAATCATTTTCATAGATAGTTTCATGGTGAACGAAGTGATTGTCATTGTAGGTGAGAGGCAATGCATTGCACGTCATGATAGTCCGCCTGGTGCCAAATAGTGCTAAGTAGAGGGCGGAGTGATTACAT
>JAPQNM010000002.1:14057236-14059736 GCA_029783475.1 Metacarcinus magister
ATCATAATATACGTATATAGGCATGTGTTCTTAACTGGCAAAACACACACACACACACACACCGGCTGCACCGAGGCTCACCACACTGCCATCAGCGACCCAGTACTTAGGCGAGCACTACCTCCATGCATAGCGCGGCGACGCCCACCGCCACACCTCCAGCTAACACCACCAGCATGGCCTGGAAGGTACAGAATAAGACCAACAACGCAGCCAATATGTCTACAAAGTGAGGAGGGAGTCACTGTTATCAAAACTATAAGACCAACAATTGTGTTTGCTATTGAAACACTAACACTTGTATATTGTTCAGTGTTAAGCACTGTCTATTAATTCCCATACTGTGATTGTATTAGTTTAGATAATCTTATCTGATATATATATATATATATATATATATATATATATATATATATATATATATATATATATATATATACAGATACTTCGCAACTAATATGTGGACAATTTAATATTATAAAGGGTTTGATCATAACACAATACGATAGCCACACTGATATCGTTGACAACCCAAACATAGTCTACCCCAAGATCCGTCTATATGGATCTTGGTCTATCCTACCCAGCACTGCCTGAGGGAGATGGTGGAGCTGACGGTGATCTTGGTCGGCACCCGCTCACACGCACTAGCGTTGGGCATCATGTCCACTTTCCAATACCTGTACAGTCCAGCCTCAGTCATGGATGTTATTCTGGAATGAGAATGAAATACGATGACTGATGAAATTTAAACTAACGTTATGAAAGAGATGAACAATAAAGCAAACTAGCTTACGAATAATGGGGAACTAGATGTGTAACAAAATGCATGCCACTATCAAACACTCATGTGTAGATAGGTTCCTCTCACTCAAGGGAGGACGTACATGTTTTTCTTTCTTACTCTAATACAAGTACGAAGTTAGCAAGCGTCCTCAATGCATTACTTACAAGCCCGAACGAATAAAAGGATAAACAAAATTCTTGTGACTTTTGTCTGAAAGGAATTAATTGATATTGAATGTATAAGTTATTGATAATATGTGTATTTACATGAACTTTTCAATGGCCACAAAGCATATCATTAACGAAATACATGACAGTTAAATATACACTCCTACATGCAAGAAATACAAATAACCACGCCCCCCCCTCCCACCCCTCTTGGGTATGTTCCTCACCGTTCGTTGAAGACTGGGATGAGGGGGCTGTCCTTCTGGCTGATCAATGATATGGGATGAGACAGGATACGCTCCTGCCCAAAGTAGAAGTCACACCGCCCTTCAAAGAACACAAACTCATTACACTATTACTGCGCGCGTGAGACTAATATGTTCTTAACTCTATATTCATAAATGTATGAATAACTGAAGCAGTGAAATTATTCTATATTTGGCACTATTCACATCGCACCTCGAAGAAGCTGTACAAGTATAAGTGTGAATGCATTACAAAGTTTGAAGAGAGAATGGAACAGTTTTGTGCATGAAGATTACAGATAATGATGACAGGCGTGCAGGAGTTGCCTTTTGTAGCCAAACTGGATTTATAATACGTTCCATGTTTGATACTGTGTAAGCAATAAACCTTCTTAGTCTTGTGTGTGTGTGTGTGTGTGTGTGTGTGTGTGTGTGTGTGTGTGTGTGTGTGTGTGTGTGTATGTGTATGTGTGTGTGTGTGTGTGTGTGTGTGTGTGTGTGTGTGTGTGTGTGTGTGTGTGTGTGATCGATCAGTCGTTCCATTATACCTGTTCGAGAGAAATGTTCGTTCTTGACGACCGTTGTTACTGAATCGTAGTCAACAATAACTTTGCTTTGCGATATAATCTCGTCCACGACGGAGGCATATGCGAACAGCGGCAGCTTAGTGAGGCGCCCTTCCTCCTCGCTGGCCTTCACCTCGTAAAAGATCCCAGAGGATGCGTCCTGCCGTGATGTACATTACAATTAACAAAGGAATACGTGCTATAGAAAAAAAAGTTGCTTAGTATGAACTTTTCTTCGAGCTGTGCAAGAATTTTAGAGGTCACCAGGTGTGTGTGTGTGTGTGTGTGTGTGTGTGTGTGTGTGTGTGTGTGTGTGTGTGTGTGTGTGTGTGTGTGTGTGTGTGTGTGTGTGTGTGTGTGTGTGTGTGTGTGTGTGTGTGTGTGTGTGTGTGTGTGTGTGTGTGTGTGTGTGTGTTTGTTGCGGCACGTACCATAACTGCCTGCATGATCGCGCCCTGCTTGTGCCAAATCATGCCCACCGCGTGGTCGTCGATAACTGCCCTCAGGGTCTGGTAGGGCTGAGGCATGTGTCTTACGGCCAGCAGGGACATAAGGGTGCTCTCGTAGCTCCGAGTCAGCACCATGGTCATCAGCATCCACACGCCCAGCACCATCCGCTCCCACCACCATCCACTACCGTTCACCCACACGGCTGCCGGCGAGAAAGGTGCCACAAGGGTTAGCGGACCGCTGTGTGCCTCCCTTTCCTTAGTCCAATGTGAGATACGAAAATTT
>JAPQNM010000002.1:14064736-14072236 GCA_029783475.1 Metacarcinus magister
TTTTCTAGTTTCGAACCTCAATGAAGCTTATGATATGATATCACATTTGACATCTTATAGCTCTTCAAATAACACTTCACTTTTCATCTTTACTAGCTAGTGTCCTAACATTATAATTGTCAAAGTCAAAGCTCCAAAGGTGGCCTGTCAGAACCCTGAGATTCTCAGCATCCCCTGCTCTGGAGCAGGTCTAACCACCGCCGTGGCAAGTTGTTCCATCACTATTGACGACTGGGAGACATGACATGGATGTAGTGGTCATGTTGAGGGGAGGGAGGACGTTAGGCCGATAGTGTGTGTGTGTGTGTGTGTGTGTGTGTGTGTGTGACTTAGGGTCACAGGTAATGAATCAAGAGAACAAACCAACCCTCCCATACACCTGCTCACCTTGGTCTCGGCGTCCAGCACTACGAGGAGGGAGTTGGTAAGGGACAGGGTCTGGTGGAGGGGATGGAGGCGGTGAGGTGAGCGGCGGGTCACCACGATCAGTTTCGTTGCCCATACTAGGAGGCGACTCTCACGTGCCTGTAGAGCGAAGGTAGCCAAGAGGACTGGGTCGTCACTCACCACTATCACCACTACCTGCCATGACGCCCACCGCACCTGTCCACAAGCAGGTGATTCAAGTCACAAGGCAGCAATGCACCAGTAGCTGCAGCAGTAACAACAATAACAAATACTATCACTACTGCTACTACTACTGCTACTACTACTACTACTACTACTACTACTGTTACTATATCTAAGGCAACAGCACCAGCAGAAGCCTCAAGTAAATACCTGGCGTGCCCTTGCGACCACCTGGGCGAGCTGTGTGCTGTTTGGGGTCACATCAAACACTGCCACGCCACGGGAGTGTTCGAGGAGCGTCTTGACTTCTCCCTGAAATGGTTACTTAGTGTCTGTTAACAAGTCAGTGTTTAGAAATCAACAACATCTTCTATTATTATTTCCCAAGTGAGTGATAATAATAATTGAAATGCTTACAAAGAAGTGTTTTCCAGTAATAACGATGACTGAGGCGTCATCTTGTGCTGATGACTGAAACACTTCCTTCACAGCGATGACTGCACCTGCATCCCAGCTGTCACCCGCAGCTGTGTGTGGATTACAACTGTTATTGGCAGTACCAATCGAATTGATTACTGACGGAACAGAATAAATTCGTCTCTAATAAAGTTTAACATATAATATATATTATAGGGAGAGCATCGCCAGTTGTTGCAACACGTCTATGACACACCACTGACCGAGGCTCACGTACATAGTGGCTCAGTATGTTTAGGAGATGATTCAGTGAGTCTCAGGAGACTACTTACTCTCCAGCCTAGTCACGGGTGCCAGAGGGAGGCAGGAGACCGAGAAAGACCAGAAACACAGCGATGCCGCCAACCTCATGTCGTGGCTGGCGGAGGGAAAGTAACATTAATAAGTGTTTGGGAAATGAAACAATCAAAAACACTTTCAAGGAATTCATTTATTACCGGGAAGGTGACACCAAAGACATGTTTGTTTAAGACGATGTTTGATCTGATGTGTGCGTGTGTATATATATATATATATATATATATATATATATATATATATATATATATATATATATATATATATATCTGTGTGTATACATAACTATTAACAAGTAAACAAAGTATCACTAATAAGCATGCTTCATAACTCCAAAAGTTTGTCTCTCTTTGTATCTACAACATCCCCGACGCTGATGGAAGCATCATCTCAAATCATGAACTACATTGCCATTAGATTATTAAACTTCTATAAACGTTTGGTGGAACTCTATTAATTTGTTTACGCCCTTAACCCATTTTAATGCCGAGATGAACATAAAGTTGCAATGATATGATTAGTTATAATAACATATTACGATAACAGCACAATAAGAAGCACACATCTCACACCCTCACTATCCAGTCAGCAGGAGATTTTTTTTAGAAAAATAATTTTTAAACTGACTTGCTGTTTCTCATCCCAAAAGTACCTAAGCAAAAATAGATATAATATGATGAACGTAATGGTATACACACACCACACACTACCAGGAATGTTAAGGTGATGATTCATGTTCACGATTGTTCTGCCTAACATTCCCCGCTGTAAGAAAGCAGATTTATTGCATCATTGGAGTCATTGATGCCGCTTGATAAATATTAGTTAGGGATTATCCAGCCAAGAAAACACTTTTTCTTGACTAAAATTTGATTGATGCATCGTAGAGCTGCATACGGGACTTAATGAACTTATATAACGAAAGTACGGTGGAACACAAGATTTGTGTTTGTGTGTGTGTGTGTGTGTGTGTGTATGTTCTACTGTTTCTTTGTTAATATGGAATTTGTGGTAACTCTGAAAGAGGCTTCATTGCCTCTTTCAGACGTAACTTTTGGAAAGCCAAAGTCGAGTCTGAATGTGTGACATATGAACCATCAGTTTTGTTTTACAACACGTAGAATCATTTTCATAGATAGTTTCATGGTGAACGAAGTGATTGTCATTGTAGGTGAGAGGCAATGCATTGCACGTCATGATAGTCCGCCTGGTGCCAAATAGTGCTAAGTAGAGGGCGGAGTGACTACATGCTGCCATCTTGAATAGCAATTCCTTATCGCCACTGGATGCAGCTGGAAGCAGACGGTGTTGTTGGCCACCCATTGGCTTCAGTAAGTGTCTGTATTGGGCGAACCAACGCAACCAGCGTCGCACCGTGTGGGGACTCCTGCCAGTGTGCCGCGCGACAGATCGCACTGACAGCCCCGCAGACCACAGCCACAGGAAGGTCAGCCGCTCGTACAGACAAGTTTCTCCTCGAAAAGGCATCACCACCGCTTCCTTTACAAGGCAGCAACAGTACCTGATGGTGTCTTATTAAAGACAAGATAAAAAAAAATTAATACAACTGATGAGGGGAGGAACCCTTTGTATGTGTGTGTATGTGTGCTGTAGTATTGCATCGTCTGTTGGATGATTGCTGATAAACTATTTATTTATAAAGGCAGTAGATCCGGAGAGTAACGCTGTCATGTAATAATGGTCGTGATCATGATCATCAAATTTTGTAAACAATGTTCACGCTGTGCCACTCATAGGTGATGGAAGCAAACTTTTCTTTGTGGACTTAGAAAGATATTCTGATACTTGAATGACCATGTGTGCTAAGCGAGACATAACATCGTTATGATTACGTATGCACATGCTCCTGGTCGAGGATGAGGGTCAAGCGAGAAGAAAAATTATATCTTGGTACAAAAGCTTATTCAGATATAATAGCACACACAGCTCTGCACCTTAATCTGCGCGTCGCTTTGTTAAATAAACTAAATCGTATGAAATTCTATTATCTATGAAATGTTTCATCACAATTTGAGAAATTGAATGTTGTTATTTTCCTCTTGTATAAAACCAAGAAATACAAAGCCCAATATGGTGAAACACAATTCTAACTTGTGTTGAGCCAAGAGAAGTAGTTGGAAAAAAAAAGTCTTTTTGTCTCTATATCACAAGACTGACCGTGACCGGGGCCGGGAAGGATGTCAGTAGCAGGTGCAGGCAGGAGCCAAGTGGCAAGTGAGCCTTGAGAGGGAGCACCGTCGCCTATAAACGTATACACTACGCAGCATCACCTTGGTTGCGCGCACTAACACCTGCTGCCAGCCCACAAATGTCATCAAAATTACACTGGGAGCCAAAATAGTTGTTTGATTATCATGTGCAGACTGAAAATAATGCATATTTCTTACGTCAAGTACTTTCTATGATGATAATTGAATTTTAATAGTAGTAGTCTACTCTACTTTAACAATGACCAAAACACTTTAAATGTAATACTGAATGTGAACCTGCATAGATTGACTGTAGGAATTTTTTCTTATGAATGAATGAATATATTGTTTTCATTTACGTTTCAGACAGTGGTGTAGCCAGGATTTCCTTGCAGGGTGTCCTAGAGCTATACTAGTCAGGCAGCATAACTCAAATAGGCAGAGGAACCGTTCAGGTTGTGATAAAAGCATGAAACTTTGCACACGTGTAGATTGACATGTCTTCTTTTTCAATCACTGGGGCATTTGAAATATTGCCACGGCGCCCATTCTTCAAAATAGCCGCCATTAATTAAGCACCAAACACGAGGAGCAACCTAAACTGTGTGAGTAGTTCTGTAAAATGCTACAGAGAGCAATGAATTATCCCAATTAGATGTAAAATAATATTCATGAAAAATACAACAAAATGATATTGCAGGAAAAAGGAAACAGATGTAGAACTTTACTCACGCCTGTGTGTATAATGCTAAATACGAGATGGTAACTTGGAAATGTTCTTCCGGCATGCAACTCAAGCATATCCTCTTGCACTCTCTGAATTAGGGAACTGTGTCTGGGGACCAAGAGTGACTTGCTATCGTGTTTGCAAGGCCACTCAGAGAGTCGTTCAGAGGTATTTACTGTCACTGTCATCGTTCTGGATGTAATTGCAATTGTACAGATGCTAAGGCCTGGCACAGCCAAGACATTTGAAGAATATATACACCAAGTCTTTATCCCTTATGTAAGAGAACAGCTTTAACATTCATAAGGTTTTGTGACCTTGTACGGGATACCTGCAAACCTGACTCACTAAAAGCCATGGCCAGAGAGAAACTTGGAAAAGATGTTAGACAACGGGAAGTAAAGGCTGCGGCCATTCCTGCATGTGGACATCAACAAAGCTCTTTCATTTCTTGTCTGAGGCAGTCATTGAGTTCTTTGATGGCGGTAGTGACTAGGTACTTGATGTCACAGATGGCAAGTGTTCTCTGCTCCAACACAAGGGAATATCAGCTCACTCACTCCTTGCACCCATGAACAAGTTGATAGCTTATTGGTGCTACTTGAGTCTAATGGTGTGCAATAAGGTTATCATCAACTTTTGGTTCGAACAATTGGCACTGATGTGAACGTTTTGGCAGTGAGGTTGACACAGTCATTCTTAAATCAAAATGATCTTTGGATAGCTTTTGGAATAGGCAGAATTCTTCGATACTTTGCCGCCCATGAAAAAGCTTAATCTTGGGGCCGAGTAAAGCTTGTGCTCTTCCCATGTTTTATACCTTGACTGGGTGCGATACTGTGTCCTCATGTGTAAAAAAAAAAGTGTTTGTGTAACTTGGAATGCCATGTCAGAGCTCACAAGCGCGCTGCTGACTATAGCAAATGTATCAACATTAGTTCCAGAAGAGAGAGTACATGAGATTGAGAGTTTTGTGGTTCTTCTCTACGATTGCACAAGTACAAAGCAGAAGTGAACAAGGCACGGAAGAAAACGTGTGCCAGAAAGACATCAGTGTAGCACATCCCACTGACTTACGGTACTCTTCAGCAGCACATCAATAAAGCCACCTTTCAAGGTGGTCACATCTGAGACTATTTAGGTATTTTTAATTCATGTTGATTACTGTCTATTTCCATTCCAGTTATAAAAT
The DNA here is from genome assembly GCA_029783475.1 of Metacarcinus magister. Classification (NCBI taxonomy): domain Eukaryota; kingdom Metazoa; phylum Arthropoda; class Malacostraca; order Decapoda; family Cancridae; genus Metacarcinus; species Metacarcinus magister. The sequence goes on from JAPQNM010000002.1 coordinate 14,070,210, forward strand.
CTTTCTCTAACACTGCAGTGAACAGCTTAGGAGGAATAGTGTCGCTTTGCCTGACACCTTTCTTTGTTAGTATTTTCTCGCTGACGTTTTGTAGCTTTATAGTGACAATACTTTATAGTGACAATATCTTCACATATATATAGCTTTCCTTTATCCCCCGTTTCTTGAGTGCTTTCAGAAATGCTGGAATTTTCATCGAGTCGAAGGCTTTTTTTGTAATCAATGAAGACCATACATAGTGTTTTAATGTATTCTGCATATTTTATCCCACAGCTTGATTGATAGCATGGATGTGCTGTTTTCTTAGATTGTTTCGTATGATTACCTCGAGGTCTTTTCTTTGTTTAACATTTCTGAGCTTTTGGTCGTGCATTTTATTATTATTTTTTTTTTGCCAATATGCATAGCCTTGAATTTATCTGTTTAAGGACATTGTTATTTTTCACTTCAATCAATTAATTTGTTTAGGTCCACCTGGATTTTTCAGGTCTTCAGCACATAATGTAATACCGCTTAATTTTGCATTGTTTGCAACTTTTGCTACTTTTGACAAATCTTATACATATATTATGATCGGTGTAGGTCCCAATATCGATTATTGAGGCGCACCATTTAATCTCAGTAGATCGTCAACAAGCCAGTGCTGGTTACACAATCCCGCCGCAAAGGACGTCCACCATCACGACAGACCCCGACTTTAACTTGACCAGCTACAACCCAAAGCACAAAATCAGGGCGCGTCTCTCAACAACTAACAGCCTACAGTACTCCGGTTCTGAGGGTGGGAGGAGTCATGTGGCGGCTCGCACCACTCAGGCTTCAAGCCGTCACTCATCCCGCTCGAGCTCTCTCGCCACCGAGGCCTCGGATACTCGTTCACCAAGCTCAATCACACAATTCTGGCGTGATTGAGGCTGGCCAATCAACGCCGTCTAGTGGGGAGAGCGGCTGGGGCACGCCTGCTGACGGAGCCAGTACTCGCCTCACAGCCAACACGTTCACACCACATCTCGTGTATTGTACTGATCGTTGTGCTGGGTTACATCTTCAGTAAACTGCATCGATCCTCTACTTGTTTTTATCAGATCATCGGATCTACATCTAGATAGATCGATAGATAGATAGATAAATTGATTTTTTCTTCGTATGTAGCAATGTAACTTAGCGGCCAGGTGGTGTAATATGAGCGCTGTCTTCATAGCCAAGACCCTCCTAGCTTCGAATTCCGTGTCGGGTGAAGAAAATTTGGGTTTGTCTCTTTTCCGCGTCGTAGCCCCTGTTCACCTAGCAGGAATTAGGCACCGGACGTAAGCCGAGGAGTTGTTACATTGCAATCCCGGTAGGAGCAGAAGGCTTGTAATATTTCCCTCCTGGGTATATGTGTGTGCGCGCGCACGTGGATCCAAGGTTTCGCCCAAGAGACTACATATGTCTACGCCACACCTTGAGGGGTAAACTGGCGAAGATATACAAGAAAAACATAATTGAAAATCATTGTTTTTTTTCTTTGCCTCGTGAGAAGTTTTTACTTCGTTGACATGTTTGTTTGTTTGTTTTTGTATGCTCTTTTAAGACTGAAATATCTATTTAAGTCGCACACCGTCTGAGTTAATTAGAACATACAAATTCTTCCGAGGAATTGACGACTTGATCGTTACTCTTCTCCGTTATATCCTCTCTCTTCCTTCCAGGATACCAAGAAACCTTTCTTCTTGAACCATTTCTACAAAATTCATCATCCTGGTGCCTAACTATTGTATTGAATGTATTTACCTCTGTATTTAGAATCCAAAGTCGCATAGCAACGAGATTTAAAAACCAGATCGAAAATATTGAGACTAACTGCAAATCCAAAAATTTATTTTATCAATTGTTATCAACCTTTTCTTATTCACAACCCCACATTTAATGGTGGCAGAGCGAATTCTTTCTCACTATGATGTTTCTCGCAGTTTATTTAAATAATTCCACTAGTGTGTTTCATACCGTATGCCTGTTGGGAATATTGTATATGACTTCCTCGCAAT
>JAPQNM010000002.1:14077236-14112236 GCA_029783475.1 Metacarcinus magister
TTCAACCATTACACGTTTCTTGCATGTTTTTAATGTAAGGATTCGTATACATTATTTAATTTTACTGCGAACGATCCTAACGAGCAATATGCGGCAAGCAAAATTAGTCTAGTGTGGGTGTGGACTTGTCTTCGAACCGAGCTGAACGGCCTCGAATGAAACGGCATGAACAGGACGACTATTCGTGATCGAGGTTGCACAGTCTGGACTGGTAATCGCTTTTTTCTAGGTGTGGAAAACAGCGGCAGCAAGACGAGTATCAGCGTCTGCACTTGAGCTTTTATTGCAAACGGGCGTGTTTGGTCCGGCTCAGAGACGTCTTTATTAGTCTAATTTTGCTATCTGTGTTTGTGTGTTACTCGTTGTGTTCGCTCGCATGAAAATGATCAAGTGTAGACGCATCCTAATACTAAGGTGCAGTGTTTCTCTTATCTTGACTGAGTTGTTGATGGGTTCCTGCTTGGCTATCAAGTTATTACTTTGTCCTAATCAGTTGTTTTCTCTTACCAACCAAACCTTGGATGGTCGTCACTCTTCAACCGTAGATCGACTGTATTGAGCAGCAGGCTTCACAAATCATTCCTTAAACGACTATCAAAGGGATCATTTGTTACTATCACCTATAGGACCCTTGTATAGTACCTGTTCGGTTTGCTTGGTTCTGTGCCAGTAGTCCTTAGCATTAAGGAAGTTTTCGCTGAGGGTAGAGGTATCATGTTTGCTGATGACGCTCGACCAATCAGAGTGCACGGACTCATTGACGTGTAACCAATCACATTCAAGGAATTCATCCGCTGATGCTAGTAGCCTAGTACAGCGGCGGCGGCGGAAGAGGTTGTGTGTATGATCTGGACTCTGGAGGCAATGATGGCCATTAAATGAATCGGAAAAAACTGATTTGGTAACGAAGAAAGTTTGGTTCTTAGAAGGGAAGAGGTGGAATTGAGCCGGGAACACCGAGTTGCAGCGTCACTGTTGAAGGTAAGCTCAGTGATGGTAACACTGTAATAACAACATTTTATAAGTGGCTTTTGGGGATCGCCTTTATCAGCTATGATAGGAAATTGCGATAAATATTTGTGTATAATCTTTTTTGTGTGTGGAAGAATGTGATCTAGGCATATCACTGGTGGCGACTTATTTGTGTCACTAACAACACTATGAAAACTACCACTTGAATAGAACATGAGTAGGCCTTAGTGCAGGGTGTGCGTCAGGTAAGGCAAAACTATAACACTGAATCATCTATAGCATTCAGGTGAAGATGTGAAATAATACCAAAGAAATACTTCCACAAAATCGAGTTCACTTATCAAGTTCCAAGAAATAAAGGATTTACTGACACCGACGTGAGCAGCTTTGCATGTAAGGATGAAATAAAAGAGTAACCGTTTAAACAGTAGGTTATATTGACTACATAGAAAATGGCATCCTTACCAATATGCAGGTTCTTCACGGATTGGAAGGGAGGAGGGAGCGTTCGGTACATTTATCATTGTCATTATAACTATTATTATTATTATTATTATTATTATTATTATTATTAATGGATCATACGTCGACTAACACAGCAAGCTACAGACGCCTACAACGGGAGCCTGTTGGGAAGAGAGAGAGAGAGAGAGAGAGAGAGAGAGAGAGAGAGAGAGAGAGAGAGAGAGAGAGAGAGAGAGAGAGAGAGAGAGAGAGAGAGAGAGAGAAACAGACCAATCAAATCAATTAAATTTTGGAATGCATAAAAAAAACACATCAACAGATTAGTGAATACAGTTTGTTTTTTTTTGTTTTTTTTGTCCATTATAGTATATACAAAATAATTTACTTCTTTGTAAATATACCGCTGTTTTATTTCCTCTTCGGACAACATTTGAAAATATTATATAATCTCTCTCTCTCTCTCTCTCTCATTGCTAACACCTGCTCAGAACTTTAAAAAAATATAGTATAGACGTGTGTGTGTGTGTGTGTGTGTTGTCTGTGTGTGTGTGTGTGTGTGCATGTGTGTGTGTGTGTGTGTGTGTGTGTTCATATCACTGTGTATCGTGTATCCATCCATTCCGATTGTGTCTTACAATGTCTGTCTGATAGTCTAATAATCACTCTTTTGGAGAATGGGAGAAAGTTCATGTATAGCCGTGCGAGATGTAGCTTTCATTCATTATACATAGTGGACATAATGACCATACATACATACATACCTGTACATATTTTGGAGAGAGAGAGAGAGAGAGAGAGTACACTTTCCTTTCATATTCTCGGTCTAGTCGTGGCGTGTTGTAATTTTTCACCTTGTTGTGTGTTGTACTGCACAACTACGATTAAGAGCTTATTGCGCTTTCTAATGGTAAAGAATTAACTTCGTCCAATGTCTCTTGAAATATGGAGTGGTTTCATCGTCCTCATAATGCATATACTATACCATAATTAGTATATAGTAGTTAACGGTTGAATGCAAAGGTTACTTATCTTGCAATGAATCCTGGGTGGAGAAGTTGCCAAATCTGGACATATACCTTCCTGAGAAATACCAAATCCATGAAGAAGAAAAAATATATATATACTTCAGTGAACCAACTTAATTGCAATATTCACGGGTGTTGCTATAACTGTGTTTGTATATGATCACACCTCGCAGACTAGACGTAACACCTTGAAATTAACACGGCAGCAGATGCAACGATGAAATATACTACCAAACATTTTCTTACTAACCATATGTCCAGGCAAAGAAATGCTTCACCATCCTTGAAAGTGAACAGAAACAAGATAATCATTTGAGACCATAATTATAAGGCCATCACCTCTTTGAATATAGCAAACTTTCCACTCAAGTGTCCAATTAGAATCCTGTTGGGTTTGATTTTGTTTGCATTGAGAGTTGAGGAACAAACAATTTATAAGTGTTGGGAATAATGGTGTTAGTGTGTAATTTTCTCTCTTTATCTCTGTTTGTCTATCTCTGTATAGTTGACCGGGTGACTGGTTGGTTTTTTTCTCTCTCTCTCTCTCTCTCTCTCTCTCTCTCTCTCTCTCTCTCTCTCTCTCTCTCTCTCTCTCTCTCTCTCTCTCTCTCTCTCTCTCTCTCACACACACACACAGACACACACACATTTGATTTAGTCTTGTCTCTCCTTCCTCTGTTATATCCTCTACCTCCTCCTCCTCCTCCTCCTTCATAATGCCACAATTTCAACATCACTCAAATGTTCTTATCCATCTGATTATTATGTCATTTGAGCCTTTATCGTTCTCTGCTCCATTTAGTTTTTTGTTTTTTTCTTCTCACACTCCTTTTCCTTTTTTTCATTATTTATCTTTCTATATTTCACTAATCACAACATGTAACTTTTCTATAATTTCTAAAGGTAGTTCTCACCGCCAGAAAGAAAGTCACTACGTTCTATCATTCTCTCTCTCTCTCTCTCTCTCTCTCTCTCTCTCTCTCTCCTCTCTCTCTCTCTCTCTCTCTCTCTCTCTCTCTCTCTCTCTCTCTCTCTCTCTCTCTCTCTCTCTCTCTCTCTCTCTCTCTCTCTCTCTCTGTTATTTTTTTTCTTTTTTCCCACTTCCAATTCACTTTACATTTCAAATTCTTCACAAAGTTTGCTTCATCATCATTCATTGTCGTTTTTTTTTTTTATTCTTTACATTCTTTTGTTTTTTATTTCCATCTTGCCTTCCCTATTTCCACCGCTCGTATGTAGACAGTATTATATAAAATGCAGGTATTCAACTTAACACATTCACTTGTTGTTTGTATCGTTTAGTATGTTTTACAACTCACCGTACACTCACTGGAATTATTGTACTACTGGAGTGAAAATGTACATACACGGGTTCTCTCCTAATACTGATTATATATATCTTCATTTTTTTCTCACGTTTTTTTTTGGTTTTATTTTCCTTTACTATACTTCCTCTACGCTTCACTTGTTTAGGATCACCACGAAGAGGAACAACAACACTCATAACACACAATAGTCACACCCACTTCGTCTGTTCAGTACACACGTAATTACTTTCTACAACACTATGTCTCATGCATTGTCACACACCGTCACACGTAAAACTTATTCATATAACAGTCAGTCACTTGATGCAGCTTCTTGTCATCATCTTCCTCTTCTTCTTCCTCCTCATCCTCCTCTTCCACCTCTACATAGCAGTTACTTTTTTTTTTTTGTCACTGCTTCTTCCTCCTTATTCAATACCCACTTCACTGTTTTTTATCTTCCATAGGACGTTGTAGTGATTAACTATCATCACTCTGTCCTCTGAGGTGGCAGTAGTGGTGGTAGTGGTGGTGGTAGTGGGCAGGAAGGAAGGTTTGGTATAAAGGATATTCATGCCTTGAGCTGCCAATCTTTACTTAGTGAATACTTTGAAGAAGAAAAATTAAAGTTTACAAAAAGGTAAAGCATTGACTGTTTTGATATACTGCAATGGTGTTATAGTATTGTTAGGTTTGTTGTATAGAAAGGGAGGAAATGTTCTATCTAAGAGTGTGAAGGATTCATTACGTATGTCTAATTAAGGGAATACTGTGATAGTCAGTTTACTCTCTTTGTTTTTATTTGTCATATGTTTTTGGACGATAGGATAACTCGTCACGGTGAAGAGAAAAAAAAAGACTAGTTGTATAAATGAAGAAACAGTAAATAGGTTCGTTTTAAAAGTTTTGTCGTTTTGAGGTTATTAGTCTGGACAGCTACTGATTTCACTTTTTTTTTCCGGTGGTGGAACTGACCGTGTTGAGTAGTTGTCCTTTCTATTGTTTTTTTTGTTTTTTTCGTGTGACTGCCTTTACTCTATACTGTATACTAAGTGCATTATGTTAATGTGGAAGTATTTGTTTCAGTTTCTATTATGGGAGCGTATGATGCAAATTAATCTATGGGAGGCTTATTTTGTAAGAGTGCAATTGAATGCATAACCTCATAGTGTTGCATATTTGAAATGAACTAATAAGTACTATGTGTATGCGCTGTGCAGGAAGGGAAGTGTTAGTGGGTCTTCACTTGAGGATTCCAGTGCGAACAAACCGAACAAGCAGAACATGACGAACCGAACATAACAGACAGAGCGAACACAAGCTGGTGATTATTATCTGTATCCGACCTTGTTCGCCTCGTTTCCTGCAAGTCGTGGAAAATGTTCGGCGCGTTCGGGTCGGCTCGGAGAAAGTCTTTATTAGTTGGATTCTGTTCGGCTCAACCTGCTCGTTCAGTCTGTTCGTACTAAAATGTTTAATACAGTAAGTGAAGACTAACTAGTGTGTGTGTGTCTGGGGGGGGGGAAGATAATTAGGGATGGACAAAAGGAAGGTAGCTGCCATGATTAAACGGTGAGGAATGTTGCTCCTCCTCCTCCTCCTCCTCCTCCTGTTTACCTTCTCGTCTTTCATTTCATTACCAGGATAAGCGTAATCAAGCGATTCACACACGCCTTTACCCTACCTCCTGGAATCGTCAGGACTTGGGGGCGTTGGTGGCGCGCGGCTGGCGGTGAGGGAGGAGGAAGAGGAAGCGGCGGCGGTGGCGGTGATGGACAGACGCCTCATGTAGCACTTGGGTTGTCGTGGTGATGGAAGGGAAGAGGCGTAGAGGGCGACGGCGCGGTAGATGAATTCATATTGTTCACCAGTCTGTACCATTCCACCCCTGTAGAGGTAAGATGTGCTGGTGATTCAGGAGGAGGGACACGGAAGGAGATCAAAATAAAAGTAGGCAAGGGCAGAAGACTGAGTGAGATCTGATCGTGATGATTCAAACCCATAACGTAACGATCCACATAACGTAACTTCTCCTTTACATCCTTCGCTAAGCACTCTCAAAAAAAAAAAAATAACCATAAAACTCGAAGATGCACAAAATATAGTCGGTAACAAATTAGAATGCGACTCCTCCGTACCTGTCCAGCCTCATTTGACACACGATGCCAAGGATGTCGACTGAATCCTCTTCTAACAGCTGGTTGATGGCGATGCTGATGGCAACGAAACACCCGCTTCGGCCAATACCAGCTGAGCAGTGCACGATGACCCCCGCCCCGGCCTGCTGCTGGAGGACATGGGGAAGGGGGGGAGAAGAGAGAGAGAGAGAGAGAAAATTTTTAATTAACTTACTAACTCATGTGTCTACTATTTCATCAACTTTCTGACTATCAATGAGTCGTACAGTAGAATATATCAATCACTAAATTTAAGTTAGCTAGTAAGACTTCATTAAATCAGTGTAATCACGTTCCTATAGTTTTTCTAACCCAACCTAGCCACCCATCCTCCATCCATTCTTCACTCCCTCCCTTTCTCCCTTCTTCCTTCCTTCCTCCCTTCCTTTTTTCCTTATTTCCATTGTTCTCCATTTGTTAACTTTATGTTTTTTCTATTATCAAGCATTCTTATCAAACTATCTCTCTTTCTCTCACCTTCCTCACATGGTCCACCTGCAGTGCCATCGCCAGCAGCTGGTCGGCCTCAGAAGGTGCCTTGTGGTCGGGCCAGGCGGTGTACCAGAAGTGAAGAGTGTCGTGTCTCTCCTCCCCACGCTACCACGTCATCACCACCACCACAGAAAACCCACATCAACACACCACCACAGGATCGTCAACGTAACGTCACAACAACGTCATTGCAGTGTTGCCACGTCAAGGGATGAGGTAAGGGAGGAGAATGTGTATGTTGTTAGAACAGTAATTTAAAATAATCCACGTAACAAGAGAGAGAGAGAGAGAGAGAGAGAGAGAGAGAGAGAGAGAGAGAGAGAGAGAGAGAGAGAGAGAGAGAGAGAGAGAGAGAGAGAGAGAGAGAGAGAGAGAGAGAGAGAGAGAGAGAGAGAGAGAGAGAGAGAGAGAGAGAGAGAGAAAAAAAATAATCCATTGATACTAATATATATATTTGCAAATACTCTGATGACACTGACTACTGTTTTAGGAACATGATTTTATCAAAAGGTAGAACTCTGAGTAGGAAAACGTTTCAAGATAGACTACTAAAAGTTTTAAGACCTACAGACATTTTAGCGTGCACAGGGTAATGGAGGAAGAGGAGGAGGATGGAGGAAATAATTCATACCTCCTAATGTATGAAAGGAGAGCTACAAGGAGTGTAGTCTACGGAAGCAAAGAGAAGGAGAAGAACAATAGTAAAAGGTATTGAAGAAAAGAATAGAGAGGAGATAGTTGCACGGTGTTGCTTATACAGGAAATGGAGAAGAAAAAGGAGAAAAAAAAGTAACAAGAGGCAAGATGAGGAAGAGTATTGATATAATTAAAGGAAGCAGAAAGGAGAAGATAAAAAAGGGGAGGAAAACATGATGAAAGGAAGGAGCAGGTGAGGAAGAGATGAAGAATAAGATGGTGGAGGAGGAAAAAAAAAAGTTGAAACAACCACAACACCAAACCAACTGAAGTGCAAAATGTGAAACGAAAGAAAGAAAGAAAGAAAGAATTAGAGGATTGGATGATTGACTTTAAAGCTCCACAACAATAAAACGAGAAACAAGAAACGAAAGAAGAGGAGGAGGAAGATAAACAAATGAAACACTACCACACCGTCACAGTACCTACCTGAAGGGACAACTGCCTGATGGTGTAGCCACTCTTGACGATGACTTGCCTCACAGTAACAGTGACGTCCCCGTAGGTGCCGGTGTGGGCTGGCACGTAGGGCTCACACTTCACCCGCTGTTTCTCCTTCAAGCGTGTGATCATTACGATGGCTGGGGAGCGTTCTTGCAACACCAGCCTCCACAGGTCCACCACAGTGTTTGCCAGGGGGCCTTGCGTTACGATGTATGCTCGCTCCTGCCCGTCGTAACCCTGCAATATGCACATTAGCGTACATTACCTTTTTTTACTTAGCCTTGCGTCACAGTGAATATTCATACTTGCTCAGAATCCTTCTAATGGTACACACACACACACACACACACACACACACCCTGACGTAGTTGGCGTTGATGTACTGGCCGGCTGGGTCTAGGCTACGCAGAGTGACACGCGTCGCCTCGTTGGGAAGCACAGTGCGATACCTGTTTTTGGCAGCACTGGCCGGCACGTCACACCTGCAGCAACAGACAGAGTTATAAGAAATGATAGAGAAATGCAATTCATGGTTGTTGAGGTAACATAGCATTACAAAGCTGAATTCCATGAAGCTACATATAAATTTTCACTACACAGAGAAGCTACATTATACGGCCGAAATTAAGTGGTCTTGAAATTTATATAGAATGAAACAACCAGGAGAGGAAGGAGGATGGGAAGAAGGACAGGGAGGAAGGAGGAAATTGAGAAAGGAAAGACAGTGATTTATATAGAAACCATTCACACTGATCACATGGTTCAAAAGATATAATAACAGTAATGATAAGAAATATATATGTGATAAAAAAATTTGACAATGGCACACTAACTTGTCTGGATGGTTGAGTGGTACCTCCCAGAACTCAGCGTGCAGTGCCTTCCCCTCCTTCAAACACTGCCGGAGCTGCCGACGACTCATTCTGTTGCCGGCCGTCATCAGGTACTCCTCGGGCGTGCTGTGGGAGTCACCTCTATCACACACATTGTTTGTCATTATGTGGAGGACAACATTATCACACACACACACACACACACACACACACACACACACACACACACGTGGGGGGGGGGGCATACCAGTGGCGGGGGGGTGAGGCCACGTCTGGGGGAGGTCCTGGGGCAGCCAACTCCAGGGTAAGACTGGTGTTGGAGCCACGCCTCTCAAGCAACCCCTTCGCCTGGAAAACATGGACATTATCACCATCAATATTATCACCATCTCTATAGTCACCATCACAATTGTCATCATCACTATTGTCACCATCACCACCACCACCACCACCTCCATCATTACCCACGTCGACAGCATCACCAGCATCACAATCATCAAAATTATAATCCTTTTCACCATCACCATAACCACATCACCATCAGCCATCATCACTATCATTTCCATCTCTGTTATTGTCATTAAGATGTTTATTGTTAACATTGAAATTACAGTGATTAGCATCATTACCAGCATCATAACTATTCCTGTATCATCATCACCCCGACCACCACCACCACCACCACCACCACCCACACCGCTAACACGAACACTTTCCTTCCCATCACCACCATCACATTTTTATCTAAAGATAACATTGAAAAAAAAAATAGTATGCATCGTAATATTGTGGGTGGAAGAAGATTGAAATTTCATACTTGTCAGTCACGGCAGAAATTCAGGCAATGTTTGTCTGAATCTCATCGTAAACACTGGAGAGCCTAGATTCAATGTTGAAAAGAATAATTGCCTGAAACTGTAAACATACCCATGTGTCACAATATATGAACAATCCGTATGAAAACCTATGTCTTTATATATATATATATATATATATATATATATATATATATATATATATATATATATATATATATATATATTAATTTATCTGCCTATCTGTTCAAGTATTCATCTATCTTACCTTTATCCTGATGGGCTCCGGGTGTAGGTGGTCGAGGGGGCTGAGGTGCTGCGAGGAGGAGGGTGACGGGGCAGTGGTGGTGGTCGGGGCGGGGGTCGGGGGTTGGACAGTGGGGGAGCCAACTCGCCACTCTTCCTCCCCCTTCACCCTCTCCCGCCACTGAACACGGAGCGCCACCATCACCTGCGAAGAGGGATGATGAGGGAGGTTAATTGAGGGAAAAGGTGTCCGTGTTTGGTTGGTAAAGGTTCCTCTTGATGCATGAATACTATGATCTTAAAAGATAATTTTGTTTTGGATTATAAATGCAGTTTACAGTTGAGGTCTTTCTAGTTACTATAGTTGTTTGTTCAAGCTGATATATTACAGCATTTGTCTCATTTAATTAAGCTAGTCTCCTATATTTTGTTTCTTTGTATATATATATGTGTGTGTGTGTGTGTGTATGTATGTGTGTGTGTACGTGTGTGTGTGTGTGTGTGTGTGTGTGTGTGTGTGCGTGCGTGTGCGTGTGGGTGGGCGTGTGTGTGTGTGTGTGTCGCTGGAAGAAAAATATTTTTGCTGAGGAACTTACCACAACGAGGATAATGAGCAGCATAATGGAGCCCAGCACGGCGGTAGCGGTAACGGGCGCGGGCGCTGGCTGCCCTTCCCGGAGGTCAGCCTGCCCCTCCCATCCACGCCCTCTGTTACTGCGGCTGAGGCCTTTCCCGTCTCTTGGAACCTCTGGTGCGACCTCCCCTGTGGCTGCTCCGTGAGATTCGTCTTCCGTCATTAAGCGGAGGAAGGACTCGAACCCGCTGGGCTGCCTAACATGCGTCTGTGTGGGAGTCATTGTAGTGGTGGGCACTGCCCGCACGTCAGGGAAGTCTTGCCCGAAGAGCGGTGCTTCACGTACTGATTGTTGCAACGACTTTTGGACTCGCGCCGCGCCCACTAAGGACTCATTGTGCAGCAAGCGACGTGTCGGGGCGCCACGGCGCGCCTCGCCCCCTCCCCGTCCTTCTTGGCCCTCGGGACCCAGAGCCCGTGGCATATAAGGATCACCGCGGGCACCCACCATAGGCAGGGGCACCCCTGCTGTCCACCACAGGCGTCCCCCGTAGCGGCGAGACAGTGTGGTTCCGTCCCCCGCCACCGACCGCCTTGGCCCCGCCCGGCTATACTTGCTGCCTGAGTCGCCATGTGCGCTGCTTTCCGTGTACGAATACTCGTATAGATTTACCTCATGCTGGTATGGCTGCTCCAATTCGTAGTCCAGCCGTTGAGCTGCCTTTGCCTCTAGAGCCCGGTGGGTGTAGCCGACATACTGTGGATATTGGCGGCGTGGCGGGCCATACCGCTCCTCAGGGTGTGCAACAGGGAAGTGCCGCGGAAGGGCGAACTCCTCGTTGGCTTGCTGCCCGCCCACCCAACTGGCCGTGGGGGCGTGCACGGGGCTGCTCCCTGCAGGTAGAGGAGTTTGTTAATATTTGCTGCTGCTGCTTCTATTTATGCTCATTATACTAATGCTACTACTACTACTACTACTACTACTACTACTACTACTACTACTACTACTACTACTACTACTACTATTACTACTACTATTACTACTACTATTACTACTACTATTACTACTACTACTACTACTACTACTACTACTACTACTACTACTACTACTACTACTACTATGTACTGTACTACCATTACTACTGCTATCACTAACAATAAGAATAACAATACTAATAAAAAACTAATGATAATTATTATAATAATAATGGTAATAATGATTATAATAATGATAGTGATGATAATAATAATTATATAAATAGCAAATAATATAGACAATAAAAAATAATACAAATAATATCAAAATCAAGAGCAACAACACTTGAATAATATGTAATAATCACCTTTCACGCTCCCCTGCACTATAATATATCATGTGGAACTGATGAATTGTTCCACTTTATTTGCTTGTCTTGCTTACCTCCCTCCCTCCCTCCCTCCCTCCCCCCCTCCCTCCCCTCCCTCCCCTCCCTCCCCTCCCTCCCTTCCCTCCCTCCCTCGCTGCCTGTCTCAACACCTCTTCTCTCCATAATGATCTTCCCTGCCTTCCACCTCGGTACCTGCCCTCTCCTCACCTGCCTCCGTTGCCAGTCCAAGACAGAGGATGGCCGCCGGCAGCCATCCTCCTGAGGGTGGGCGGAGCATCCTGGAGTGGGTCGAGAGCCGTCCAGGGCCGTCACGCCGCCGCCACCTCCACCACCAGCAGGCCCTCCACCCTCATCCTGCGGTGTGTGTCGGGCGAGCCTGTGTCAGGATGAGTTGCAGTAGTAAGGCTGACACGTGCTACACGCGTCTGCCAGCTGCGTCCTGGTGAGTGTGTGGGTGGCTGTAGCTGTGTGTGTGTGTGTGTGTGTGTGTGTGTGTGTGTGTGTGTGTGTGTGTGTGTGTGTGTGTGTGTGTGTGTGTGTGTGTGTGTGTGTGTGTGTGTGTTGTCCTCTAGGTCTAGTTCTTGATGTTTCAGTGTAGTAGATGACCCTTAATAGTGGCAGGAGTCTGTGTTGTGACTTGCCGCTGCTTCACCGAGTTTTAAACGTCGACTCAATCTCTTTTCATTAGATCCTCTTCCATTTTCGTAATTTATTGCACTCTTTGTATCAAGTAAAACATGTTGCAGTGTTGTAATATTTTCTTCATAAGAGTTTTTTTCATTGCAATTTTCTCTCATTGTCTCTCCATTACCAACGAGTCTTATCATCATGCATTCAGTCGGAAATAGTATTGTTCTTACTTTGTTATTATTTCTCTTATGTTCTTATTTTCCTCAATATTAGTCCACCTTAAACTTAAAATTATAATACTGGTGTCTTTGTTACTGCAATTAGGAATTTTCACAACTTTTTTGCATCAACTCATTGCAAACTTGTGTTTTTTCTCTCTCAGCGTAAGAGTGTTGACTGTAACCCGGCTTCCTTGTGGCTCCTCCATCCGTCGCCACTTCGAAAAACTCGGTGGAATTGTGGAAGAACCAGAGTATAAGGTGAGTGGAGTAACAGTGGGTAATACTCTCACTTCAAGTAAGTTTGGTGGATTTAAACTTTTTCTTTTCTTCTCTCTCTTTCTCTCTCTCGGTCACATCACTGCCATGTTTTCCTTCACTGTAGTGGATGGAACAGCACCACTTTTCAGTCTCCTCATACACGTCACAACTCTCATCAATGCCAACAATTGAAGAGGTTTTCACTGCCTGACTGTACGCTGACAACGATCATCTTGGCGTTCACTGTTTAATTATAGTATCCTGCCCACTCTGGTTTTGCCTCTCCTTCCTTCACTGTTCTGGATCACTGCAGGCGCTTCTCCAATGCTTATCTGTGTGCCTTCGCTACGCCTCTTTTTTCCATTATTGGCGACACGTCACTCAATTTCATATCACTGTTTTTGTTTAATTTTTTCCTGTTTTTGTTCCGCTGTAAAAAGCTTGCGTCATTTTTAACACTGACGAGGGAGCCTTTGTTCACTGTCTAACTCACAGGTGAAGGTGTAACACGTCCTTTGAGTCTCCAGTCCCAGCATCATCGTCTTGTCTCTCCCTTGGGTTGCCTAGTGGTCTGCATTGCTTCCCCGTCAGTGTCTGTCAGTATCACGTTGTGGCGGTCACTCACTCCTCCCTCGAGCCTCATTCACTACCTGGAATAGAAGCACTGACTGACGAGTTGTGGTGATCTTTCTCCCCTCCTTCCTCTCTCCCTCTTATCCAGCTCTCCCTTTTCTCTCTCTCTCTCTCTCTCTCTCTCCTCTCTCTCTCTCTCTCTCTCTCTCTCTCTCTCTCTCTCTCTCTCTCTCTCTCTCTCTCTCTCTCTCTAAGATAGACTGCTGAGTGAGGCAGTCAGGGGTTTCTAGGCAAAAACTGGTGCCTGCACTCATACCTCCCCGCCCACCCAATGAATGAACAGCCACACAGGCAACGCCCGATAAGTCATGTCACCACAATCTTGAGCCAAACTCCCGTCACAACAGTAGTAAGGACTAGTGATAGGATTAACAATATAAGTTTGAATGCGCGTATCCTGCAATTATAGATGAGCTGAAATGTTTTGTTACAACAAAGAATTTTGATGTAACTGAAATATTCATAGATCCTGTACAGCAAACAAGGACCTACTATCCGAATACAGCATAGAGAAATACAGGTTGTTCAATAAAGATCGTATCAACACAAGAGGTGGCGGTGTTGCATTATACATCATGGTTTAATCCGTTAGAAATATCGCCTAGCGATACTTACTTGAAACTTGTGTGCATTAAATCAAATGTAGACAAATTTGCTGTTAATATCTCAGTCTCCTACAAACCGCCGGGAAAACCCCACGAGCATGACACCAAAATGTACAGAGTCTTGCAACAAACACTTGGAATCAGTGAGTCACTAATTCTGGGAGATTTGCATTAGATAAAATGTACAGTAGATTAAGGACAGACCACCTAGCTTGGACCATAGGGTCTGTGTGGTCTGATTTTCTATGTAATACTATGAAATTCTATGTATTTCCATTGTTTGCCCCTTTTTCCTTCACATCCCAGTTCATCCTTCTCTTTTATCCTGCTTCGCTTCTTTCCTCCTTTCCTTCTCTTCTTGCCTCCTTTCCTTCCCTTCTTGCCTCCTTTCCTTCCCTTCTTGCCTCCCTTCCTTCCCTTCTTCCCTATCTCCGTTCATCCGCGTCCTCCAGACAGAGACCTTGACCTACCAGAGACGACCTGTCCCACATCCCCGTCCGACTGACCTTAATAACACAGATAAAGACACGCCCTTCCCTTCCCTTCCCTCCCCTTCCCTTCCCTCCCCTTCCCTCCCCTTCCCTTCCTCCCCATCAGATTAATAACAGTAATGGTGACGCGAGGCAAGGTATGGAGGGCAATGCTAATTAAGATATGGATAACCATAATCACCTCCTTGACCTGTGTGTGTGTGTGTGTGTGTGTGTGTTGGCGAGAGAGAGAGAGAGAGAGAGAGAGAGAGAGAGAGAGAGAGAGAGAGAGAGAGAGAGAGAGAGAGAGAGAGAGAGAGAGAGAGAGAGAGATGGGGGAAAGGATAGGAAGAGGATGAAGGGGAGTTAGATGGGGAAGAGGGAAGTAAGAACATAAGAACATTAAAAATGAGGAGACTGCAAGAGGCCAGTTAATGACCTACACGAGGCAGCTCCTTGCCCCCCACCCTTGGAATAATCCAATATTTAGCCATCCCACCTGTCATCCCTATCCATACTCTGATCCAACCGTCTTTTAAAGCTATCTATTGACTCAGCACTTACTACGTATCTACCCAGCCTATTCCAATCGTTCACCACTCTGTTAGTGAACCAATATCTACCTATGTCTGTCCTGAATCTAAGTTTTTCTAGCTTGTACCCATTTCCACGTGTCCTATCCTGACTACTAAATTCTAAAACCTGATCAATGTTACCCTTATTAATTCCTTTTACCCATTTGAAAACCTCAATCAAATCCCCTCTTGCCCTCCTTCTCTCTAGGGAGTGGAGATTAAGACGTTTTAACCTATCTTTGTAGGGTAAATTTCTCAGCCCCTGAATCATCTTGGTCATTCTTCTCTGGACTGCCTCCAAGGAGCCTATATCTTTCCTATAATAAGGGGACCAAAACTGAGCTGCATAATCTAAGTGGGGTCTTACTAGCGCTAAATACAACCTCAGAATGACCTCAGAACTCCTATTTGTCACACACCTACTAATAAATCCCATTATCTTGTTGGCTCTATTTCTAGCTATAATACACTGTTCCCTGGGGCGCAAGTCACTGCTTATTTGAACTCCTAAGTCCCTCACACTATATGACTTTCCTAAGGTATTGTCATTTAATGTGTAGTCTACAGACCTATTACCTTTACCTACACTCATAATGCTACACTTGTTAACATTAAACTGCATCTGCCATTTCTCTGACCACTCGTACAGCCTATTTAAGTCATCCTGCAGCATCCTAGCATCATCTAAATTCTTTACCGGTCTTCCTATCTTTGTGTCATCGGCAAATTTACTGATATCACTGTTTATTCCTGTCTCTAAGTCATTTATATAGATTATGAATAACAATGGTCCTAGTACTGATCCTTGTGGTACCCCACTAGTGACATTACCCCATTCTGATTTCTTCCCATTAATCTGTACCCTCTGTTCCCTACTAGTAAGCCATCCCCTAATCCACTCTAGTAACTTCCCACCTATGCCATGAGCCTTGACTTTACTTAACAGTCTCCTATGGGGTACTCTGTCAAAGGCTTTACTGAAGTCCAAATAAACTATATCATACTCGTCCCCCTTATCTATGGTTTCAAATACTTTCCTATAGAAGGATAATAAATTTGTCAGGCAGGACTTCCCCTTGCTAAAACCATGTTGACTATGTCTAATTAGCTTGTGTTCATCTAAATGTTTTCTAATTGCCCTTGCTATGATAGCTTCTAACATCTTGCCTACCACTGATGTTAAACTAATTGGGGGGTAGTTACTACTTTCTGCCTTATCTCCTTTCTTGAATATAGGAACTACATTTGCCTGCCTCCATAGCCTAGGAACTACTCCTGTGTCTAGGGATTTTCTAAAAATCATCGCAATGGGTTCAACGAGTTCTTCTCTACATTCCCTAAGAATCCTCGGAAAAATGTCGTCCGGCCCTGGAGATTTAGTCTTTTTAAGTCTATCTATTTCCTTGCTAACTACTTCCCTACTTATGACTATTTCGCTTAATTTATCAACCTCTTGTCCCCTAAAGATCTGTACTGGCTCCAGTTCCCTACCCGACTCTTCCTGAGAAAATACGGACAAGAAGTTTTTATTTAATTCCTTACTAATTTCCTCACCATTTTCTATCAACCTGCCATCCATTCCTTTAAGAGGTCCTATTCTTTCCTTTGTTTTAGCCTTGTACAGCTGATAGAATCCCTTTGGATCCTTCTGGGCATCTCTAGCTATCCTAACCTCATAATTCCTCTTTGCAGTCCAATATCCTTTTTAACTTTCCTAGCTAGGTCATTATACTGCCCTACTACCTGTACTTCTCCCCTTTTAATTTTCCTATAGAGTCCCCTTTTTAATCCAATTTCCCTTCTAATGCTGCTATTCATCCATTTTGGATCATTTCTATTTGACCTAATCCTCCTCTTAGGTATATACTGTTCCTGCCCTGTATGAATTTCCCTAACTATGCTATTATAATGTAATTCTACCTCAATGTTTTGATCCTCCTCTCTGCCTACTCCTATTCCCTCCCAATCTATACTCTGGAGGTGGTGTCTGAGGCCCTGGTAATTGGCTTTTCTAAAATCTGGTACTAAAGCAGTGTTTTGTTCTATCTCCCTCTTTGCATTAATCTTGAATCTAATTTCGTGGTGGTCACTAACATCAAATCTAGCTCCTATCTCAACCTGACTGACTAAAGTTTCATTATTCGTGAAGACCAGATCTAAAATATTTCCCTGTCGTGTTGGTTCCCTTACAAGTTGTGTGAAAAAACCATCCTGGACGACATTTAAGAATTCCTCCGAGCACCCATCTCCTGTCATACTATGAAAGGAAACGCAGATATAGAGAGAAGTGAGAAATTAAAAAGAAGTAGAAGTAGGAGGAAGAGGTGAGGAGGAAGGAAGGAAGGAACAAGTAAATCTGAGATAGTGGTGCTGGGAACAAAACTTAACTGACTGACTAATTAACTGATTCTTCTTTTCCTCTGTACGTACCACTCACTGACTGAGCTAACGGCCTAACTAACTGATTAATCAACCTCGTGTTCATTATAATCGACAAGCATTGCAGTAGTAGTAGTAGTGTAGTAGTAACAGCAGCAGCAATCGTGAAACATGGGATTTAGAGAATATAGGAGTATACCACCATATTTCGTAGGTGTCGTAAGCTATTAATAATCAACTCAAAGCTACGAAGAATGAAGACTGGGAACACATCCACTAGGAACTTCTACATCCCCACAAAGAAAAGAACAACCAAACCAAAGAGAAGAAGCCTTTTGTTCTCGCTATATTGTTATTCTATATTGTTCATTTCTTATTTTCTGTTTATTTGTTGGATGCTTCGTTGCTTGTATATAAGAAAAAAATTGTTATAAACTACATATAATTGTGTCAGTTATTGCAATTATTATCATGTAATCATATACTGGATGGCAGTACGCTAATGGTAAGTGTTGGTGGTGGTGGCTGTGGCTCACGTTCCAACCCAACCCAACCCAACCCAAGCCCAGCACCTTTATGATCATGCAGTATTCAAAGGGACATCCAGTGTCGGTCCTGGCATTTCTGGCGCCCTAGGCGAGAACATACAAAGGTGCACCCCCCTCCCACCCCAGTGGATTTTCGCTACATTCAGTAACAAAACTGTTGTTACTTAACATTGTTTGCTAAGCCTTGTCAGTGCTAGCAGCGGATTTGTTAGGTTTTATGAGACACTTTTTGCTAGCGTCTGTTAGTAAACATTGCTTGTTAAGGCCTTAATAAAAAGTTACTGATTGTCGTATTACAGCTGACTGACCATGCTGTGTCGCCCCTTGCCACAACTGGCGTCCTAGGCGGCTGCCTATACTGCCTATGACCAGGACCGCCACTGGGGACATCCAAGGCTATAGTGATATGCAAAGAACAATGCGAATCCTAAGGAAGGTGTTTGAATCCTGTTGAACTTTTGAACTGTAGTAGTAGTAGTAGTTGTTGTTGTTATCATCAGTATAAGTAGTAGTATTAATAGTAGCAGTTGTAGTAACGTCATACTGTTCGGTGTAATGAGAGGTGGATATCAGCTGTGTTTGCGTGTGTGTGCGTGCGTGTGTCCGTGTGTGCGTGCTTGCGTGCGTGCGCGTCTTAGCTGTCTTGCAGAAACTGAAAACTAAACTTTCCTTAACTTAAATGTTATTTCATCCCCAATTAACATGATAACAGACCCAATTTAACGTTCATCCCATAACTACACTCACTACTGACCGTCACATGAAGTAAGGCTGCTGGGAGAAGGGGAGAGGGAGAGTGAGAAGGGGAGACGCTCAACTCACGGGAGAACAGCAGGAGGCATGAGCGAGCGTCTAGGTCATGTAAACACTTCACACTGACGATGCCTTGTGCTCGCCTACACTGTCAACCCAACAAAGTACAACAGGCATAGAAAGCAACACGTCTTACTAGTCATAGACTTCTAAGAATGGCGAACGGTTGCTCTAGTGGACGCAAGCCAGGTTGTGCTAATAAGCTCTCGCGATTCTCTGTACTGGATGCTCTCGGCCGGTTTGTTTACATCGCAACAAGGACAAGACCTCTCAGATCTTATGGTGTGGTCAGAGCCATACCTTGGTTTCCTCACGTACACACAGTCCCTGGTGATCGTCTCCTCTCTTCTCCTGACGCCCTCACACCCTCAAAACAACTGTTTCTGCACATCCATCTTCACACACCTGCTGTCCGTCCTGCACTGTGTGGATGCTGCCTTTGACAAGAGGGATTATGGGTCCGGCAGGGGCTACACCACCTTACGCTTTGGTAGATTCCCTGATGGAAGGTTCCCCCAGGCCGTGCAAGTGAGCCAGGCAGGTGTGTGTAAAGGATAGAGACACACCTGCACGAGAGAGCGAGGTGTGGTGTCTCCAAGAGGCAGCGTCACGACACACCTCCACCTCCCTCCTCACTGAGCTGTGATCAATACTGCTGTCAGCTCTCGCAGGCCTCCCTCCCTCCTTCCCTCCACATCCCTCCTATCCTCCTTCCTACCAATGCCCTCAACCCCCCATTACCATCCTCCGCTTTCCCCCACTCCCAATCTACCTATCTCCCCACCACCTTCCCCCTATAACCGTTCTGTCTACTCTTGGTGCAGCCTCATGATACAAGTATATACCTCCCCCGTCGCTCTTCGGTCATCCTCTTCTCTTTGCTTCCTTGTAACTGTCTCCCTCCTCACTGTCTCACGAATCCTTATACCTCCATCTTCTCCTTTTTATAATGGCGATTTTTTTCTCCTCTTCGTCATGCTTTGTCTCATAACCATGCATTACTTACTTCACTTGTTTTAACTTCCTTCCATTGACTGTGTCCTGCTCTGATATTATTAACATCCTAAACTTAATGGTTTAATTTTAATCAAACATTTTCGTCGCACGGGTGAAAGAAAGTAATTCTTTGCAACTCCTAATGATCAGCTTTGAGTGGTGAGTAATCAGACCTAGATTATGGGGTTGGCAGCTACCAAGCCGAGGGCCAAGCACGTGATCCTCCTGGAAAGGACGTATGCTAAGCTGCGTGTTGCCTCGACGATTAATGCTGTATCCTTGGCCTTTATGGGATTATAGGGCAAATTTACAATCCAGGGAAAGGTTAAGTGTTAGCTTACAAAAGTTTGTCTGTACTTGTGGAGTGTCCAAAAACGAAATATGTAGACTACGGACATAAGCCTGAAAATCCTTTTTTTTATTATTGTTTGGAGGGACATATGCCCCCCTCCTGCCCCCCTCACCCTGAGAGTGGCTGCTGAAATGATGGGTGGAGCGTCATTAGTTTGGATTCATTTTGGTGATCTGTATAGGGGGGCTGGGGGGATGAGAGGGCAGACCCCTGTTAATCCTCTCAGGTCTCCTAGGGACCTCACACAACCCACATCCTTCCTCCTACCTCGCCATCTACCTTATATATATATATATATATATATATATATATATATATATATATATATATATATATATATATATATATATATATATCGCATGGGAGCCTAGGATTCCGGGTTCGAGTCCCCGATATCTGCTGACCACTTTTCATTCTTTGATATCACCGCCGAGTGGGCATGACCTAAAACATCATTGTAACAATTTTCATGAGATTCGGAGGTGTTGAGTTTCCGCGGCGCACAGCAAGAGTAGACAAGAGTAAATAGGTGAGGTTAGGTTAGCTGCGGTGCCACATCTATTACTAAACCAGCCCAAATACCATACACACTCGCTAATACTATATACTATACTACTATAATACTATACTAATACTATATATACTGTAATACTACATTAAGTATATAGTATTAACGAGTGTATATGGTATTTGGTCCGGTTCAGTAATAAATGTGGCACCACAGCCAACCTAACCTCACGTCTTCACTCTTGTCTACTCTTGCTGTGCGCCGCGGAAACTCAACACCTCCGAATCTCATGAAAATTGTTACAATGATGTTTTAGGTCATGCTCAACACGAATCTGGACATATTTTCATCATTACACCCCACCTTAACCCCTTCCCCACCTTTAAACCCTTCAGGTATAGGGTAAAAGGTTTTTTGTTACTGCGGTTAAAACTGTGTCATACACGAAAACTTTTAAAACAAATTTTACTGTAGATTGGAATATCTAAAAGTTTTATTGAAGTCATTTTTCACGTATCTGTGACGGTAAGGAATTTTTGATTATGTGGTCCGAAAATGTCCACCAGAATTGAGGTCGAATATGTTTTTGCCATTTTACTACGAAACTATTACTCTTACAGGAAAAAGGATTATATACAAAGTTATGCAGCTTGAAAATATCTATCGATTGGTGTCATCACCTTTCCAATATCTATTATACCTTTGGAGAAAAGTTTATTATTGTGAACAAAATGAATGTTTTCTTTTTTCAATTCTTACATCTATACTTATGTTCCAATTCCATATCACTATAGCTCAAAAGAACGGGCATGTCCTGCTCTTTCTTTTATATTCTATACTCCTTTTACGTAAACCTCATAGTTTTCGAGTTATTTCAAAATACATGATTTCTGCCAAAAAATCTGAGGTGGTAACTTAGGAAATTTCATGAAAATTTCCTCACTTCGGAATTTCAAGAAAATTTGTACATCAAGTTTTTCAGTCATACTGAACACGAATCTGGACTCAGTTTCATCATTACTATAATATCAAACATTAAAAAAATATATAGAAAAAAATAAGAGATACAAGAAATACTTTCATTATTCCCGTTACCATCACTTCATATTCATTATTATTATTATAGTATTTATTCATCATTATGGTGATGGTGGTGGTAGTGGTGGTGAGGGAAATTCACACAATTTAATAGATAAAGATAATAATAATGTGTGTGTGTGTGTGTGTGATAGACAGGGTGACTCCTACCCCTCCTAAACTCCTTCCGACACCAGCACTGCTACATCACAAACACTTCACTCTTCATTCTGTCATAGTCTTTCTTTTCACCCATTCCACTACACCACACTTCACACCAATTGCACAAGTTTCCATGATCTCACCCCCTTTCTGTCACGCCACATGCTCTTCTCAGATAACTCCTCTCCACAGCATGCACTCTTGACTGGAACTCTCTGCCTAATATTGTTTTTCCACTTTCTTGACTTGAATATGAGAACTTGTAAGGGAAAAGTATCAAGACACAAGCCATATTTAGATTGGGCAACCCCTTTACTCTTCCAAAGAGCTTTTGGGAGCAGTAAAAATAATCCTATATAGGGCCAAGTCATACATGATTCATTGTTTTTGAAACTTCTGTGCCAAATGATTAGTACAGTATAATGTGAAGATGACATAACCTTTCCTGTTCTTTTCTTCTGTAAAATTTTATGATATCTAAGGATTTGAAAGATCTTTGTTTATATATCACTTTATTATCAATGTACCGTACAACTTACTGCATATATTCTTGATTAAAAAATAATATTTGTGAAAGTTGGATCGGGGTTCCCTTGAAAATGTGTGTTTGTGCTTACAAATATACATGTGCCCCGGGCACATGTATATTTGTATGACAAAGGATTGTGGCATGTGACTGCATGGAATAAATGTTCTGTGTAATATGAATTTCAGGTTCCACCTGTTACCAAAATGAATGTATGAATAGAAAGAGCAATGGTAGGTGAAAATTCTACTATAACATGTTTATGATATTATAAACCATTATTTTTATATGAATTTCTAACTCTAAAAATTTCCACAAAAAATTTGAGGGACATTGGGATTATTTTTTTCTCCGTTTGGGTAATGGATATCAGAATAAGCTTACAGGCAATGATAACTGTATTTGCTTATTACAGGGAAATATTTTCAAACTAATTGAGTGAGATGTAACTGTTGTATTTTGTATTCTACAATTTTATATTTATACATTTTTATTTTTGTGATTACCAAACAATCCAATGAAATTGCACATGTTATTCCCTATGTAACCTCTCACAACAGATAAAAATATGGGCCAAATTGAATAAAAACTTATGGACTTGTCGCCAAAGTTAAGTGAACTTATAATATACTCAGACCCCTTTTTCCCCTAGTGAGATCATCTCTGACATTGAAGCCTTCATAGCAGAACCTTTCATTGATACCTCACCACATACCACCTCTGAGAACATCCTCTATGTTTCAGCAGAAGTTCATCAACCACCCAATAACATTCCTCCCACTCCTATACCCCCTCCCCCTACTCCTCTCCCATCTTCCTCTCCTCCTTCCCCTTCACCCCTTTCCCACTCTTCACCTTGCACCAACATCAAGTGATGTAAGAGTAGCACAATTTGTCTTGATACATTCAGCACTACATCGTTTTATATATTGCACACTCCTAATTTTATGAATATCTCCACCACATGAGGTATTTCTTGGAAAGAGTCAGCTGTTAGGATAAGCGAGTGAAACATAATTTGTGTTGCTTACAATTATCTGTGCCATCTACAAGCATACAGGAACTTGTATCATACAGATGATGGAATGTCTTTGCCTGCTCTGAGTACACCGAGGGCCAATTCAACCTTCTTCTTGAATAAGTCTGGCTCAGCAATGACCCGCACTAAGTCCTTGTAGTCCATCTGTAGCAGCATGCCAGTTAGCTTGGCTGCCTCTGTGGGATATGTGTCCACCAGTTTCTCATATATTACTTCTCCCACTTCCTCCTTCTCTCTGCTGAGAATTGGAGTGGATTCTTCTTGTTCACCCTGCAGAGCAATAATAAAAAATAAATTAGCTTTTTTTCAAGTCAGAACAGCATAACAAAACAGTATGTGTATAGCCATAACAGTTTAGATACATTAGCTCCCTTATGAACATTCAAGTTACAAACTTTCAGAGTTAGGAAGAAATTCTTTTGTAAATCCAAATATATGTAAATCAGATTTATTATTATTATTTCGCCCTGTGATAGGGGCTGCAAGAATACTCTGCCACCGTATTCCGTGCGGCTCATAAAAGGTGAGCAAAAGGGACACAGCATGGGGTGTGGGAAGCCCCTCCTCTGTATTCTCTCCTGCAAAAAGGTGGTGCAGATGGGGAGGGGAGAGGAAAGTTTCCATGAACCCTATATGCTTTGTCTTGGCTACACCCTTTTAATGGGGATATCAGTCAGGTAGATAATTAAATATAGATGATTATTGTTGTTATTATTATTATTATGCACTGTGGTGGGGGCTGCAAGAATACTACCACTGTATTCCCTGCGGGTGATAAAAAGCAGCAAAAAGCGACAGTGATGGGTATGGGAAGTCCCTCCGCTCTATTCTCTCCTATGAAAAGACAAGGCACAGAGGGAGGGGAGAGTAATGTCTCCTCATGTTGTCTTGGTTATCCCCTTTAAGGGTAATATAAGCCAGTCAACATCAGCTATATGGGCAAGTGGCACATTACCCAGAAGCTGATCCTGTTTATTGGGTTGTTTCTCTAAGTGATAAACTGGCATGGAGGAGACCAAGTGGATACCCCCACAAAGCTCATAACTGGGGCAAGTCGATGCTTTGTGAATAGGAAGGGGACCTGCCGGGACTTGTACGGGGTGATCACCAGGAGTGACGTCAAAGGGTGGGCAAGGCGACATGCCCCTCGGCGTAGGCCTTCAAGGAATGATTAATTTATGATATTGGGTACTAAGTAAAAAAAACAGTCCCTGACCTGGATAAAGTTGAGGTACTCATCCCTGGATTTCTTCACTGCTTCCATCAATAAGTCTTGGTCACTCAGCAACTGAGTCACTGAGGAGACAGGCAGCTCCAGCAGCATACCTGTCACCTGATGGGCAGAAGTGATTTTTACACAAAGATAAGCACTGTCTCCATGTCCTATCATTACCTGGACACAACTCCACACATGAGGGCCATGGCATATGCAATTTCAACTTTTTTTCTTGTTTACATTTTTGATAAGATAGAAACGTGATAATATTCATGTATGGGACCAAAGAGTGGGCAGGTGAGTTGAAAGGATGATATATATCTTTTGAATATTGTACAATAATAAAAAGTAATCTTAATCAGCATTTTTCTTTCAATTTTACTGTTATTGTTGTTATTGATAGTGGTGTTGGTGTCATCAGTACATCCCTCGCTGTTCAATGGGTGTTGCAAAGGACACTACACTTTGATGCCTCTTACACTTGTTTTCCTGCAGTTCTTCAAACAAATGTAAGTTTTTATTACACACACACCCCGCTCATGTTGTTCAGTGGTTAACGTCCCGCCTGTCACCCAGCAAGGCGTGGGTTTGAACCCTGCTCAGATCGCTAAGGATTATTCACTGACAGGAAGTGGCTACTGTCCCCCTTGAGCAAAGGGATGGGAGTGTGTGCTGTGTAAGATCTCAGCCTTACCCATAGATCCATTTCTATGAGCTCAGCTCTTTTGGGGAGGGTAATGGCTGATGATCATGAGTCCAGAGTGTGATTCTCCATACCATGGTGAATAACACACACACATCTAATAGAAACACGGAAAATGACTTGTAACCAAACCGTTTGTAAAATGTTAATTCCCAGTCAGCTTTCCTTGCCCTCACACCATCAATTTGGAATTAAGATACCTCTCTCATTTTCCTTTTGAGCTTTACACTCAAGTGAACTGCAGGAAAACAAATCTGAAAGGCATCAAGGTGTAATGTCATTTGCTACACCAATTGGAGAGTGACGATAACAATACTGATAACACCACCAACAATAACAACAATAATGGTAATACTGAAGAAAAAATACTAATAACCATCACTTGTTATTATCCTATTACATTCAACCCCTTCCCTGTCTGTGAAAGAATCTTACTCCTCCCTTCCCTTCCACTTCCCTCTCTCTTTTCTGTCTTCCACCAGCCACCTCCTTTCAACTTGCTTTCCCTTGCTCCCACCCCCCTTCCTGCTCCTTTTCCTCCCACTCTTTACTCTCACAGAGGAATATTATCACGTTTCTATCTTATTAAAAATGAAAACAAGAAAAAAAGTTTAAGAAATTGCATATGCCATGGTCCTCATGTGTGTATGTCACTCAACATGGTCTTGAGGATCACTCGCAGGACTCAAGATCGCCAGCCATTACCCTCCTAGAGAGAGCTTGCAGCTCATTAAAGCCCGATCTATGAGTAAGACTGTGACCTTTCACATGCCACACACCTCATCCTCTTGCTCAAGGAGGAAAGTAATTGCTTGGTCATCAGTGAAGCTGCATCTTGAGCGAGGCGTAAACTCAAGCCTGCAAGTGACAGGCTAAGATGTTAGCACTGAGCTACCAAGTTTAGTGTGCTGGTTTTAGGTGTAATACTTCTACCTGACAAACCATGAGAGGACAAAAACCTATGTTCAAGTTGTATGTATTGAAAATCAAACTTGGGATTTTATGGTTACCAACTTACCAGCTTTAACCAGTGATGATATCCAAATGATTAGCTGGATTTACATACAACCATTTTAAATATGACTAGCAATAATTTGAAGCTGATATCTAACGTCTTTACCTAGCTAAGAGTGACTAGGATATACAAAATGGGAACACACCTGGGCGCACAGTTCCTGCTCCAGCTGAGACACCGCTTGAAAGAGAGCCACTCCAAGGGACTCTCGCACCTCAGGGGTTTGCCTTAAGAAGTTCAATATTTAAGAGTTAATAATTTACACAGACATTATTATTGCTGTTAATCCAACACTTAAAATGTAATGCAGCTTCTATAGTGATTGTGACAATGCTTCAAACTTGCAAATTGTGGTTTCCATTAAAACTACATTTAAGTTTGGTTCTTGGTGTAGCAGCTCAAAATATACTTAAATGTGAAATTCCATCAAACAATAAGCAATAAAAAGAAAAAATAGGGGGACCAAAAATCCTATTTCAGAGGGATTTAACATGTATGAGAGGAATAGAGGCTGAGGTGGCAAATTGGAAAGGTTTAAAGTGATGTAGACATGCTGAACAAGAATAATTTAATTTAATCAGATGCAGTTTGATTACTTAAGAATACATATGACTATGCAAACAACAGGATACTTTCTAAGATATGTTCATACTCCTTGGGATGAGATGTATAACTGATAAAAAAAAATAATACACAAGTATTGAACCATTTATCTGGCAAGCTTGTGACAGGAAGTTACTCAGTGTTCTCGATTTTCCAGTTTTCTGGATCAAGATAAATGTGTTACTTGGTTCAGCTCTACTTTCTTCAAGTTGGATCAGAGTCACTGCTCACCACAGCACATCAAGCTATACTGCTTGTTGGCAACATGTTTCCATTTCAATTTTCCACTCGCAAGTTGCCTTTCTGCTAGCCATTTAGACATTATATTAAATTAATACTATACTAAATTGGGAAAAATAATCACATAAAGAGTTTTACCGAAACATTTTTGTTTTGATTAACCAAAAATATCTGAAATATAACAAAAAATTCAAACATGGCATGCTTGTTTCACGCTACTAGTGTTAAGGCCTGGTCACGTTAGCCATGGCTAACAACGAATTTTGTCATATTCCCAGGTGTGGCCGCAGAAAGCTGTAGACAGAGCATAGCGGTTTCCCTGGTCTGGTTCCCCCTAGGCAGGTGTGTTGGTATCTGGGCTGTGAGGTAAGGCTACTGAGTACCTCCGTCTCCATTCACCGCCACATCTGCTTCCTAGTGCCACTACGATGCTCATCTCGTTTACCATCCCTCCCGTCAGGATTCCAAGAGGTCTTTGATGTCATATCACCACTAAATATTCACTAAAGGCAAAATATTATAAATCATGGATGATGTGCTACAGCACAATACAAGGCTGCTGTTTCACTGATGCCACCAACATGGCAGCTGAGCAGCTGAAAGCCAAGATACCCATCACCACTCAGCTGCCCACCATTGCCAAATGCAATAATTTGGTTGCCAAAAATGAAGTGGGATAGGAATTGATTGGTGTTGCCAAATAAAAAAAATTAAAATTCGAAACAGAAATATGCCAAATGCATGGTCCCACTGAGCTGATGATGATGTAGAAAAGTTAGTTTAACACTTACTCAGTGGAAACTATGATCTTCTCCAAGCTGTCTTCTAAGAGAGTATCAGATGTCAACAAGTCAATTATCTCCTTGTTTGATCTGTTAGTAGTCAATGTGTCGGTTATCTGTAATTACAAAAAAATGCTTCCTTAAAAATTCCTCCCAGGCTAAGGTCCTAACTATATCAATTAAAGTTAACAATGCTCACTTCAATCTTTGAAACTCTGTAACTTGATCAAAACATGTGTTCAAAAGTTTTAAGTTCACATTTAATGGATATTAATGAACAAAACATACAATCAATCACGGGAGTTACATAACATAACCATGAATGTTAAATACCCGTCATTAGGTGCTGCCCCTTAATAATACTCTAAGCCCCCCCCCCATTTCTTTATATAGCTCACTAAAGAAAAACCCTTTGTGTATCTTTAGAAACATTATAATTGGCTCAAAAGCTGTAGAGAGGGTTAAAAGTAGCAGAGTATTGGTGGGAAACGCACTGACTGATCCCGTGATGGTGCAATAAAACCTGTCAATACCCAAAATCATTACTTTAAGGAATTCATGAGTCTCCCCATGAATAATCAAATTGCGAATGTAAAAATTGTGAATGTTGAGGAACGACTGTAATGTTATCCTTATACTACTTCAAGTGACTCCCTTTGTCCATGTCAGTTATACTTCACACTCATTGCATCCCTCTGAAAATTGCAAGGGGATGATAAAACATTAAAGAATAGCATAAGTTGGTAAGTGGAGTGGATGCTTCAGAATGCCACCATATGCTGATGAAGGTCTCGAGAAGATAGAAATGGAGCTGATTTTGAACAAGTCAACACTTCACTCACCTGGTCAACGAGAGCTGGGTGATGGAACCGAACTTTAGCATGAAGGTGTTGGGAGAGCACCTCACGTGTCTCAGGTAATGGCTCACTATCCATCTTCTTGTTTATGTATACATACAACCTTCAGAGAGAACGAGAGATAGAAAGAGAGACTGTATTTTTCAACAATTTACAACTTCTATTTTTCATTTGAATAAAAAACAGCCAATTTTTACTTTCACACCAATCCTTCCTCAGAAGTAATACAAAATTATTTTCTCATATGGATCCTTGACACAATTTTGACAGAAACATATGGAAACAAATTTCATAGAGGAAAGATATCAGCAGTGTTGAAACATGCAGACATCATTCCTGTTTCCATAGGAAGTGCCAAGAAGACCCACAGAACTGCAATCTGATCTCCCTAATATGAAACATCATTCAAACATTACAAAAGGTAATGATAAATTACATCATAGCTATTATACCTGAAATACAATCACCTTATGGTAAATCTTACCAATAGCATCTCCTTATATATTCTTTTTTTATCCCTCCCCAGCCCAAGCAAACCTGGGGACTTGGTGGGAAAGCGGGGTTTTAGGGTGGGGAGTGGTGGAGTATGGTTCTTATGTCTGAGGGGGTTCAACTCACACAGCTCTATTAAACAGAGTGGAGTCTAAAGCTTTTCGTCTCATCAACTCTTCTCCTTTAACTGACTGTCTTGATTCTTTAAGTCACCAACGCAATGTTACATCTTTATCTATCTTCTACCGCTATTTTCATGCTGACTGCTCTTCTGAACTTGCTATCTGCATGCATGCTTCCACCCCTCCCGCGGCCTCGCTGCACAAGACTTTCTACTTCTTATCATCTCTATTCTGTTCATCTTCCTAATGCAAGAGTTAACCAGTATATTCACTCTTTCATCCCTTACACTGGTAAACTCTGGAACTCTCCTCCAGTGTCTGGTTTAACGTAGGCAAAAGTCAATTAGTCTGATATCGCAATCAGCACACCTGTAACATCAAGTACGTACCTTATCACCTATGTGAATATTTTGCTGCCCTGTTAGGAGATGCTATTGGTTAGATTTATCAACGAATCTTTACCGAATAAAGCACTGGCTTCCCTCAGCAGACCGGATAAGGATGAGTTTAGGGTAATGGGGTTGAAGTTGGCGAGGGGCCACAACTCTAGCATTGGGTGAAGGTAGTAAAGCGGCTACCGAAACAAAAAGGATGTTTTGCTAGACTTAGCTGTGTGCTCATTGACCTCACCAGACGAGGGAGATAGAGAGCAGGTCCGCTTGGAGACGGTGGTGGTGGTGTCCATGTGGTCGGCAGCATGGACAGCAAGGATTCTATAATCATTAATGGACAGTAGCAGCAGCTGGCAGATCACAGTCGCCGTCAGTTGGCATCAGCCGTCCGTCGACTGTTGATGCGGCGAGACTCAATACTACAGTATTACTTGCACTTGGGCATTGACAGAGCACCCACTGAACCGTTGGCAGGGTTGGGGGAGGCGTGTACGGTTGTTGAAATTCGGTGGCTTAGAGATATACGTAGGTCCTCAGTTCACCGTGGTTCTCCTGCGAATCCTATAGTGTAGTGCGGTGTTGTGAGATGGTTCATGAAACATAAACAACTGGCGATCAATCCTCTCAACCTAGACCAAGACCAAGCTTCCACCTCAGTGTGTACCAAGGATCTTATTAAAGATCCTTGGTGTGTACACAGCCAGTAGTCCTGACTCCTGACTGACCGTCACCACGTTCCACCTGCCCTGCCCTGCCTGCCCACTGGCCACACATTCACGATTCACCCATCCCTCACCCATCACCCATCACCCAGGCCTGCCGTCACCCGCGAAGGCCTCAAAAAGACAGGCAGCGTCCCCGCCTCTGACAACCCCACAGGATTTCACCACCACCACCACCAGGACGCATGCCAACCCAAGTGAGTGTTGGTTATAATTGCGTGTGTAGGTTATTGTGTTGGTGGTGCCTCCATATTGATTGAAACTTTTAAAATCCTGAGGGGTTTCAACAAAGTTGGTGGCGAGCAGTTTCTACAATTAGCTCCCAGAGGTCAACACCTGGAGACCAGAGGACACAGTCTGAAGCTGATGAAACCACGTCACAGGACCACCAAGAGGAATAACTTTTTCAATGCACGAATCGTGAATAAATGGAACAGTCTCATTGAATGGGTAGTAAACAGTGCCAGTATAAATGTGTTTAAAAATAGATACGACCAGTTTGAGACTGATAGAAAAATGAGAAGAGGCACCTCTTATGAGCTTTGACTCTCTTGCCTCTTTACTATCACTAAGGTAAGCAATCATCACAGCAGGGAGGCAAGTGTGACCCAAATGATCACCACACTGGGATGGGACACACTCCAAACCAGACGCTGTTTCCACCAAGCGGAGATGTTTTACCGCATCCATAGTGGTGCTGTAAACATCACAATGCCTCCAGAAATCATAAGAAAAACACCTGCTGGAGCAAGCAACCCTGACCACCACTTGTACAGGCAACCCAGTACACGGGTTACTTACTTGTACAGCATGTTCTCCCGAGCTGTACACTTGTGGAACAAATTACCCCAGGAAGCAGTCACAGCAGGCAACTTGCAGGAGTTCCGGAAGGCAGCACTACCAGCCATCCGCCAATCAACAGTACCACCTACCCTGAAGTGCCTGTAGAAGACAAGTTCTAGATACATCCCAGGACAGCGACACTCGCTTTTTACCGATTACCTAACTCAAGGTAAGCAATATACAACAAGTTTAGGTATTATTTTACATCTTCACCATAACGCTCTAGAGAATTCAGGGTTATATTTTTGCATTACCTGATGCATTTTGAGAAGGTTTTCTTAATTACATTCCCGTCGCAAATTCTTAGTTAGTGAGATATTCAATGTTTTCTGTGATACCTTCTCCGAAAAATAAAGTTTAGTTTGGTTTAAACAAGGTTATGTTATTTGTCAATGTAGGTTAAGGTTTGATTAGCTTAGGTTAGGTTAGGTTAGGTTACATTAATATAGAAGCTATCAAATGTTCTCTATGACCAAAAGTAGGGAGTTGGACGAGGTGTAGTCCCGAGACGTAGACGTAAACAAACGCCATTATGGTGAAGATGTAAAATTTCAACCAAGTTGGAGCTATTCTCTACTCCTGGCTATAGTGGCGTGTGTAGGTTATTGGGTAAATCTGCATAACTACTGCTAGGCCGATATTGATGTAAATATGAAATCCTACATACTATACATAGTGTACTCAACACACGTGAAGGTTTCAGGCGGTGCTTACCATTATAAGCAAATATAGGCCATAATATGGGAATCTGGAAAAAAAATTAGGGTGAAATGCCTAACTTTTGGGTAATGAAATATAAAAAGCTTATATAACCGAACCAAACTGTACTCAACCAAACCTAATCTAACCTTAACCTAACCATAACCTAACGTAACCCAACCATAACCTAACATAACGTAGCTTAACATAACTTCCAAGACGCTTTGCGAGGTAAATAATGACGAGCACCGCCTGAAACCTTCACAGATGTGTTGAATACATTATGTATAGTATGTACGACTTCATAACGTATCCTCATAATGCTCGCTTATAGATACGGCATGTGCATAACTTTTGGGTAAAAAGCTTATATAACCGAACCAAACCTAACATTACATAATCAACCTAACTAACTTGAAAGATGCCTTACTAGGTAAATAGTAAGGCACAGGCCGTATGAATAGTGGATAAATAGCGGATGACAACGCGATACAACTGCCGTATCTCTAAACACTTCCTTATATAACAAGTTGAGGCCATTCTTTACTCTGTTATAATAGCGTGTATAGGTTATTGTGTTGGTGGTGCCTTCAGTTATAACAAGTTGGGGCCATTCTTTTTTAGGCCTTACAATGATGGGGAAGTTATGAGTTTTACATCCAACACAGGCAGACATTGTCCTCAGACTGATTCAAATTAACCCGCATATTCCTCGGTTATGAAATAAAGCCTTGTGATTGGATGCTGGTATTGTTTCAACCAAACAGATTCATCTATTACATGCAGACACATAACATATTACCATACGCTTGTATGCAGTGGTGCAGTGGTCAGCGTTTGGGCATGGGAGCCCCGATATCCGCTGACCACTTTTCAATATTTGATATCACCGCCGAGTGGCCAAAGACTACCCAAATTGCTGCCATACTGTCCTCAGACAGGGCTTGCAACGTTAATATGCATCTGAGGCTGTAGCAGTAATAAGCCTCACTCGTTCTCAACATATTCAAGAGAGTACTTAATCATTCGAGGCGTCACTATAAAAATTCTAAAAACCTACACCAAATAACAGGCAAGGCAAGTCCATCTGTGCCTCCATATGCCTACTGGTGCCAACGGTTAATGATCTAGAAAAAAAAGAAAAAAAAAAATGAATACACTCATGTTTCCAACCGTAGAAGTTATTCAGTTACGGCTGAGACACAGAACGAGGCCAATGTGACGCGCTCTTCCTAAGCACTGTGCCCGCCCGCCCAAAACATGGTAAATTCTTTAAAATCTCTAGCGACATTACAATTCATTTGCGACGCATGTATATGGAATTCAAAATGTTCAGAATGACAAACTCTATCCTATGAGAGATGTAAAAACTGCAGCTCTCATACTTGTGTACTTCTCAATAAATACCCAATCTTCTTCAGTACGTAATTACTTTTTAGAATGTGTTACGAGGTATATAGAGAGTGGTTGACGTGGGGGAAGGCAGAGTGCTTGGTTGGTGGAGGAAGCATACCTTACCTTCTCGCTATCACATTTGCGATATTTGCGTTCCTAATTTTATTATGTCAGTCTATGGTTTTTGTTTCCAATGAATCCAATGTCTTTTAGAACTATCCTTCCTCCATATATTGTAATTATAATTTTCGATGTTAGTCTGGATTTCTTCATATTTTTTTTTCTGTTAGACATACAATTTCTGGTTTCTTCTCTTTTAAATAATATACTAACTCTAGTTTTCTTGATATTATTCCATCTATGTTAGTATACATTCCTTTTATTTCATCACTCCCTTTTGTAAGTGCTCCATTCATTTAATTTTCTTTTCTCTCTAACATCTGTTATTTATGTACCATTTCAGTATCTTGTTCTTTACTCTC
Organism: Metacarcinus magister; assembly: GCA_029783475.1. Classification (NCBI taxonomy): domain Eukaryota; kingdom Metazoa; phylum Arthropoda; class Malacostraca; order Decapoda; family Cancridae; genus Metacarcinus; species Metacarcinus magister. Next base: position 14,111,005 of record JAPQNM010000002.1, read on the forward strand.
CAACAAAATTGTGTTTTTTCCTCTGTTGTTATTTCATAATTTTTCTGCTTTACCTCTTCCTTCAATTCTTTAAATATTTGTCTCTTCTTCATTCATAATCTTTTTAATGAACACATCTTTATATTCTACTATGTCCCTGAGTCTGTAAGTCCTCACTAAGATCTCTTCAGTTGCAGTCTGTGACTTTAGTGTGTGTGTATGCATACAAGAATGGTTAAAAATGGTCTATTCCATATTCCATAAGGTGGTAGACAGGAAACTGTAAATGTGATAAAGTTTTGTAGACTGTAAGTCATACATGTAATGAGGGTTGCCTTCATACTTAACTCATGCCCTCTCCCTCGCTGCACCTGATATGGTCCAAATATCACACCAGGTGCTCGGGAACCTCCTTTAGGGGTCGTCAAGTAAATTAAATGTAATAAAGTTTTGTAAAATGTAAGCCATACATGTAATGAGAGTTTCCTGCACTGCAAGGCTGGAACACGGCTACACTCAAGGATTTACTGAGCACATATCTGGTGTTTGCGAAATATAACATTTAGAGTCTAATGTAATTTCCAGGTCCGTTGGAGCAGCACAAGGTTCTGACTGGTGCTGCGTGAGGATCAAGAAAGTCTCCATCATTTTGCTGACCCCCACGTGTGTGTCCATCCATACGGCCCCTTGCCGGTCTCGGGACTACTCTGCCGCGGTGCTGAGACAGCCTGTGTCCTGACGCCCGCCACTGTTGCAGGTGCAACTTCCCGGCAGTGGTCCTGACTTCGGGACTCATCGGCGCATCCCTCGACACTCCTGGACTCTTTAGAGTCCAAGTCCTTCACTACCTTGCCAGCCATGATTCCTTCCTCTCTTCACTCCCCATAAACTCTACCAGGTATTTATTTATACCAATATGATGCTCTTATTTTTGTGTTTTTACACTATTCTTTAATTTTGATAACAGACCAAAATACAAGTGTCATTGTTACCAACACCTTCTCGCACCACCAGTGTTGCCAAATCACCTCCGACAAAATTGAAGGTTTAAGAATATGCAAATTGTGACAACCTGACATTATTGTGGGTGGGGACAGAAGTTGTTGTTACTGTTTTTGTGAGGCTTAAGAATACGGCCCTTAATCCTCCAGAACAGTGTTGGAGGACCCTCGCTCACTCAACTTCCCTGAGGCTTCCTGCAACAACACCTGACCTCACACATCTGGTATGCTGCCAGAAGTAGTGTTGCAGTG
>JAPQNM010000002.1:14117236-14142236 GCA_029783475.1 Metacarcinus magister
ACTTTAATTGCATTTTTCAAACAAATATTCGGTTCCTGTATACCATGGACGCAAAAATTCATCCTAGGTGGACAAAACTGTCAGAAGAATTTCTGATTGATCACATAAGAAGCCACCACTGTCTCTGGGACTACAACAATGAAATGTACATGAAGAAAGTGTTGAACACATCCATGCACGTTTTTTAGCAAGTTTGGCTCGTCTTTGATGGACAACACACATAATGAAATACAGAGAAGCTAATGCTTGCCTGGGTGTTGGAGTCATGTTTGTTTACTGATGACGAAAACAGTGTAGATGAACACCTGTGTGTATATGACGGCACGCGCTACAGAAATTGTCAATTTTCACAAAGTTGACGGAAAAAGTGCTAGTGTGACAGCGCCTTTACACCCATGCCCCTGTCCACTCACCAGTGGATGGGTGCCAGAATTAGCCAGGGGTTGTGACCTGCCTTCTGGGGTGGTGACCTGGCACCTGCTTTGGCGAGGTGTGCAAGGGTGCCAATACAAAGGCTATACCCACGATCCCAACAATATAGTATGGAGTATGGACAGTGTCTATATACACGACTAATGCAAATAACTATTCACTATGACAGTGTCTATATACACGACTGTAATGCAAATAACTATTCACTATGACAGTGACTTGCCCACAAACATGGCAGTTGCGTACATCCTGGCTCTAGGTCGTGACATCACTGCAGGAGCTCTATACTTGAAGTGGAGAATGGTTGAAATGAAATACCAGATAAGATCATTATCATTATTATTATAATCATTATTATCATTATTATTATTATTAACTGTATTGGAAACTGCATTCTAAGGTACGTTTATTTACCAACAACCGCAGTAAATCATCCAAGGCAACAATAACTATTACTTTAATTTCCATTTTTTCATTTCCTTGGCTCCTCCATTATGTAGTACGTAGGTATATTCATATATATTCATGCCGAGCCTACAAGCATACAGGAAGCCTCAGTTCAAGTGGAGGAGGAGGTCAGTCAGTCAGTCATTCAGCCAGCCAACCCCATGGAAATCCACACAGGCGCTATCAATGTATTTGTGATGCAGAAAATAGAATCGTCTGCTCCAGCTTCAATGATTATCAGAAAAAACACAGGATAAATGCATCACGCCCCTAGTGGACGGTGAAGCAACTAACACTACTAACATTAACATCCGTAGCAAACATTCAACTAACAGTGATTTATGAGGACAACACAGATGAACCATTTAACTTTGAACACTGCGTACAAAAAGAAAATAATAATAAACAGAACTAAGAGAAAACTTCTGCATCCAACAAGCACCAATAGGAGGCGAGGGTGGGTGGCCTGGGGTGATTCAGCTTACTATGATGTCACAGTCGGTCACAGAGTAGGTGGTGATGGGGCTGCTGGTAATGAAGGTGGAGGAGAGGGCCCTCACGTCACCGTTGTAGGCGTGGCACTCCTGCAGGCCCGACACCGTCAGGGTGTTGTTGCTGGTCACTACACACGATGCTGAGTCCAGGTCTGTTCCCTCCTCGTAGATGCATACCTGTGTGGCACGTAGCAGTACTAGTGTTAGGGCTACCTTTGTTTTCCTCCTCCTCCCCCTCCTGCTCTCCCTCCTCCTGCTCCTCCTATTCATCACCATTAACACCAGGAACAGAGTTATAAGAGCACCTCAGTGTACAGAACATACCACTGGTGTGTTGAACAAGGAAAACCTCAGAGAGAGAGAGAGTAACCATTATGACGTGTAACAGTATAACCAATGGACTTGAATTGACAGGTGGACAGCGTGTATGCATGGGGTCATCTCAAGCTCTTCACCCTCCCTAACCTTGAACTACTAGTGTGTATTGTGTTCCTCTGTGTCAAGGTTGGACCCTGAACACTGAACTAATGAAACTCATCCATTAGAGAGTGTAACACCACCCAGAGGGATTCCTTTTTCATAGTGTTCATCTGCATCATATCGTAAGGAATGAGCATCACTATTAAAACAGACATAGAACTTATCGCTATAATCACTATAATCACACACGACTCGGGAGAATAAACAGGTTCAGAAGGAAAGGAGGAGAGGGAGTGAGGGGAAGGAAGTGGTTGGAGGCTTAGTTAGAGGGAGTTAGAGGGATGTAAGGCACTGTTATACTCCCTTACCTTGTACTGGGTGTTGCAGGCTTGGTCAGAGGGCTTCCAGGTAAGGGTTATAGACGTACTAGTGGCATCCACTGTACGCACTTTCACTGGTGGTTCGGGTTCTGCGGGGAAAGAAAGTAGGAAGAACGGATGAGGGGAAGGAAAGAAGGGAAAAAGGAGAGAACGAAGAACGGATGAGGGGAGTAGTGGGATTCAGCTGGTTCGTAAGAACCTGTTCTTGGAATTTCATTAATCCCGAGAACCGATTGTTAGATTAAATCAGGGGTTCTCAATCTTTTTTTCCCCATGGACACCTTTTACTTATAACTTATTTTGGTAGACCCCTCATAGATCTGTTACTGGGTGTAGATAGCATGGTTTGCTGCTAGAGAATGTGGTAGTGAGACCTGTCGTGAGAGAACCTGTTCTTAAAACTTTTGAATCACACCACTGGATGAGGGGAATGAAAGAAGGAAAAAAAGGAAGAAGGAAGAACGGATGAGGGGAATGAAAGAAGGAAAAAAAGGAAGAAGGAAGATCGGATGAGGGGAAGGGAAAAAGGAAAGAAGGAAGAACGGATGAGAGGAAGGAAAGAAGGAAGAACAGATGTGGGGGAAAAGAGCAATAAGGGAGACTGAGGTCATTTGAACAACACCCTATCTCACTACCTCCACCCGTTTCCCTCCCTCCCTTCCCTCCCTTCCCTCCCTTTGACTCCTTACTCTCCTCACCTGTGATGGTACTCTGTGTGTTTTTGCCATGTCCTCGCAGCTTCCCGCCCATGTAGTTGAACACAGGAATCACGTTGAGTTTGTGTACCATGCAAGGTTTGAGTGCGGTAAGGTAATGCATGCAAGAATCCTGGAGATGTGAAAAGAGATATGTTCAAGACTCTGGGTCATGTTATGTAAATGATTGTCTATGTCTGTCTGACTGTCTGTCTATAATTGTGGTCACCTGTCTGTCTGTCTCTCTCTCTTCTCTCTCTCTCTCTCTCTCTCTCTCTCTCTCTCTCTCTTATTTATTTATTTTTTTATTATTATTATTATTATTATTATTATTATTATTATGATGGTGATGTGTCTTTTATGCCCTTTTTTTATTATGTCTCAGTCCATCTGTCTGTCTGTCTGTTTGTTTGTTTGTTTGCTTCTCCGTCTCTCTGTCCGTCACTCCTTCCCTTCCTTCACTTCTACGTTCTTTCCTTATTTTCTTCTCACACTTATATAGTTAAGACCCCTCACCTAAAAGTCCTCCTCCTCTTCCTCCTCCTCCTCCTCCTCCTCCTCCTCCTCCTCCTCCTCCTCCTCCTCCTCCTCCTCCTCCTCCTCCTCCTCCTTTTCCTTACATTGCTGCAGAAAATCTCATGTGGAATGCCCTCGTCAACCACAAGCTCATAGTGGGAGACAGGGATGCTGCTTTTGGTGATGTTCCAGCGTACATCCAACCACGTGTGTCCACTGTCCTCCACCTCGAAGAAGTAAATGATGCCTGTAGGAGAGATGGGTTGGTTTTACATATTTCTGGGGTGTTTTGAAGTGTGTTTGGGGTCTCTTTGGGGTGGTATGATTATATCTGGGGTGTTTTTGAGTCTATCTGGGATGTTTGAGTCTCTCTGAAGTTTTTTTTTAGTCTATTTGGGGTGTTTTGAGTCTATCTGGGGTATTTTCGACCCTTCTTATCTCCCTCCTTTCTTTTCTCTCTCTTTCTTTTGCCCATTCTATCCTGTCTTATACCCCTTCCATCTTTCCCTCTTCCCTTAGCATCCATTCTCTTTTACTCATTCCTCAAAACTCCTCTTCTTTTTATGGTTCCCTTACCTTCCATCCCACCCTCTACCCTCCCTCACTCACTCCCTCCTTTCCCACTCTTCTTACTCTCCTCTTCCTCACCTCCCACCGGCCCCATGTCAATTTTGTCACAGTGGCCCACGTTTCCCTGGCCATCCGTGCCACGAATCTGGACTTGTGTGGTGCAGCAGTCACTCCGGTAAGTCATAAACACCTTCTTGTTGGTTCCGGGTGTGTAGTCTGATACCGTGGAGGAAGGGTGGCCGGCAGGTACAGATAACACAGTGTACAGTCCTTCGGGTAGAAATGGACGAGAATATGTTAATTAGTTGAGGAGTTATTAGTGTGTGTGTGTGTGTTGCATGGATTGATGTGGGGATTTTTTATGTTTTTTTGATTGGATTGTATGAGAGACTTTTCATTTATACACATGTACGTATACATATTGACACACACCTGATCTACGGTCCTGCAGGGTGGCCGTCACATCCCAAGTTCGGCTGGAACACAAACCGTTGTTGGTGAAGCCTTCGCAGCTCGGCATGTTGTCCAGTACGCACGTGGGTGGCTGGTTGTCTACCTCCTGATGGTGACATGATGGTTTAATGAGGAGAAGATTGATGGGGATGCATAGAGAAGGACAGAAGGAGTTGCATTGTGTGTTGGTGGATTTTTTTTTTTAAATGTTTATAAGGTGTCGAGAGAAGGATTATGGTAGTGCTTGAGGAAGTGAGGAGTGCTACGTACTGCAGGAAGGACAGAGAAGTGGGTTAGTGCAGTGTTGTAAGACATCTTCTGCGTATTGCTGCGGGCGGTGACCAGCACGGTGCTCACCTGGCCGTGGGTAGCTCTCCTGGGAACCTTGAATTTCGTTTGCACGATGGCTGTCTGGTTGGTGGCGAGGAACATCCTGGGGAAGCAGTGTACTGGGGAGATGTTGTCCTACACTGATAAGGAAAAGACTATAATTTTGAATGGAGGTGATTGTCTACATTGATCAGCGTGTGAGGCTGTGACCCGGAAGAGTGGGAGGATAACACAGTCGTCTTAGTGATGAATAGCACTGCTCACCACCCCGCTGCCATCACCACATCATTGTACACCATCAGCGAGGCACAGCGGGGTTGCTGCTGCTGCTGCTGCTGCTTTAGCTCACCTGTTAGGGTTGAGGCTGACCAGGAAGTTGAGGTCGTCCGTGGCGGTGATGGTGAAGTAACTCTCCAGTCCATAATTCGTCACATGGAAATAAGCAGAGGCGTCTCCCCCAGGAGGCGCCTCTAGTTCTTCGGTAGTGGAGAAGAGTTCCACCAGAGTCTGCACAGGCCACACCTCCACTGGCATCTGCCTCGTCCACTGTTTGCCTGAGGGGAAGTGAGGTGAGGGTAGTGTGTGCAGTTGACCCACACTTGGGAGGTGGATTTGGGAAAGAAAGGGCGAAGTGGCAGGGAGGGAAGGACTGAATAAGGAAGCATGTTATGAAAAGAGAAGGAAAGGAAGGAGCTTTTTTCTGTAGCAACTCGAGGAAAAGTATCATAGGGGATGAACAAAACATTAAGAACAAGGAATATACAAAACAGTCAAGAAGGAAGAAGATAGCTCGGTGAATCTAGAAAGTGAACATTCTTAGAAGCTTCCCTCTGCACCCTACCTGAGGAGAGGTATCCGAGCACCAGCACGTAGAAGGGCTGGTCGGGAAGCGGGGTGGTCCAGAGGTAAGCTTGCTCCCTCACTGGCAGAGGATAGTTGATGTCTCGCAGCACCAAACCCGCCTGTAAGATGGAAGGAAGAGTCCACATATATAGAAGGAGGAGGAGGAGGTGGAGGAGACGAGAAGAAAGGAAAAGGGAAAGACGTAAGCAAATGAGGTCGGAAGCTAGACAGTTTGGAAATATTCAGACATAAACCAACAGATAGACAGACACACCTTATCGATGAACTGGACACCGGACACCATGGCTACGTTGTTCTCGCGAAGTCCCACCAGCGTCACCTTGAGGTAGTAAATCGTGTCTGGAGGAGGAGGAGGAGGAGGAGGAGTGAATGCTTAAGTTATAGAATTGTGTATCAGAATAGATTGATTAACGCGTGTGAAAGTCATCATAGGAGTTTACACACACACACACAAACACTCACCCTTAAGCGGCTGGCCTTCCGTGGTGCGGTAGTGTGGGTGTGGGGGCGTGGCATCCAGTACAGCGAAGGTGGAGAGGAAGTCTAGGGAGGACGTGGCAAGGATGGTGATGGTTGCGTGGAGCCTCGGAACCACGTACAACTTCCACTCCCCCGTCAGCGGCTCCGTCCATCGCAATGCCTTTAAGTGTGATGTGAAGGTGATCACTTCAATCCCCGCCGCCTGCAGGACCCTTGTGTGCAGAAGGTTATAACGTCTGCCTGTTGGAGGGGGAGTGAGGAAGGGAGTGTGTTGGTGTAGTGACGGGGGTGCAGAACAACAACAACAACAGCAGCAACAATAATAATAACAACAAGGTCAAGAACAAGAACAAGAAGAGATGAAGTATGTGGAAGAGAATTAGTTTTCTTTAGTATGTGCTGAAATATGCGTCCAATACGAAGAAGAAGCGAAGGAAGTGTTATGTCTGCAGCAGAGAGAAGAGTAGTGGATTGGGTAGATGTAGATTAGTGTGGAGTGGAGAGTTTGAAGGAGTAAAGAGTAGGAACACAGAATAACAGGATGTGGAGGAGTACGTGGTCGGGTGGAAGTTGGCTCAAAAGAATGCAGAGGAAGAAGATAAGGATGAGTGTGGGTGTGTGATAGGACGAGGCACAGAGGAAGACCAAGCATGTATATTATAGTGTGTACATACAAGGCCTAGTCCCTGTCCACTACCTGCCTTACCTGCACCATCAGTGAGTATTGCTGCGTTGATTTCTCCAGAAAGGCGAAGCTGAAAGTCGGCGAGCGTGTCATCAACAGGGAAGATTGTGGTTGTTGCACCCGTCACCTCCTTCTGTAGTATGGTGACCTGAGGAATGATGGAGAGAACAACGTGTTATGTGATGGCAGGGGAGAGGGAACGACTAATGGCTGGATGGCTGGTTAGTTTGCAAAGAAGAAAAGGAACCAAGGGACACATCAAAGGGGTGATGGTGAGTCTCCCATCATCAGCCTCACCGTTGAAGTCTCCACGCTGCTCCCCATGATCCCCACGATATCATTCACATCGAACTTTGCTGCATTGATCAGGAGTCCCCCTGTGGCATCCGTCAGCCTCTCATAGTCCTCGACAGTCGTTATCCGTTCCTTGGTCGACCCCTTACTCTTCCTTCCGTGTCTCACCTCCCTTTTCTTAAGCTTTTGGTAACTCAGGATTACCGTCACCTGGTGGTTGGAGGGAAAACCTTTAGTGTACAGGTGTGTGTGTGTGTGTGTGTGTGTTACGTTAGCAAAAGAAAAGCAAATGATCGCTGAATTGAACACGACAAAATCCGTTCTTCTTCATCTTTCCTTCTCCTCCTCCTCCTCCTCCTCCTCCTCCTCCTCCTCCTCCTCCTCCTCCTCCTCCTCCTCCTCCTCCTCCTCCTTCTCCTCACCTTGTTGTTCTGCCTCTGCGCCTGGCTGATGAGTCCCTCCATCTTCTCCCCGTCCTTGGCTGTGGCGTCCGTGAAGCAGAACACGTCCCCGTAGTCTGGCGTCTCTCGGAGGGCCAACTGAGGATACAGAGGAGGGGATCTCACACACACACACACACACACACACACACACACACACACACACACACACACACACACACACACACACACACACACACACACACACACACACACACTCATACCCATACCTGCAGACCACACCAAAACAGCTCAGGTTTGTCACCTCCATTGACGGTATGCAAGGCATTGACGGCTTTGAGAAACTCCTTCCCGTCCGTTGTCTTGAACACCGGCCCGCACTCTGAAGAGGAACGAAGGCAGTGTACAAGTGAGGAGGAGTGGATAGGAAATGGGAAGGAAGGAAGGAACATGAGGGAAGGTGGTTGTGGATGGATGACTGCATGGCACGCAGTAAAAAAGGAAAATGGATAGTAGAGGATAAGATAACATATTACTACTTCCTACACTCACACCCCATTTGATTTCTGCCATAGGGTCTCATGCGCTCTAACAATAGTCTCCATTAGCTTCACGAATAACCTCGCACTTTATAGCTTTCTTTAACATGGGCAGCCTTGGAGCATGTCTCGACTCCCTGAAGCAGCTCGTTGCAGACTCACTTGGGTCATTGAACTGCGAGAGAATGTACAGTTCAGGGCTCGAGCTGGCCACGATTTCTGCCACTTGGGCCTTGACTGCACTTATGTCGTTACCCATCGACCCTGTGGGAGAGAGAAACTTTGAAACAGCACTGAAGGAAAGGGATTAGTAGAAGAAAGGAAAGAACAGGAATGAGGACGAAATGTAAGAAGGAAGTGAGGTGCATCTAGAGAGTAGACAGGAGGACGAAGATGAATAATATGTAGGGTGCATAAGCAAATGTCATTAATATCATTGTAAAATATTAATTCTCACATCACCAATAGGAACACCACCGGCGGTAGAACGGAAACAAGACTGTAGAAAAACGTATCTCGCACTAACAAACATTATAGACTCGAAGGGAGAAAGAAAACTAAGGCTACAAATACTCTCCTCAATCACTTATCACTTATTTACCAGTGGTGTCGATGCTAATGGAGAGCGCTGACCCGAGGTACAAGTCAAAGAGGCGACGGTACTTGTCAAAACCAACCACGGTGAGGATCTGGTCCAGGTAGTGTTGGGTGGCCTGCACGGCGAGCTCAGCGGCCTCCTCATGTAGGTAGTGGTGGGGCGAGAAGCAAGGGTTGGCCGTGTCCTTGTTGATGCCGCCTTGGGCTGGGTCCTTAGAACTACCATCCTGCGATCCTCCGTGGCTACATTTACCTCCTGTGTTTATTGAGAGAAAAGAGAGAGAGAGAGAGAGAGAGAGATGGTTATGATTGCTACACTGCTGTTGAGAGAAAGAACAACCATTTTTGTCCTTAAAGTTGTTTTTTGGGCGTTAAGTCATTGATGAGTGGTTGGTTAAGTTAGTAAAGAACAGAAACAAGTAGACACACACCAGTGGTAGGCTTGGGGACGAGGTAATCTTCCCCTATCTCAGTTCTGTAGGTGTAGTAGCCGCTGGAGAGGCCCGCACCGCCCTTCACGTTGCTTGTACATGTGCCCTGGTGGTGGGATGGGAAGGAGGGAGGAGGTGTTAGAGGTATGAAGGCTGAGGCGTGAGGAAGGAGATGAGGAAGCTGCTTTATTGTGACCAACTTCCTACTCTTCCTATTGTTCCTGTAGTTGTATAAATATAATGTGTATCTTTTCCATTCTTACTGTATACTTAAACAAATTGTAGAATGACGAATCACAAATACTATTCAATAACCTCACCGCCGCCTGTCCAGTGTTTCAAGTCAAGAAAGGAATGTTTGAACTCCGGTAGAGGGAGGTGGCGGGAGGTGCTTAGATATTAGGGGAGGTTGTCTTACGTCACGTATAGAGATAAATCATTACATAGCCTGGCTGGGTCCCTTGAGGCGTTCATGAGAAGCTTAACCCATTATGTGTAGTGAAAGTTACGTGAAAATGTAAAGTGAGACCTAAGGGAAAGACCTAGGGGGAGCAGCCCCTCACCTGCGGGGAGGGACAAGATGTGCACACGTCCTCAGCGGGGCCTGCCAGGGTTTCAAGGTCATACCCAGGCAAGCCTAGCCCCGTGAGGATGTTTGTGTTGCCCTGTTCGACCCAGGTGGAGTGGGAGTAGAAGTCCTGGATGGAGTGAAGCGAGGAACCAAGGAGGAAGCGTGCGGAGGAGTAAGCTTCCTGAATCAAAATGGAGGAGAGAATCTGTGGGTATCGTTTCATGAGCTTCTTCTGCATGGCATCTAGCTTCTCCCCGTCAGTGTGCACGGCCGGGTCATACCTGAAGGTACCGTCAATATTGTACTTATTTGTCTGTGAAGCCAAATCAACCTTCACCACGCTAAGACTCAGTAAACTAACACACAACTAAATTTCTACTATTGTTTACTTTAAAAAAAGATATTTTCTATAACATATGACAGAACGACAAATAAACAGAGGGAGAGGGTCATCACCTGAACTGATAGGAGGAGTCTGAATTGATGTTAGCTGTAGTGATGGAGTTGACAGCCTTGATAAAGCGCGTCGGGGAAGCATTGGCGCCATAGTACAGGTGGAAGAGCTGGCTGAGGGAGGCATCAGAGGGGAGGCTGAGGTCTGGGTTGCCTGGCGGCGGGTAGGTTAAGAACACCTCACGAATGTTGCGTCTGATGGCCTCGCGTGTGATGCCCTCATGGTCCTTGTACTGAGAGAGAGAGAGAAGAAGAAAAAAAGAGAGAGAATCAGAATCAGAATTCATTTGCATTGTTACAATGGTTGTTCATTTAGCATCATTCAGATTATTTCTACAGTATAGAGTAGTTTCTACTGTATAGAATAGTTTCTACAGTACAGTGTAGTTTCTACAGTACAGTGTAGTTTCTACAGTACAGTGTAGTTTCTACAGTACAGTGTAGTTTCTACAGTACAGTGTAGTTTCTACAGTACAGTGTAGTTTCTACAGTACAGTGTAGTTTCTACAGTACAGTGTAGTTTCTACAGTACAGAGTAGTTTCTACAGTACAGTGTAGTTTCTACAGTACAGTGTAGTTTCTACAGTACAGTGTAGTTTCTACAGTACAGTGTAGTTTCTACAGTACAGTGTAGTTTCTACAGTACAGTGTAGTTTCTACAGTACAGTGTAGTTTCTACAGTACAGAGTAGTTTCTACAGTACAGTGTAGTTTCTACAGTACAGTGTAGTTTCTACAGTACAGAGTAGATGTGATTAGAATATATAACAAGTTAAAAATATGACATTACAGAACATAAAATAGTAAAATAAAGTAAAATTGATTAGTTAAAACAGTAAAATGATAAAAAGTTTTACATGTACAATAAAAGAACGATTAAACTAAAACATAAAATTACATCTAGAATTGATGGCGTAGTAGATACATTTTTAAAACATTTTTAAAGGAAGGTAAAGAATTTGCTTCCTTTACGTCATTGTGAAGTGTGTTCCAGAAAGAAGGTCCAGCCACTTGAAGGGACTTGCCTCCCAAGCAAGTGTTACACTTAGGTACATAAAGTTGTTGTTGTCTTGTGTTGACAGCCTGTTCGTTCATGTCACTCAGTGTGGGCAGTGTGAAGAGCCACTCAAAGTTGAAAGTTATAAATGACGTAGCGCAAGATTGCAAAAATGGACGGGCACTTACTCCCCCCCCCCATCTATCTTTCTCCCCTCTCTCTGTCTCTCTCTCTCTCTCTCTCTCTCTCTCTCTCTCTCTCTCTCTCTCTCTCTCTCTCTCTCTCTCTCTCTCTCTCTCTCTCTCTCTCTCTCTCTCTCTCCTTTTCTCTATCTTTCTCCCTTCCTCTCTCACTATCTTTCTCCTTTCCTCTTCTCTCTCTCTCTCTCTCTCTCTCTCTCTCTCTCTCTCTCTCTCTCTCTCTCTCTCTCTCTCTCTCTCTCTCTCTCTTTTCCTCTCTCGCTCTCTATCTTTCTCTTTCCTCTCTCTCTCTCTCTCTCTCTCTCTCTCTCTCTCTCTCTCTCTCTCTCTCTCTCTCTCTCTCTCTCTCTCTCTCTCTCTCTTTCTCTCTTTCTTCTTTCCTCTCTCTCTATCTTTTTCCTTCCTCTCTTACTATCTTTCTCCTTCCACCCCTCTCCTCCCCCTCTCTCTCTCTCTCTCTCTCTCTCCTCTCTCTCTCTCTCTCTCTCTCTCTCTCTCTCTCTCTCTAAATATTTTGCTCGAGAAGTAACATTGTCGTCCCTCGCTATGATAACAAGTCTTCTACTTCCTTTTTATCTATATTAGAAACTTATTGTAATCATAATTTTCTGAAGAGACGTGATCCCTCCCGGAAAACACACTTAATGTTTTCTAGTATGACCTCAATTGTAGGAATTTGGTCTTTAAAAGAAAAGGATGAAATTTTACCTTGTATACATTTCTCATAGACACTGAAATACACTGTCAATCATTGGTGAGAATGTTGCTCTTTTAGCAGAGGATGAGTGAAGCTTCCCTTCTTTTAACTTCCATTATTATTATTTTCATTATTATTATTATTATTATTATTATTATATTATTATTATATTATTATTATTATTATTATTATTATTATTATTATTATTATTGTTATTATAACTATAATAAGTATTATTATCATTATTATTATTGTTAATGTTGTTATTATTATTATTATTGCAATCAATATTATTACCACAATTATTATCATCATTATATACATTAACATTAAATTGGAGAAATAGACCCCAAGAAAAGAGTGAACAGTGCCCAGCATGTGATGTCCTCATTATAATGTTATTAAAGTAAATTTAATTTTTTCTACAACAAATACAGAACAGAAGTAGTGCAGAAAAATTCAGAATGTATTGGCTTTTGAAAACAGAAAAAAAAATGACATTAAAACGTTGTGGGAATTCAAGATGCAAAAAGCAACACCAACAAATGCAAACCCAAAATTCAACATTGTGAAAAATCCAAGCAAAAAAATATAAATAAATAAATAAATAAAATAAAACTGGAAAGAAAACATTGGGAGCCAAAAACAAGACTCATTCCACGCCCTCTACAGGACTGAGCTGGAATAGAAAAATAAAATAAAAATAAAAATAAAAATAACAAACAAAATCCTTCCGTCTGTATATAAAAGGACTCCATAGGATCTTACCGCATCGGAGCAAATGATGTGAGCCACGTCGGGATCAGTAACATTGAGGGACGTAGCAAGGAAGGCCACGGCACCGCCCACCAGTGACCCGCCCACCAGTAATGACAACAGCAAACGGCTCCACATGACGTCTTATGCCGGTCTCAAAGCGCGTCCCAGCTTTTTAAAGGCGCCTTGGTGGGGGTGAGGATAGAGGGGGGTGGAGTGTGGAGGGTGAGGACTGAAGGGGGTGGAGTGTGGGGGGTGAGGACACTACTATAATATCTACTTGGAAGAGACAAAAGGAAGCAAAGTGGCAGGAGGAGGAGGAGGAGGAATACAAGGGAACACAAACAGCAATAGACCCTAGGGTCCCTGCGAAGGCTGTTTGATATAACTACTCTACACTAACTACTTGAATTAGAGAAAGGATAGTACAGTGGAAGGCTCCTTCCCTCCCATCCATCTTTCCAGCCGAAGCTAGCAGGAAAAGAAATGATACCATGTAGTATACAAACAACAAGGAATTTACGAGGAAAAATTGAAAAGGAAATAGGAGGAGTACAAAGGAAGAACAGACAGCAACAGTCCTACTGTTCCTTACGAGGTTGTCTGTTTAGCTACACTACTACTATAATATCTACTTGATAGGGACAAAAGGACAGCAAAGTGGAAGGTTCCTCCCCAACCACCCCTCCCTCCAGCCGAAGCTGGCCGGAAGAGGAAGTGATACCCTGTAGCATAGACAAACTATCATGGAATTTATATAGGAGAGTGAGAAAAACAAGAATAATCTACATCAATTTTTAGAGAGAAAAAAAAAAGGAGGAGGAGGGTTAAGATCGAGAGGTAGGATATGATAACATACTGTTCTGGGAATTACCAAGCGATATAATCTCTCTCTCTCTCTCTCTCTCTCTCTCTCTCTCTCTCTCTCTCTCTCTCTCTCTCTCTCTCTCTCTCTCTCTCTCTCTCTCTCTCTCTCTCTCTCTCTCTCTCCCCCCCCCCTACATTTTCTGCATATTATACCACATGTATCATTTAGAATTACATCTGTTAGTTTTCACCACCACCACCACCACCACCACCTGCAACTCCCTGGTGAAAACTTCGTGTCTTCTCACTTGCATTTATTGGCTTAATGATGTGCTTTGATCTTTTTTTATGGTGACTGAACATATAAGATTGTTTTCAATGGTGTAGATTTATTATGGTTACTGAGTGGTGGATATGTGCATGGTGGATGACTTGTAAGACAAACAGGTACTAACTAAATAGTACTTACACGAGGGAGACGAGTGAGGAAAACCAACGAGGAAGTGAATTAATGCACCTGATTATTATATGTAAATTTGATTACAACAGGCTATACTTGACACAATACCTGAATTGTTTGACTAAGGAATTCTCTTCAGTTTAAGATAGAAACCCGTAATATTTTCTTTTTTTTTTCTTATTCAAGCATATGACAATAAATATCTAAAGCGCTTTCTATATATCACCTTTTTTGCTGTAGTTATCTTCCTATGAATTGCGTTGCCTGTGTCCACACCACATCATCCAACTGATTCTTATAAACATAACGTACGCCAGTGTTTGTAGGCTCTGCTGTGGTTCTGTAGATCACAAGTGTAGGTTTCTAGGTGCCATGAAGCAGGGAATCTTGACTCTCTTGACACTCGCAGTAGAAGGCAGACTCTTTTATGTAATCATCTCCACCACTATGATTCAGTATTAGTATATCATGGGTGGAAGAGGTGTATATACCGCTTATACCTTGTCTTATCCTGTAGAGGCAGTCGTACAGTAGTAGTGGTCGTAGGAGTGTGCTAGTGAAAGGCATTTATATAGATAGATAGATTGATATTTGCTGACCATAACATAACATAAGATAAGTTAGCCTGGCTTGAGCACCTTATAAAAAGGCACCACCACACAGGGACATTTAGTTTTATACTGTATTATAATTACTTATGTTTCCCCTTCATATTTCACCGCCATACAAGCTCACTACAAATAGTTCAAACACCTTACTTATTATTATTATTATATATATATATATATATATATATATATATATATATATATATATACACACACACACACACACATATATATATATATATATATATATATATATATATATATGTGTGTGTGTGTGTGTTATGTGTGTGGGGTTCTTTTTCGAAGTGCTTAGAGATACGGCAGTCGTACCGCGTTGTCATCCGCTATAACTACGGCCTGTGCCATATTTTTCTAACCTGGTAAAGCATCTTTCATGTTATGTTAAGTTGATTATGTTATGTTCGGTTTGGTTAGGTACGGTTTGGTTCGATTAGATTCGGTTATATAAGCTTTTTACCCAAAAGTTAGGCACGTGCCGTATCTATAAGCGAGTACTATGAGGATACGGCATTCGTTAGGTTACGGTTAGATTAGGTTAGGTTTGTAAGTACGGTTTGGTTTGGTTAGGTTCGGTTACATTAGCTTTTTATATTTTATCACTCAAAAGTTAGCACTTACAGGTACGGCTGCCGTACCAGTAAACTGTGCCTTTTATTTGTAAGGCAGAAACCTCACTTGTACTGTACATAACTGTATATATATGGTAATTCTTTTAACAAGGTATTATTTTAAACTACTGCTACAACGGCGTCAGTAGCACGATATGAGTCTGAAGGAATGATAGAGTCTATCGCTTCCTCTCTAGTTTATCAGAGACTTTATAAAACACACACACACACACACACTCAAGAGGATATCACCACCTTTTTAGTTGTCAGTAAATATTAGTTAGACAAAAAAAAATATATATATATATATATATATATATATATATATATATATATATATGACTTATAAAACTGTACAAATATTACAATCTGATTATTATATTTTATTAATATTTTCTAATTATTTATTATCTTTTATGATTTGTTCGTCATATTCAACTTTTTTTTTATGAAAGCGATTCTTGATCACAACTAATATATATAGTTTTTGTTACTTATAAAAAAGAGTTCTATTAGGAGAGAGAGAGAGAGAGAGAGAGAGAGAGAGACGGGGGCTCACTGAGACAGGAAAAGGAAAAGGGGGGGGAGCGTAACTAACAAGTCGTGTGTGTGTGTGTCGCCGAGAGAGAGAGAGAGAGAGGATTGCCTCAGCTCTCTCTCTCTCTCTCTCTCTCTCTCTCTCTCTCTCTCTCGGCGACACACACACACACACATTAGGTTAGTTATGCCCCCCCACCCCCATTTCCTTTTCCTGTCTCAGTGAGCTCTCTCTCTCTCTCTCTCTCTCTCTCTGCTGTTGCTGTGAGGAAGATCCTCTACAAAATGGGAGGGCACAGTGTTGCTATATTTGAGAGAGAGAGAGAGAGAGAGAGAGAGAGAGAGCTTTGTCTCAGCTCTCTCTCTCTCTCTCTCTCTCTCTCTCAAATATAGCAACACTGTGCCCTCCCATTTTGTAGAGGATCTTCCTCACAGCAACAGCATCTACTTTTTTTGTTTTGTTTATCCTCCTTGTCAAGTTAGTAGAAGGGTAGAATAGAGTAGCAAGAATGGTACTGAATGCACCAAGGTACTATGCATCTGTAGAAGCTTTGAGAGGTGACATATGGGATGGAGTACGTTTAGGGAGAGACATATAAAGGCAACCTTGAGATATAAAGTTAGGCTGGAACGATGGAGAATACAAGAATAGCACGAAAGGTATATTTGTGGAATATAAGTAGCAGTAAGTAGGAGAAGAAATGTATGAATATGGTAGACAGGAGTGGCATGCTGGTTATGTGGATGCATAGATTTTTTGAAGGGAGAAAATGGGTGTATGAATGGAAGGTGATGAACAGAAGTAGAGAAGGGTTAGAGTGGGATGTGAGAAAGTGGAAAAGTGAGATAGACAGAACAGTGAAAAGTATGTGATGAGTAAGTGGAAGACCGAGATGGAACGATAGAAGACTTTGGAATGGTACAGAGAGAAAGAGGCCCCAAATGTATGTAAAGTGGTATAATGGAAGCCTGGGTGGTACACTAATGGCACACTATGGCTTGTGGGCCGCCCTCTCACTCAGCTCACTATAGCCCCATGACCAATAGGGAGCGATTGGCTGATCATCCCGCGCTTGACCTAATGAACTTGTTGTTTTAATCTACGAAACTAGGCATATACGTAGTACATTGCATTTTCCTTTGTTTAAAGATAGCTGATGTCACTGGAACCTTTCCTGCTTTAAACTTCGAACAATGTTAGCAAGATTCATCTAAAGCTATAGTTAGGTTTACCCAGAAAATAGGTATTTCATCTTAGATTTTCTTTTCGGAGATACTTAAAGTTCGATTAGGTTATGTCTATCTATTAGCGTACATCACTATATCGCCTTCCCCCACCCAAAAAACCCGATTTCCCAAAGGTCCCACAAGTTCGTTGGGGATGAGGGGTAGGCATAACTTGAAAAAGAGGCATAACTTGAAAACTAGCCATTCGCGACGGAAGAGGTAGCTAATTAATTAATTCACTACAGGTATCACCAGAAAAACATAAGGCACATCACAAAATCGTTGCATGAGTGAAACTGCAAATTGACCGTCCTTAATTTATCGAAAAATATCGCGGAATACATTTATATAGAACAAATTTATTAGTTTTTTTTATTAAATAAATGACACTACTTACCGCCCGTGAAATGTTTGGGACACACGCGGGAGTGCTCACATTTTTCGTCAAGATATTGGTAACCTATTTCGCTCGCCTTTTTCGTAGCAATTCAGCGTGTTCTGGTTCTGGTTCTGGGCCCTCCCGTGTGCTGACTTTAGGGAGACAAAATATAGATACACCACTGTCCTTCTTGGAACGACTGTTACAAATAATTACTGCACAATAAGGCATTTTTAAGGAATTAATTAGCTATATACCATATTACACGGTAACAGCTATATAGAGCGTTGTGCTCCAAAATGTTGGCATGACTCTGCCGCGCAAAAATTACGTCACGAGAAAACCCTATATAATCAATGATTATTTTTATTTCTAATTTTCCTTTCATTAATAACTCATCACGAGGAAATACAATCAATAAAAAAGCTAGTAATGTATTTGTTGTTTGTTTACACTTGTTTGCCTCCCATCCCAAGTCCAAGTTTGAGTGTGTGTGTGCGTGTGTCGGCGTCAATGCAGGCGAGGGTTGCGTGTGTTTGAGTGCGATGGTAAGTGAGGCTGCTGCACGTAATTTAAGAGTAGTTAGTGTTGATATGAAGTGTGTATAGAGTGAAGGTGTTAATTAGAAGCACGTGTACAGGAGGAAGAAGAGGAGTGGGGGCGGCCTGGGTGGGTGTATGTATGTCTGTCTGTTTGGTGGTTGTAATACTGCTTACCCATGAATGCTACTATCCCTATCCATACTCTGCTGTTTGGTGGTTGTAATACTAATACTACTATCACTATCCATACTCTCATCCAACCGTCTTTTAAAGCTACCGGTATTTCTTTACAACTACTGCTCCACCTCTTTATTATAAATATGAAGTCGTACATACTATACATAGTGTACTCAACACATCTGTGAAGGTTTCAGGCGTTGCTCACCATTATTTACCTCGCAAAACGTCTCTGAAGTTACGGTTATGTTATGGCTAGGTTAAGTTAAGTTAGGTTAAGTTATGGTTAGGTTAAGGTTGTTAGGTTAGGTTAAGTTATTTTTAGGTTAAGGTTGTTAGGTTAGGTTAGGTTCTGTTATATAAGATTTTTACATTCTATTTCCCAAAAGTTAGGGTTCGCAACTTTGATGTTTTCTGGATTTGGGTAATGAAATGTAAAAATCTTATATAGCTGAACCTAACAACCTAACGTAACCTAACCGTAACCAAACCTAACAACCATAACCTAACCTAACCAACATACCATAACATAACATAACTTCAAAAGACGTTTTGCGAGGTAAATAATGGTGAGCACCGCCTGAGACCTTTACAGATGTGTTGAGTACACTATGTATGGTATGTACGACTTCATATTTATAATAAAGAGGTGGAGCAGTAGTTGTAAAGAAATACCAAGCTACCTAATGACTCAGCACTTACTACGTGTCTACCCAGCCTATTCCAATCGTTCACCACGCTGTTAGTGAACCAATGACAGACTACTCATAAAACAAGACAAAAATTTGCCTGAGCCTTGCCTCCCTCTACAAATTACTGGTTATATGGTGCACTCGTAATGTGAGGTTCCATTGTACCGTATATATACAAACTATTTCAGCATCACCATACAAAATAATTACTACTACTACTATTAATAATAAAGATAAAGTAATAATGATAGTAGTACTACCACTTAAGATGACTATAATAATGATTACAAGAATGATGATAATGATAACACCAATGCTTGAGTCTTGATTGACTATTTACTTGTGATAGATATATTTTGATGTGTTTCCACTTATTATGTTTACAGAGTGGTGGTTCAACTTCTGCAACCACCACCACCACCACCACCAGCAGTACTCCTTCAAGCTACAGTGCCCCGCCTATGGGCTTCAGGATGCCGCCCCCTAGCCCTGGAATGCCCCCCCGCCTGCCCCCCCCTGGCTTCATTCCCCAGGGAGGCAATCAGGCCATGCAGCACCAGCACCAAGCCTTCAATGTGCCACCGCCAGGCTTCCTTAACTCATTCAGTCAGGCTGGAGCGGGTGAGCACAATATTCACACCTTAATTCATGTACTGCACTCTTAACTTCATCACATAATGTATATTTATTCATGTACTACACTCTTTAACTTCATTGTATCTGTATGCTGGTTTTGCAACACTCAACAGTCTTCATCACTAGTTAGTACGAGATTAAGGCGAGGATTAGAAGTGAAAGGAAGAAATACAAAGAATTATTGATATTATTCACACGTAGGGAGGAGTGTGTTAGATCCAAGGAACGCTTATATATGTGTATTTACCTAGTTGTTAAAGTTATATGTGTGTGTGTGTGTGCTGTGTGTGAGTGTAATGCTGTATGTTAACCTTAACTTAACGTACTCAGTGAAGGAGGAGGATGTTAGTATGTTGAATCAAACCAAGATGAGGATAATTAATGGATGTGTGTTGCATCGCTGATTAAGAGAATGATTTTAACCTGAGTTAGAGGATTATAGTATTAGTGTGAGTTATAAGATGGTAGTGTTAGTGTGGTGATGAGGTGGGTGAGGGTGAGGTGTGAGGTGGTGTAGGCCATTACCTTGTGTTTGGTGTTGTCATTACATAGTGTGTGATGCAACAGTGAGTGAGCTTACACTCACCCTTCATCCTGTGTCTTCCTCAGGCGGCGAAGGTGGAAGCAGCAGTGCCGTCATCTCAGCGGCACCCCAGCTCAACACTCCCCCAGCCACTAACTCACCCGCCGTAGCAGCAGCCACTGCCGTCGCCGCTGCTGCTGCTGCTGCTGCTGCTGCTGCCACTGCCGCCGTCGCCGCCGCCCAGAATGTGGTCCCCCCAGCACCGGATCACACCCAGGCTGTGCCTCCCACCACACCCACAGCAAACATTGCCATGCCAGCTGCACAGCCCCCAGCCCTCGCTGCTGCTGCTGCTGCTGCCCCGCCTGCTGCACCAGCACCAACACCAACAGCCGCTACTGTTGCTGCTGCTGCTGCTGCTGCTGTTGCAGCTGCTGCTACTGTTGCTGCTCCTCCTGCACCTGTCAAGACTGAGTCCACGTGAGTGTAACACATCACTTGTATGTGTTTGTGCTGTGTGTGTATGTGTGTGTTTGGTTTATTATTTCTCTTCATTCATCTGCTTCACACTTTTTTATTTTATCTATACACCAGGCTGTTATCCCCCTAAAAGGGAGATAGCCAAAACAACACACACACACACACACACACACACACACACACACACACACACACAGAAGAAAAGTACATTTCACAATTTGCCTTTCATTTCTATCATACATACATACATCCATAAAAACATTAAACAACCTTGACAACATCACACATCCTTATTTCACTCACTCACTCACTCACTCACTAACTAACTCACACACACCACACACACACACACACACACACACACTTTCCTCTCTATAAACAGCCTTGCTTTCCATCCCTTACTGCTGCCTCTACATAGAATACTAAAGTGTGTGTGTGTGTGTTGGTAGCTTTTCTTCCATAACTCCTGCCTCTACATAGCATACTAATAAGTGTGTGTTGTGTGTGTTCCAGGCCGCCTCCCAAGGACAAAAAGAGTGTGTGGACAGAGCACAAAGCCCCCGGCGGTCGTGTTTACTTCTACAACACCGTGACAAGACAGAGCTCATGGGAGAAACCAGACGAACTCAAGACTGCGGCAGAGGTAGGTGTTGAAAGGATGTTGAAATGTTTATATGTAGCTATGTGGTGTTGTTAGTGTCGTGTGTTGTGGTCATGAGTTGTATTCATTACCCATTATTAATTAACTAGTACCTTGGTGTGCCCCTCATGATAAGTACCGATATGTATGGTATTCCTCGTCCCATCCCTGCACCTCTCATCCATCCTCCCCTTCCTTCCCTTCCAGCTGCTGCTCTCCCAGTGTCCGTGGAAGGAGTACAAGTCTGAGAGTGGCAAGGTGTACTACCACAACGTAAACACCAAGGAATCACAGTGGACCATTCCCAAGGACCTCGAAGACCTCAAGAACAAGATCACTGCAGAGGAGGAACAGTGAGTGAAGCTGGGGGAGAGAGAGAGAGAGAGAGAGAAACATATGTGTGTGTGTGTGTGTTTGTGTGCACTCCAAACCATAGTTACAGTAGTTAAGTTAATCCTTGTTTACCCAGCAGGGAGATGAGGGACAAGCCAGCGGTGGTGGTGGTTGAAGACAAGAAGGCCTCAGGCTCAGCGATGGACCAGGCCATGGCGGCTACATTGGCAGCCATACAGGTGCCCACCACCAACACCACTCCTCCCAAGGGTAAGTGTAGGCAACCATGGAGGGAGGGAGGGGGGAGGGAGAGGGGGACGGATGGCACAAGGGAGAGAGGGAAGGAGGGAGAGGGGGATGGATGGCACCAGGGAGGGAGAGAAAGGGTGAGGGAGGGTACTGTGGATGGGAGGAGAGAGTGGTGATGGCAAACAATACAGCTGGAGGGAAAGAGGAGTTGAAAAGGGCCAGGAAAATATGTACAGTTGACTTATTTTGTACATTCTGGGTAATAGTCAGATGAGTGACCTTGAATGAACCTTGTGATGAATGTACAAGTCAGTTAGAGGAAGGTGACTTGGGCTCGCTTCACACCAGCAGTTTTTTCAAGTGCAGGAAAACTGAAGTGAGCCTACCCGTTCCTATTCTCTCTCTCTCTCTCTCTCTCTCTCTCTCTCTCTCTCTCTCTCTCTCTCTCTCTCTCTCTCTCTCTCTCTCTCTCTCTCTCTCTCTCTCTCACCAAAAGGACACCAACTTATCCTTCACAGTATAATATAAGTAATACTAACTGGACCTCCAACCCTTGCCTCTATTTCTCCTACTGTCCTCTTTACAGGGTCTGGCGGCAAGTAGGATTTTTTATTTATTTATTTATTTTTATGTATTTTTGTTGCCCCTATTGGTGTAAAAAAAAAATAATGGAGACAGCTCAATTTAACATTTTGGATTTATTAACTTTAGAGTGTAATTTTCAAGTTAACAGGGGGTGGGGGAGGACCTGACAGGGCTACTGCTTAAATGTTGGCCTAATTGCTATTATTCGTCAGTGATTCTATAATGTTTTGTTCATAATTATGCACAACAGTTGACAATTATGTGCCATTGTTGTTCAAAAATTTAGCTTCAATTTGCAAGCATTTATTTTTCTGTAAGAAGCAATATATCTTTCCAGAACTTGTAATCATGAAGATACAAAGTACTTAATTGATGTGTTAAGTATCTGTAAATATAAAGTATGCGTGTCTAAAACTTGTGTGTGTGTGTGTGTGTGTGTGTGTGTGTGTGTGTGTGTGTGTGCCACGATATAATTAAAGTGTATGATATTATTGCCGTAAAATGATATTGCAAAGAGGAAAGGAAAAATAATGTTATGAGTATTTGAGAGAGAGAGAGAGAGATAGAGAGAATATATAGTTGCCAAGAGAGTTTATAATGTTTCGGAAGGGCTACCAACCCTCACACTCCCTCCCTCTCTCATTTCAAGCCCCCGAGAAGAAGTGTGGCGCGCTCGACACAGAGGAACTCGGTAAAACTTCCACTCTAGGTCTGAGAGAAAGTTGTTTGTTAATTGTGCTGTTGATGCTGGTAGTGTTTATTTCCTCCCCTTCCTTCCCTTCCTTCCCTTCCAACTGACTGATGGGAATTATTTTAAACTGCATTTGATTTCTCTGTCTCCTACCTGCCTCCTTAATACTTCTTTTGAATTGTTGCAAAAAACACAACAATGCATTACCTATTAATTTTGAAGAATAGGTATTATTTGGCATGCATCTTTTTCTTTCTTCGTTTTTCTTGATTTTCAGTGAGAGAAATGTGACTGATGTATAAATTGTTTGCGTATAATATCTGACATCATTAGTACGCATAGGTTAATTAATCCAAGCTTTTTTACTTCACTTCAATATTGTGTGTGTGTGTGTGTGTGTGTGTGTGTGTTTGTATTGACCTAGTTGTTTACCTAGTTGTAACATACACAGGAAAAGAGTTATGTTCATGCTGTCCCGTCTCCATATTTATAAGTATATAACTGCCTTGAATTCATAAACTGTTTTTGCATGCACTTACTTTTTCCAAACCATTCCACGCCATCGTTGTGGGAAGCTGTGTGTGTGTGAGTGTGTGTGTGTGTGTGTGTGTGTGTGTGTGTGTGTGTGTGTGTGTGTGTGTGTGTGTGTGTGTGAGAGAGAGAGTTAATACCTTAATCAAACAATTTTCCTACCTAACCTAACCTAATGTTCTTACCCAGTGGAGGTGCAGGAAATAGCGGAGCCCAAGGTATTGGTGTTCAAGGACAAGAAGGAGGCACTAGAGGCGTTCAAGGAATTCCTCAGAGACAAGGTAAGGAAAAAAAATATTATAACTTGTTTTATAATCTGTCTTTCTACTCCTGTGTGTTTGCTGATTTGTAATTTTGAGGCCTTCTGTTGCTGTCTTAATTTATATCTATGTATGTTTGTTTGTCTACATATCAGACTGTCTTTTGCATAAACTTTGATACCTCAGATGATGAATTTGGTTAACATTCTCTCTCTCTCTCTCTCTCTCTCCAACCCCAGGGAGTGCCAAGTGACGCCACCTGGGACCGAGCCGTGCGCCTCATCCAGCATGACGTGCGGTATGATGCATTCAACAAGCTTAATGAGAAGAAACAAGCTTTTAATGCATACAAGGTCCAGCGAGCTAAAGAGGAAAAGGTACATAGGTTACTGATCTATTTATTTATCTATCTAAAGGTTTAGTAGTTAATTAAGGTTGAAGGAAGCGGGTAAAGGATGAAAAAAACAAAAAATGTATTGTAATGTAACTCTGGTGATATATTAGCTGATACAACTCATAACATAACATAACACTACACTAGAGAGGGTACACGTGATGCTGTAATAACTAGATGGGTTTTAACTTGTATTGGTAAGAGTATAAAAGAGCAGCTTGTAGGAAATGTTTAGTGGTTCGGTTTATTTGCATTTGACTGATTTTCTGCTGCTTGCATCATATTATTTGTTAGAGTAAGTAGAAGTAGTTGGAAGGATAATTTAATGGAAGAAGGCAAGGTATATTTTGTTGTATTCTTTTTCTATTCACTGAAACACAAAGCCTTTCTGCGTGTTGGAATATAGAAGTGATACACCGCAGCTCACAACTTTGTCCGGGTAATATTCAGATCACATTAGCGTTGTCTTCTCCCGAGGTTAATACTTACATGTCAGATAGAATTAAGGTTGCAGAATATCATGCAATATATATATCAACTTCCAGAAACTTGTTAAAGCAAAAAAAAGACAAGGTAAAAAATTTAGTATTATCCCTTTGTCCCGTGTTCCCGTAGGAGGAGCAGCGGCTACGTGCGAAGAAGGCCAAGGAGGACCTCGAACAGTTCCTCCTTAGCAACGAACGGATGAACTCCACCATCAAGTACTACAGGTGCCATGAAATGTTCCAACACCTCGAGGTAAAGGTGAACTATTTCTTGTTGTTATTATTGTATATATTTAGTTTGCTCCTCCACATCATCTTGTTGTGGAAGCTTAACTAAATGAACCAATCTATGCATGGAAGAGAAGGAAGGAAGGTTTGTGTTGAGAGTATTTAGATGTCACAATTGTTTTTTTCTTGGCAGCTCACTGTTAAAT
>JAPQNM010000002.1:14147236-14174736 GCA_029783475.1 Metacarcinus magister
GTTTCTGTTTCAATGCATCTTCACTTTCAAATTTATCACCATCACAAACAGTATATTGTGATTTAATGCTTAATAACTTACTACAAAAGTACTCCTTCTCTTCCTTTGCATGATTGGATTGCTTGCAGTGTGTTGGGACGATTTCATGTTCCTTCCTTCTTCCAGTTTTTAGTGTTTTGAGCAAATCCTTCAACTTATTGGAGTATAACACTTTATTTTTTGTTTCAAGCTCAAACAGGAGCTTTCACCAGAGGTATGTATGAGAATGGCTAGCACAGTGTTTGGGTCTTCCTCCTATGATAGTTTTGCATGTATTTTGACCTAGTTGTATTCATCTATCTTTAGTATATAGGAAGTGAGCTGTGATGGTACGTTCCTATTCTGTCTCCTTATTTATCCAACCTGGCTTTTCATCACCTCTTTCTTGTCTCTATTCACTTTCTTCACTCCCTTTAAGACTTATTTTTTTCCTTTCCTTTCCTCTTGAGTTGGGAGATTCAGTCTTAAAAATCTCTCCTTGTGCAGTAGATATTTCAGGCTTGGTTGCTGCTCTTTGTATTATCTCAATCTTTTGTTATCGTTATTTTTTGTGCAGTTAACCTTACCTTTGCTGCATATTCCAACCTTGGGGCAAATCATTGATGCAATCAGATTATTTTCATCTCGTCTAGATAGGTGAATGCCATTCTAATATATAGCAAAAAGTGTTATGTTTGTGATGAGTTTTCCATCGTCATTACTCCCAAGTCTTTTCTTTCTTAGTTTAACTGATCTGTTCATTTACCATTAGATCATTTTTTGTTTGTCTTCTAATACTCTTGTACATTTCCATCACTTTACATTGCTTGGCATTAAACTCCATTTCCATATTATTTCTGCATGCTCCAGTTTTGGTCTAATCATTATAGTTATAATTTTTCTCATCTTTTTATCTAGGAAATGAAAAACCATCCATATATTTTTTAGCATCCTGAATGTGTCACCAAATATTCTATCTATGTTTCTCTGGTGATAAGTTGTCCTGTATTACCACTCACAAAAATTTGTCGTCTTTTCTATTGATATAATATTTTCTACTAACTTAAACGTCCATGAGGGTCTCATTCAACTCTTTCCCATTTCAATTTCATGGCATTTTATTTATTTATTCTTTTTTTTTTCTTCATTAAACTCCATTTTCTATGTCTTGCTCCATTCATATTTCATATTTATGTTGTTCTGCAACTTGTCACAATCCTTGTGGTTTCTTATCTACCTTAGTAATTTCACATCATCTGCAAACAGACTTGTGTAACTGCTTACTCTTCCTGTCATATCATTTACATATACTAAAAACATTATCGGTGCCAAAACTGATCCCTGTGGTACTCCACTTTTCATTTCCCTCCATTCTCCTTTACTTACTGAGACTTCGGTCTCTGGTCCAACCCATTTTAGCTTGGCTTTTTTCTTTTTTGTAGCTTTATATCCCCTTGTTTGATGTGTTTTCTTTCTTACCTTCTGCTATGTGCGCCTTGTCTCAGCTGCCTCCCTTCAGGTGGATGTCGGCCTCATGTATAGATGGATAGTTACAATACAGAAAAGTAAACCTGGAGCTCATACGTGTTCCAAATTTTGAATTGTAGAAGTACAAACTAAGAAAAGTTTTATTGAACTTACAGGACTATAAAAGGATGAGGGAATTAAGAGGTAACTGCATGGTTGTGATGAGTTACAAGGCCAATAGGGTGTTGGTGGTGTGGAGTCATGTACCTTATGATGCACTGGGAAGCATGTGAATGATGTGAGTCTCTGTAGAAGCTTTGAGTGTGGATGGTAGAGTGTGGTGTCATGGAGGGTGAGGTGGTGACGCTCGGTACATTGATAAGAGATGTGGAGTGCAAGGAAGGATCACTGCCAACAACTTTAGGTTCAATATTTTTCTATTTAATGAATTTTCAACATTTGAGAGTTTTTAAAGATTTCCATTTGTGAATTGATTCGTTAGCCAAGACAAAGGACAAATTCATTATATTTGTGACTTTGAAGATTCGTAAATTGTACTTCTCATGAATCGTGGTTTGCCTGCATTGTTTACTTTTGCTTGTATGGTAGTTGTAAAATTTAGGTTAATATCATAATTTCTTTGGTAGTATCATCTCCTTATTGTATTGGTGATGTTATTCCAATCTCTTTATTTTATTAGTGAAAACTCTCTTTATTTTGTTAGTGAAAACACATCTTTGATCCACATATCACAAAGGTACATTTTTCTTCTCTTATTATACATACTTCTTTATATAAGTCTATCGTACAATCCTTTTAATCTACAACACTCCTCAGACCTCTTATAATGCCACAACATCTGTCTTGCTCCCCAGATCACGACCTCAATCTGAAGGTGACTCAGGCCAGAGATCCTCAGAGCGGGAAGCTGGGGAGGTGAGCTTGGAGGAGGGAGAGCTTAGTGAAGATGAGCTGGAGAAGAAGAGAGCCCAGCTGATGAAGGAGCTGGAAAACATTAACTAGAGGAGGCAAAGAAAGAATAGAGGTGGAGGTGGAGGTAGGAATCCGTACGACATGTCCTGTTGACAGTCCTTGCCTTGGGTAATTATGCTGGACTAAAAAGGAAAATTAAATGAAAAGTAAAGTAAAGTAAAGCTGAGTTTACATAGAAAAGATGACTGGCTGGGTTGTTATTCATATAAAATGTTTTGGTTTTTTTATATAATAATCTTGATTAGGCGTGACTGCATTTAGCAATATTGACTGATTGTGTATGTGTGTATTTGTAAGTGTTTTAATTAATTAGTACAAAATTATCAGGAGAGAGAACTTGTTTTGTGGTTTTATATATATTTCTAGACTTGCAAAATCATCACCAGCACCACCAGCGTCACCTCCAAAGTTTGAATAAAAAGTGTTGGCAACATTGCAGGTTGTTTTGCATGACCTTTACTTCACAGTTATTGCAGTGAGAAGGGAGAAGGGATTGAAAGTGTGAAAATAAGTTACAGATCACTAAAGAGGAAGGAAGTACAAGGCGTGGTAAAGGTGGTGAAAGCTGAAAGGTTAGATGGTGTGTTGTACAATGTTGGAAAAGCGGCGATACAAGTGTGATTCAATGGTTAGTAGAATTGTTAAATACACACACACACACACACACACACACACACACACATACATACATACATACATTTTCAATACTTCTCTTCATAGAAATATACAAACTGCGTGCCACTAAATGACTGAATAAAACACAAAAAATATCACATTGAGAGCGTAACAAGTGGAGTTATTAAATATACTAACATTATTGTATTACAGGTTACAGCCACTATAACACCACAAGGAAACAATAAGAACAAAGTGAGGAACAAATAAGAACAAGGACCTGTAACCTTCATACACCAAATACCACACAAACAATATCACATTTACCCTACAAACAGGCATGTATAGAAGAAGAAAAATCCCCATACAAAAAGTTGAAAATATATACTGTACTAAGATATAAGTACATAGCATTGAAGAAGGTCACAAGAAGACGAGGAAAAAGAACAAGTATTGCACAACAAACAAATATTATACAAAACGTGGACGACAGGAGAGAGAGAGAGAGAAAAAAAAATAACCTTTCAATAAGAGACACCATAAGGAGGTGCCGTTATAAAGGCGCATCATCATCATCATCAGGTAAACACATCAGCGTTCTAGCAACATGGCGTAGCGGACATCTAGTTGTATTATTATTATTATTATTACTCCTCCTTTATACACACTCATTACCCTGTGTGTTCCTCGTCCTCGTGGCAGCCTCAACAACACCAACACACCTCAGTAAGTATATAGAAGTGTTCAAGTTTGGAGTAACACCGGAGAGGCTTGTGACTCCAGCTTCATGTTAACATCATTATCTTGTTGTGATTGCGTGTCTGGGTTGGGTTGGTTTTGGCCATCACTATACGGGCGGTGTGATCATACTTGCACTCGAGTTTTCCAATGGTTATCTAGCCTCTTTTCTTCTACCTTCTATCCTGACTACTGACCGTAACAACCTTTCCTACATCCCCCTTATTAAAACCCTTCTAAGATCTCTTACTCTACGCCTCTCCAGTGAGTGTAAT
Organism: Metacarcinus magister; assembly: GCA_029783475.1. NCBI lineage: Eukaryota > Metazoa > Arthropoda > Malacostraca > Decapoda > Cancridae > Metacarcinus > Metacarcinus magister. The sequence goes on from JAPQNM010000002.1 coordinate 14,151,343, forward strand.
TTCAACAGTTTTAGTCTCCCTTCATAACTAGAATTACGAATCCCTTCAATCATTTTGGTCATCCTTCTCTGCACTGACTCTAACAATACTATATCTATTCTATAACACATTCTGCACTGCATAGTCGAGGTGAGGTCTGACTAGCGCCAAATCATCTTCAGAATAACAATAAGTAGTGGCTTGTACTTGATATATTTATGATTGATTTATATGATAAGAGAGTCAAAGTTCATAAGGGGTGCTAGTGCCAGTGCCTCTTCTCAGTTTTGTTTCAGTCTCAAGCTGGTCATATACTTTTAAACATATTAGCTGTGGTACTTTTTATTACATTTTCCTCGAGACTGTTCCATTTATCTACAAATCTTGAACTGAAAAAACTTGTTCCCCTTGGTGGTGTGGCGCGGCTTTAACAGTTTCATACTATGTCCTCCTGTCTCCAGAGGCCAGTCTTTAGGCACTAACTTTAAGAAATACCCATCTCCAGCCTTATCAAAACACTCAGAATTTTGAAAAGTCTCAATCATGTCGCCTGTAACTCTACATAGTTCAAGTGTAATGAGGCCGAGCCTAGAGGTGGTAACAATTTAAGGGATAACAGGATAAGGGGATAACGCTGGTGTATAGATAGATGGATAGATTATTGTCTATTATTATTATCATCATCTTCACTATGCTGCTGATATTTTCATCATCATCATCATCATCATCATAGTAGTGCTGTTAAGGCAGACTGACGGTAGCAGATCCATCCGCCCCCTGTGACGATGTGCCCCAAGTCCATTCGCCCCGTAAGTTGGGGCACATCTACTCGTGGGGAAATTGATGCGCCCCACAACCAACTCTCATACAAATACTATATACTATAGGTTAACCCAATTCAGTTCAGATCATTGGGTGAACGAATAATTTCAACCAATTCGAACCAGCCAAATGAGGTTACTTTGGAGTACAAATATTGTTTATAGCCACACTTCCATCATGGCGACTGACCTGCCAACTGGGGCGAATGGACTTGGGGCGCATCGTCACTGGGGCGGATGGACTGTAAACCTGACTGACACGTTCCTTTCCTGTAACTCTCACCTTCCATCCTTCCATTCCCCCCTTCATCACCCTCTTCAGTGTACATACAACCTGTGTTCCTTTACTCTTCTCCTTCGTGCAGGGAGAGGGTAGGTATTAGTCTCACCCCGCTTGAGGAACATTCTCCAAGGGAACGAGGTGCTGGAGACTATACAACTATACATACATAGAATAGAATATATAACTATACCTAGTTTTGACTGATGGTAGTTTGATGGTAACGCCACATCTTCAATGATTCTATACACGTGTCATTGTATAAGATAAATGTATTTCCAAAGTAATTAATTTTTTTTTAATTCTCTCTCTCTCTCTCTCTCTCTCTCTCTCTCTCTCTCTCTCTCTCTCTCTCTCTCTCTCTCTCTCTCTCTCTCTCTCTCTTCTCTCACTCCTCACTCACTCACTCACTCACTCACTCACTCACTCACTCCTCACTCACTCACTCCTCACTCACTCACTCACTCACTCACTCCTCACTCACTCACTCACTCACTCTCTCTCTCTCTCTCTCTCTCTCTCTCTCTCTCTCTCTCTCTCTCTCTCTCTCTCTCTCTCTCTCTCTCTCACTGTGCTCTATTTTCTCACTTTACATTATGTTGTCCTCTCATTCCCAGCATCATCTATTTCATTTACATCTCTATATCTCTTTGTTGTCTTACTCTCACTATTCCCTTTTTGATGGGCCAACCCTTTGATGAAGCTGCATTAGTAAGCCACACCTCATCAAGTCATCACCAAGTCATCCTCATCAGCCAGGTGTTTGTGTGTTGAACAGGTGAGGATGAGCAGCGGGTTTATCACCGAGAAGGAGGTGGCGGAGCGGCGCCGGGCCCGTCAGGAGGAGTGGCAGAAGAACCGAGCTGAGGATGACCCTGAGGAAGCACCCTGAAGAGGCGCCCCATGACCCCCGCACCCTCTACGAGCGTCTCCAGGAGCAGCGGCAGAAGAAGCAGGACGAGTATGATGAGGCTCACAAGTAAGGCTTTGTTAGGTTAGGTTAAGTTAGGTTAAGTAAGGCTTTGTTAGTAAGTAAGGCTTTGTAGGTTAGGTAAGTAGGCTTTGTATTTAGGTTAAGGTAAGTAGACTTTGTTAGGTTAGGTTAGTAGGCTTTGTTAGGTTAGGTTAAGTAAGGCTTTGTTAGGTTAGGTTAAGGTTAAGGTTAAGTAAGGCTTTGTTAGGTTAGATTGTGTTCTGTCAGTACGTGAAACAAGATAATTCCTTCCTCAAACTGACTCAAACAAGGAAGTTTAAAATAGAAATAATTGTAGTGGGTATAAGAGTGATAGGTATTGGTTAGGTTAGGTTAGGTTGGTGTTTTTAGTGGAGGTGGCAGGTGCACACTTCAAGGTTACACAGGATCTTAGTGCAGTGATCATTACTTATTTGTACTTATTTCATCACCACCTTTGTTGATTCAGTGGTGGTGAAGTTGTAGGTTACAGTTTTACAGTAACATCTCTTTTTACATAAGTTTAAAATACACGATTTTTGGTCAAACGCAATGTGAAAAAGCCAGTATTTTTTGCTTCAATGACACAGTTCTTAAGGATAACGCGATGGAATAGATTTTACATATATTTACTCTATGGGGAAATTATGTTGACGTTACTCAAAAATTTGAAAGCAAGATTCAATTGTATAGTTTTGAGGAAGATGAAGAAAGTGGATAGAGAGAATATGTTTGTATGAGACTAGAGATACAAGAGGTCATGGTGGGGGGGGGAAAAAAAATTTGAAAAGAACCACTTGTAAGAAGGATACCGTAAAAAAAACTATCGCTTCCCTTACAGACTCATATGACTTTAGAATAACTTTAGATACATAAAATAGTGGTCCAGGTTAGGAATATTCAACAATTTAAACTCATGATAGATAACAGGACAGTAGAATAGGTAGAACTAGTAAACACACACACACACACACACACACACACACATCAGTTACACAGTCTGTTTCTCGTATAAGGTTCAAAAACATGGTGCGTGGTCTGGAGGATGATGAGGTGGACTTCTTAGAACTTGTGGACCGGTCTAAGCTGCAGGAGGAGATCAGAGTGCGGACCGAGGAGAAACACAGCCATTGCAGAGTACAGGTGGGTTTCATGTGTGTTGCAGAGTACAGGTGGGTTTCATAAGGGTGTCCAAAAATCTCGTTGATGTTTGTTGTATTTTTATTATTGTCCATTAACTTTAACATCATTTCTCAGTACAATCCAGTTTTATTACCATCATGATGTCTAACCAACGTAAACATGGAACTACCTTTTTAAATTACGATGAAGAACATTATTGAAAAGCTCTTGTCTACAATCAATCCTGTTTCTCCTCTGCTTCCTTTGCATAATATTTTTTTCATCCCTGTCACCTTTATTCCTGAACCATCTTCCTGCTTGCCTTACATAGATATTCTCCATTCTTCCTTGTCCATCCAGGAAAAAGGTTTCGCAGATGCAGAAGAACATAGCAGAGGAGGAGATACGGGCTGAGATGAAGGCCGCTGAGGCTCGCAAGAATGCAGCGCCATCTAAGCGTCAGCCGTCCCACCTTTCCCTCCTGGCCGGCGCCATCAAAAGGAAGACCAGCGAGGAGGACCGAGCACCCAACACCTCCACTGCTGCCCACCCCAAGAGGGAGAAGACAGGTTTGTGTTGACTCACAGAGGAATAATCTTGGAGTTGCCTTTGTAGTTGTAGTTATTGTAGCTCTGTGTAAAGGTAAGGGTATTAAAAATGAGTGTAATAAATGTAGAGGGATAAGTTTGTGTAGCGTGCCAGGACAAGTGTATGGGAGTAACTGAAGGGAAGGTTTAGGAAGGGAAAAGAGTGTGTGGAGCAGATATTTGAAATTAAAATGATGGTAGAGGAGTACTTAGGGAAGGGTGAAAAATTGTATGCAGCCTTTATAGACCTAGACAAGGCATATGATAGAGTTGATAGGGAAGCTCTTTGGAATGTTCTGAAAATTTGTGGTGTTAGAGTACAGCTGTTGGCAGGAGGCAAGTGCGTGTGTGAGGGTGGATGGAAGGCTAAGTGAAAGTTTTCTTATAGGAGTGGAAGTGAGACAAGGAGGTGTAAATGGTTAGCTTTAGTGAAATGGTTGGATCAAATAGAGGATGGTTTGTGGAAGAATGGCAAAATCAGAGACATAGTGGGATTTAGAGCCATTAGTAAAAACAGGAGTAGAGTGTTTAAGAAAAAGAGATCGTAAATTGTAAAGAACATAGATAAAGAGTAGGCCGCGGTCATTTCTATGGGAGCAGAATTTATTTTTATGAAAGAAAATGAACAAATTGTGATAACGGTAGGGATAGGAGTACTGGGATCAGAAGTAAGAGGAATCATATAACAGAGATTCACAAGAAAATCCAAGAGATAAAGGAAAGTCGAGAAGAGATTTTCTGGTAGATGTAGCTGAAGGGAAGATGGGGGAGGTGTAGGGGTAGGTGATGGAGGAAAGGTCACGGGCGTATGAACTTTGCTGGGACAGAGGGTGTTGTCGGAATGTGATGAGGTAGAGGATGGAGAAGGAAGGTTATAGAAGAGGTCGGAGTAGAGGGTTGGTGAGTGATTTTAATTTTTGGAGGTATAGATGGTTGTAAGGTGCTTATAATAGAGAAAGATAGATGTAGAAGGAAGGGTTGGTGTTAGGGAAACAGGTCCAAGAGGTGAAGGAGTTGACAGGTGGGTGGTTGGGGGGAGTCTCAGTCAAAGCTGGGAAAGTCCGAGGGATTAATTTTTTGGTGTGCATTCCCCAGTGCAGTGGTCAATTCTGAATTTCATAATTGACCATGATGAGCCGAATGTAAGTGTGGTATATAACTGGTCTGCTCCCCATAACCGCCATGGAGAGTAAAGGCAAATGAAAGTGAGGGTATACTGTGCCCATGACACCCTCGGGACATTATTGATTGAACTCAAAGTTAGCTTTTCATCCTTTTAGCACGGCTCTCACACTTTAGGAACAAAGGGAATAGTGGGAAGTTTGGAAGAAAAGACATGAAAGAAGGGGAAATAAAGCTAGAAAAAGACTAAGAGAAAATTGGTTGGACCAGAGACTGAAGTCCGAGGCAACACTGCATCGGACACAATCTCTGGTCCTGAAGCCCCTCTCACAACAGCAATGGGCTGGGAAATGGAGTATTAAATGTTTTAAAGCCAAATAGTGGGATGAATAACAAAACACAGAGGCTTGACACTTCTCATCACAGTGGTGAAGCCTGAATCAAAAAGGAAAAGCAGTTATTTTATGATGAGTAAAGATGTGGTTTAAGTAGTGGTGGTGATGCGACACCAAGCCTTGACCTCATCCCACCATGACCCTTTAACTTGCATGTGATCAGCTATCCTTCCAGTCTTAAGGCAAATCACATTTCAGACTCTACAAATGAAAGTCCAAGTGAGGGTTCCTCGGCCAACAACCAGCCTGAAGGTCCTGTCCCTGACCTGCCGGCCCCACACACTGCACCAGTGCGCTGCCCCGCTGCCAAGACCAACCTGCAGTGCATTGCAGTGCTGCCGGGCCTTGGGGTCTACACAGACTCAAGTGACTCGGACAACAACGTGGACTCAGACAGTGATGAGGATGATGACGTGCAGGGACAGATTCCCCAGCAGCCTCGAGACATCACTGGCAGGATTGTGAAGGCAATGACCCAGTGCAGCGGTCAGCAAGGCTGCTAAGCTGTGCCAGTCTGGGGGAAGGTGGGAAGATACCAAGGGTTATGTTCCTTATAGGAGCTTATAAAGAGACTACAAGATGCTCCGTTCAGTTGTCTGTCTTATCTCTGCAAGACCCTCAGATAGTGATGATGTGATATCCTGGTATGTGTTGCACCGTGTCTGCCGTAACAAAACACTAGTGAAGGTATTGGTGTTCACGCATCATAGAGCTGACCTGACCTGGCTCGCATGTACTACAAAGTGACGTGACCAATCTTGCCAAACAAATACTTGAAATGGATTATTGTTGGAACATTCATCAAAAGTCAATACTAAATTCCAGTTTGACATTTGGAAAGGTAATAGAAAGGACTGCCATTCCTACTACCTCTAGTGGAGCTTTGGATTCATTTAACTGTACACTGTAGGTGTTACTTCACTGTTGTAGCATAAAAAAAAAAATACTTTTGTACATATTTTCAAACTTCTTACTGTCTCTATTCAAATTTGTTAAATTTTCTATATTACACTACCTTCATTGGTTATGAGCAGCCATCATTCTTTAAGTTGACATTAATTTTATGTATTCTGAAGAGCAATCTGGTTGTAGTGAGCTTTGGAAACTCTATTTGTTTTTTCATATTCCATATTTTATAAAATGTAGTTTTACTTGAACTACCCTTGAAATGTTTTAAGTTGTTAATCTTAAAATGTAATGAAGTTATCTTCTAGTGCATAATTTAAGTAAGAAGACTTTGTGAGATAATCTCCAGACCATAATATATATGCTCCAGATATTTTGTGTATGCTTCCCCAGATACAAAACACAAAGAAATATTACCTAAAACATTAAATACCTTTTTACACAATTTGAAAAAATGTAGATATGTGCACTGCTTCAATATGCAAACTAACTACGTTATATTGATTAAGAGAACTTATTCTAATGTCACTTAAGAATCCAATCATTAAAATTACAAGTACAAGTATAATCATGAAGTAAATTTATTGAATTTGAATCAAGTTTTGAAAGGTTGTCTCAATTCTCCTCAAGATTTGTAAGAGTTCTGACTGACCACTCTACTCCCTCTATGCATACACATTGTACAAACACAACACCAAGGAACAAACTGCCAATGGTGCAGTGGAGACACTTGCCTGTGTAACCAAACCAAGGCCACTCTGTAGCCTGCCTGGAACCTCCCGAGACTCCCAGAGAATCAATGATTGTCCAGCCTGCTGGGTGAGCCAAGGAAGCCGAGACTGGGTAGTGAGTAGCGAGACTAAGATGAGGGTGGCTAGTAGTGGCTGGTGTGCCTGCTGGTCACATCAGTGGTGAGGTCCATCTCAAGTTGGTAGGTATTAGCATCTCCAACTGATTTCATTGTTTCATTGTTGAGGTGATTATATAAATCACTTCATGCATACTTCATCTCTCTTGTTGCAGTGTTTGCTCCTGTAGGAATATGGGATCTTTAGTTTAAGTTTTCTATGCAATAGTGTTTGTTAGGGGAGGAATTTTTTGAGCTGCATTTCTAATGCCAAGCGAAAATTTGTTGGACCAGAGACTGAAGTCTGAGGGTGTGGAGGCGGCCAAAAGGTTTCCATCACAGCATCACGCCACAATCTGTGGTGCCAATGTCCCTCCACAACTGCAATGGGTTTGGAAATGAAGAGGTGGAATGTAAGGAAGCCTCTATTGGAGGTCAGCCTGGCATTCTTCTTCACTTCAGATCATTATGTGTCATTTTCCGTACCTGCTGAAACATCAGTCAGGTTTTAACAAAATAAGTATCGTAAGAATTTGGACTTCAACTCAATAACATACACATGAAATTAAGTTATTAAGGAAGGAAAATTTTTTTAATGTAAAATGACAATTTAACAAAACTGTATTAAACAAATAATGAAAATACAAATTATTACCATTAGTCATAATATGTGCAACACTAGAAGTAATATAGAGTGATGATGTCAAGAATACTGGAGTGTGGTGGTGGTGGTGGTGGTGGTACAAATAATGATACATATACACTTACTGCAGCATAAAAAGTGTGAAGACTATCGGAACATAACTTGTCTCAGGCTAAGGCGAATATACCTGTGTCTTGAACTGTCTTCACTGTTGTAGAAACATTTATTCACTGTAAACTGCAACCCAACCTTGTCAGTAAGTGACATTCAGGATGATAATCATGGCCAATAGCTGAGGAGGCGAAGGTTGAATGCACATAGTCCTTTTTTGTAGCTGGCTTGAGGATCTGAGGGTGAAGAGGTTAAACGTGTCAAACATACCAACACCTCAAGTGAAGTGTCTGTCTGGTTGCTTCGTTGACACTGACTTGTATGTCAATGTTCTTGGCAAATGTTAAAGAAACATCTAACGGGTTGGACATCAGACTCACATACAATCTTGTACAATTTATTTTAAGCTTGCTTGCATCTGTAAATTTTGCAAGATACATTACAAAATTTCACCCTTCATAAAGGCAAAGAATATAGGGTGCGTATTGACTGTATTTCAGTGTAGATCAACATGAATCAGGATTTGAGTCCAGGTCGTTGTTGTCACTTGTATGTTATAGATGAAAGCTTGCTAAACATCATACACTATTACACTAAAAGTCTTGCAACTTACTTTCACTAAATATTCTTGTTATAGAGAAGTGACTCTTTAATAATAGATGTGGAGAAATAGTTAACAGGTTATGAAGACTATCTGGAATAAGTTGTGTGTGTGTAATGAACCAAGCTCTTGAGAATCACGCGCTGGGCTAGTGATTGTCAGCCATTACTCTTCTGGAGATTAAAAAGGTGATTAAATAATCTCTCCAAACTAGGTAACTATAGAACATATAGTTCTGGTTGGGCTAACAAGAAAGCACTACCTCTCCAACCAAGATAAACTGCCGTGAACAAGGATCAAACTCACAACCTTTAGTTTGTGAGCCGAGCACTGTACCACAGAGCCACTCCTGGAGAAGAGATTAGAGCTCATATTGTATGATCTATGGGTAAGGCTGTGACCTTTCACACATCACACACCCCATCCTGTTGCTCAAGGAGGACAGTAACTGATTGGTCATCAATGAAAACTTTGCACCTTGAGCGAGACGCGAACCTGAGCTTGCCGAGTGACAGGCCAAGACAGTGACAGGCCAAGACGTTACTACTAAGCTGCCAAGCAGGTTGTGTGTGTGTGTGTGTGCATGTGGAGAATCACGTGTTGGACTCATGATCGTCAGCCATCACCCTCCCCAAAAGTGAGCTCATAACTCAGAGACGGATCTATAGGTAAGGCCGAGGCCTCTCACACATCACACACACCCATCCCCTTGCTCAAGGGGAATAGTTACCGTTCCCTGCCAGTGAAAAATCCTTAGCAACCTGAGCCGGGTATGAACCAGCCGAGTGACAGATGCAGTCGTTAGCACTGGACCACAGAAGCAGGTGTGTGTGTGTGTGCGTGTGTGCATTTACCTAGTTGTAGCATACAGGGCCTGAGCTACACTTATGTGGTCTTGTCTCCTTATCTATATTTGTCCAGTTTTTCTTTCAGTTGATGTACATTCTATATATATATATATATATATATATATATATATATATATATATATATATATATATATATATATATATATATATATATATATAAATATATATATATATATATATATATATATATATATATATATATATATAAATATATATATATATATATATATATATATATATATATATATATATATATATATATGTGTGTGTGTGTGTGTGTGTGTGTGTGTGTGTGTGTGTGTGTACATATGAAATACACCTTTATTGTCTACACTAATGGTAAACAACCAAGATCTGTAAAAGATCCATCAGGATTCTCTATATTAAGAGCTTTTGATATTGGCAATGGTTCACTATAAACCACATGCAGGGTGTTAGTTATTTCTGCATTATGAACTTACATCAAATTTTTTATGAATACTGTGCCTTCAACAATATAGTTAAGTTCTTTGAGGCAAATTTTATAATGTGCATGTAGACATGAAGGAAAATTATACAAAGACATCCTTCACTTGTTTTGTTGAGTGGCACCAGATATCACCACAAGGCAACACAGCACAACGATACCTAACACAAGCCCCAAAGGATGGATTGTATAGACACAGCACATCAAGTGACGCTGATTCATGTACAGTTGCTTTCAGCTGTAAACCACAAAATGACCAATGATGAAAAATCAGGAAGGGCATTAAAATTTCCTGAGGGATCAGGATTATTCAATTTTGAGGCACAAACCCCGCTAAGTGTATAAATGTCAAAACAATAAAAGAATTGCAATTAGACGAAGGTATGGTGTAGTATAGTGCGGAAGAGTGAATAATGTGGCATTTTATAATCAAAATTCTTAAATGTTATAACCATTTGAGAAGAGTTTGACAAGTTTTGATAATAGCAGCTGAGTGAGTAACAATGAACAACATACTTAACTAGATCTATGTTGCTGTACCAATAGTAGACATGTTGAAGCTTCCACCTACAAGCTATGTTTGTTTCTTATGCAGGACAACTAATATTACCTAACTTCAGCTATTGTTTATGTTACATTAATGAGCAGACCTTGGACTCAAATGCTGAGAATGGTGTTGGTTGACTCCCCAACTGTGTCTAATAAATAAGTGTTACATCCTTGACAGCCGTGGCAACATGTGGTCTTCTGTCTCATTACCATCCACTCACACTCCAATCAAGTGAACAAACAAACCATCTACTCTCGCCCACCATGTTTGGGAAGAGTGAGCGGCTTCCTTGCAACATTACATACTTTGTGCTACTGAGTCATCTCTTTAAAATATGTAAAATGACATTATTAGCATTGATAGTTGACTCTCCATGTTCTTGAGACATGTACTGGTAATATTTCCTTACACTTACAGTACAGTAAAGTATAAGATAAAAAATAACTGACATTCATCTATAATCACAGACAATTACAAAAACAAATATTCATTATAATGTATCACATGTTTGATCACTGCCACACCCAGATGACCCAAGCAACACCTGCCACACCCAAGCAACACCAATCACCTAACAACACCCCAATTATTATATATTTCTTTCAATAAAAGTAGTCTGGCCAGCTTAGTGGTAATCTCCAAATAATGGAAATTATGTTTTAACAAAATGTTTATTGTCCACCACCTCCTCCTGTTAGTGTATGTAACTTGTGGTTAATGCTGCACCAGATAAAGTAATGAGTTCAATAGAAACTGCTAAATATTAGCTGTCCTTGGGAGGGTAGCTGATTAGTAACATATATATTGATATGATTGCTTTGAATTAGTATTGTATCTCATTATTTTGAAAAGACGGTGATGATGATGATGTTGGCATTAGGTGCTTGGGCGGAGCGGCAGACAGAAGTGCTTTACCGTAGCCCTAGACTTTCAAAGTACGTAATACTGATACATGTTAAATAACCTTGATAAAACAACACGAGGCAATCACCTGATGAGGGTGTGGCCAGCCTCTCTCCAAACACTCGGTGGCAAAGGCCAACACAAGAGGTCACGCTTCGTTTAATGCAAGAAAGAAATTAACATTTTTCTCCAAATCACATTCTGGAGCACTATAGCACTATCATTATCATTATCATTATCATTATCATTATCAGTATAGTCTGAACCCCATTTCCCACAAAAACAGGACAGGACCAGAACTTAAACAATAACTAACATGGTGATTCAATAAGCCATGATACATGATACTGGATCAATGTGTATATAGAAGTAGTTCTTTTTCAACTACTAGTCAGGCTGACATGTCAACATTCCCTCTCTTCCTCCCTGCAACCCTCACCACCAGCACTCAAGGAGGAATGGAAAAAAAATATTCCTTTTGTGAAAATAAAGAAATAAAGTTTAAGTTTAGCACTGATGCATTTCCACTTGGCTGTGTTGTCACGTTGCATCACAATGTTGAAAGTAGACATACAATGGCAAACATTACAGTGAAACAGGTGGTGGGTGGAGGGCTAAGGAGAGAGAGGCAATGTGTCACGCAGCTCTGTACCATCACCAATCAAACAACCTCAATGGAAGCTGCTCAACGACCAAACCAAAACTCAACAAAGTGTGAAGGCCGTGAGTGAATAACTGGCAACACTATCAATAATTAAACAATAATGGCAATAATAATACACAAGTCAAAGTACAGACAAATGGAGATCTAGACTAAAGGTAAGTATTGGTGGTACTGTACTGTCTCAGAGCCTAAAGTGTTATGCTACTAACCAGGAAACTATTATTACCTTGAAGTCCTTAATTAATCCCTTCTCAAGCCAAATGTATCACTCTTTGTGCAACGACTTGAACTCTTAAAATATGTTATCAAAGATTTAGAAAATTGATTACAATACCAACCCTTGTGATTCCAGGATAAAAAAAAATATATATAAATAAACAAAAAAATATATTAAATGCACAAAACCACATGATATAACTCGATCAAGATAAGATGAAAAGACTGGACATGGGATGGAAATTGTAACTCGGAAGAAAAAACCCAATTTTCTCCATTCTAGACAAAACCAATTATTTTTCCAAAGATTATGGAGAGTTTTGTTCCCCAGGTGAGTTGAAGACAAAGGAAAGAAGAGTTTATGAAGAATGTGTATGTGAGTGGAAGTGAGGGTCCAAGGAGAAGAGGAAGGCCTAGTTGTAAGAAAGGAAAGGATTAATTTTGTTGCCTTTTATGAACCGCAGGGATGGAATTACAGTGGTAGAATTATTATACCTCTACCACAGACATAATAATAATAATAATAAAATAATAACAACTATAATAATAATAATAGAAAAATAAATGTAAAATAAAATAAATATATATATAATAATTTCTTTCTTGTTTTAATTTTCCCAATACTCAAAGTTTTTTCTTCTTTTCTGTACAGTAGCAATGAAAACACAGCTTAGATTCACCTCATTGGTAACAACACTGCCACTGCACAATCTACAGACCTTGCCTATCATCCCCATGCTATTAATTAGGCTTCAGGGAGACATCACTTCCTCTATCCTCCACCACAAAGCTAGTACTAATAATATAAAAATGAAGGGATAGAATGTTAGATAATTTGAAGTAGAACAATCATTCTTCTTTAAGATAGATAGACACAAACAAACTTCCACCGGGACAAGGCAATAGATAATAGATAGATAGATAGATAGCACATTTGAGCAGACAGCATAGTTTGACCAAGACAGGAGGGAATCCATAATCCATTCAGTCTAGGAGAGAGAGAGAGAGAGAGAGAGAGAGAGAGAGAGAGAGAGAGAGAGAGAGAGAGAGAGAGAGAGAGAGAGAGAGAGAGAGAGAGAGAGGGAGAGTAACATTAGGAAACAACTGAACAACAGAAATAAATAAGGCAGAAGGTTGAGGAGAGAAAGAGAGCGAGGGACAAGCTTTAAAATTAAATAAATACATAAATACATAAATAAATACATAAATAACTCTTGACCACTTATCTAGCAGTGGCCGTCGTGAACCTAACCTTCCTTCCACCCTCACTAAGCTGGTATTGAAATCAACCTTTTTCTCACACAAATCAAATGAACAAATTGGATATACACACAAGACTTACACTTATGCTTCAGTATCTAAGGCAGGATTTATCATATTATCACATACATCAATGTGGCCAAGATTTTGCAGTAGTTTCATTAAAGCAGACTGCACTCACTAGTAATAATGACGATTCCATTACAGAAGAAAAGAACAGTTATACAGACTAAGCTTGTGCATCAAAATATTCCTCTGAACATAAAAGGCACTATTTGAGCACAAAACTATCACTGATTGCCATTGATAGCCGACTGATTACCACTACTATTACTACGATGTACTCATTCATAGACAAGCTTTAATGCAAACACAAAAATAAAGCAACATACTGTAAAAGGTTAACTTCTCCCACGTAGAAAATCAAGTTGTGGCAACGCAACACATTATTGCATCACACAACACTACATGGATTAAGATGACGGTGTAAGAGTAGTGCAGTGCATGGCAACACTTGGCAACACTTGGCCAGACCAATCACCCCAGCGTGGCCATGTCCACTGTGTTTCTGTCACTCACAATGCCAGTGTGGACAGGCCAGTAAATAAAGACAGCATGCAGCACCACCTGGTCTGCTGAGCCTGCCTGCTGCCTGCTGCCTGCTGCCCGCTGCACCAAGGCAAGGCAAGGCAAGGCAAGGCAAGGCAAGGCATAGGTAACCCTTCCTGTCCTCCCCCATGATTCGAGGGAATACCACATAAAAAACAATAAAGTAAAGAGTATCTTGGTCACATGACACACTTCTTAATACTAAGATTCATAAATATAAAATGACATGATTACATAAATGACAAACTTTCATATAGGTATAAAAAAAAACAATAAAACTGTGAAAACTGACCTGTGTTGATATGAATAAAATATTTTAAAACTATGTATATACAATGAGGAACTAGTGAAGAGGGTTTGACAGAAACAAGTTGATCACAAAGGGAAGGATGATGAGTCCTCCGCCGCTACACTCACCCTGGAAACCCTTGGATCAGAGGAACGTGTAACTTGTTTGACTAAAAGTGAACCAACAGCCACAATAATGGCCCAGTGTTAAGGAACATAAGTATGAAAATTTTTAATCCCTGAATATGAATATGTACAGTGTGTGGCTGGTGACACATTTTGTGATGTTGAAGTATGGTTTTGTTTAACGCAGTTTTGGCAAAATAGAATACAATGTCAAAGAAAAGGAATTTCAGATTAAAACTAATTACTTATTTTTTTCCAGACAGCTATGTTGAAAAAAAAAATGCTGAGAGAAAAGAACACTATCATTGTTATTGCATCGCAAAACTGAAATCAAAATACTTGTTTCCAATGTAATAATATTAGTTTGTGAGAAACCTCCAATTCTTTGTTAATGATGAATGTTGGAGAACCACATTAATGAACAACAAAGAAATAATATTTTCCAGCTTCACTGTGAAACCCAATCTGGAGATTAACATTCCATAAACTTAAATGTTAATTGTTTAATACGAAGTTGAAGCTGTAAGACTTAAGATGTGTATGCATGTATTCGTAAAAATCATTCTCTTTGGTTTTAAAATAAAGTAATATTCTGGCTAGAGATTTAAAACAACATTAACTGACAGATGCAAACCTTCCCGACACCAACAAAGGAAAACCTGCAAATATGTTATCATGGCATTGTGTCAGTTGTGTTCACAGAAATATATACTTTTCTCTCTAGTTACATGGTATTCTTGCTTAAAACTAGTCAGTGTCTGTCTGGCATAAGTGTCCGGAATTCATGACTAAGCCTCTACTTCCCCAACAACACCTGATACTCCATCACTCACAGCAGCTCTTGGATCAGCACTTAAAATATCACTGCTAACCAAGACAACCTTACACAGAACCTCCCAGTGCAAGGCAAGGATCACTCGTACACACCTGTCACTACTGGGTTGGGATTGACAGGTGTATCAGTGTTAGATGTGTTTACTATGTGACTTTCAGATGCATACTACGACTCACTCTACTTCCCTCACTAACAACAAGAAGGTGATGAGTAATTATGGTTCAGAAGAAACCTTTCAGCCCAACTCCATCACTTGTATTTAGTATATAATCGTGATAAAAGTAATGTTGTAAGGTTTCTCAGTGAAGCTACAACTGTTCACTCTGGAATTGTTGGGTGTGGAATGTGTGCATCCTGAGAACTCTGCATACAGCAGCAGGCTTAGCATCGGGAACGAGAGAACCGAAAAAAAAGGACTGACATAAGAAGGAAAAAAAAAGTACGTATTAAAAAGATAAATTGATGTGGGAGGAATATTAGTTTTTTTGGAAAATATTACTTACAAAATGAAATGTCAAATAAAATAATGTGAGGAATGAATGACTTATTCACTCATTACATAGATTAACCAGCCACATGGAAGAAAACACGGGCACCTCACCGTCAACGAGTAAATAAAATCATGATCTTGTTGAAGACTGAACTGTGTTGGTTCCTCGTCTTCATATTCAAACAATCGACTTTCCAACAATTCATTGGTGAACATAGGGTGTGTTATTCACCACGGTCTGGAGGATCACGTGCTGGACTCATGATCGCCAGCCATTACCCTCCCGGAGAAGAGCTTACAACTCATATTATGGATCTATGGTTCCACTCACCACACAGACCATTTTCTTGCTCAAGGAAAACAGTAACTACTTGGTCATCAGTGAAAACTTTGCACCTTGATTGAGGCGTGAACATCACTGGCTGAGTGGCAGGCTGGGGCGTTACCACTGTGTGTATTAGTTAGTTGTAGTACACAGGGCCTCAGCTACACTTGTGTGGTGTGCTGGGGATTTTTCAGTGGCAGGTCATGGTTACTGTCGCCCTTCAGCAAGGGGATGGAGGTGTTTGTGATGTGTGAGAGGTCTCAGTCTTACCCATAGATCCGCATCAATGAGCTCTGAGCTCTTTCAGGGAAGGTAATGGCTGACGATCACAAGTCCAGCACGTGATCCTCCAGACCATAGTGAATAACTTACACACAGACACACACAAACATACACAAACATACACACACACACACACACACACACAGGCTGTTTCCTTCCCAGAGTGATATATGCTTGCTTCTGGCCTTACATTCACACAGGAATCCAAGCTAATGAGTATAATATTTTCCATTACATAAATAATTCAGTTATTAATTATTTTGAGCCATCTTGACTTTTTTTCTTATAAAAATATCCATCTGTTAATATTAATAATCAAGTGTCATAACCATATAGGTATTAAGTGTTCAATGTGAATAATACTTTTGTTGTAATGTGTTGTTTATAATTGATGTTATGGTAGTATTGTTGCAGTCCCCGCCACAAGGCTACACACTAATAAATATATAAGATAAATAAATAAATAAAAAAATAGATAAATAAACACACACACACACACACACACACACACAAATATACCCAAGCACCTAGTTGTAGTATACAGGGCCTGAGGTACACTCGTGTGGTCCTGTCTCCATATCTATAGTTGTCCAGTTTTTCCTTCAGTTGATATACATTCCTTGCCATTATTACCTCTTCCTTCAGCCCATTCCAAGCATCTATACTTCTTTGAGGAAAACTCTACTTCTTTGTATCGTTCAAGTAAATTCCTTTTTACAATTGTGTGTGTGTGTGTGTGTGTGTGTGTGTGTGCGTGTGCGTGTGCGTGTGCGTGTGCGAGTGTGAGGGTGAGGGTGTGTGTGTGTGTGTGTGTGTGTGTGTGTGTGTGTGTGTGTGTGTGTGTGTGTGTGTGTGTGTGTGTGTGTGTGTGTGTGTGTGTGTGTGTGTGCGTGTGTTAAGCAGCAAATTGTGAATTGATGGATCGTGGGATGAAGTTCCAAAAATTACTATACATCACTTAGGTTCCCAAACAGCTGGAAACAGCCTGGTGTGCATGTCTACGTGTACACAAACATTCATACATACATGTGAGCATACAAGAACACACACACACACACACACACAATCCCACTACCCAACTCAATACTTAATAAAGTTACGATGTCGGTTACATACTTCCTCTACAATGAGTCGTTCTATCTCAATGAACTCAACCTTCTGGTGTTCAGTGAGGCGCAGGAGGCTGCTCTCCCTCTCCGTCACCAGCGTCACCTCCTCACGCCGGGTCTGCAGCAGGTTCCCGATCACCAGGTCGTGCTTGTACTTCCGAAGGGCTGCTGTTGCCTTCTCAATCAGCTTCTTCTCATCTGTCTCCAGCTTGAAGGACACCACAAACAGCTCGGGTCCCCACACTGACACCAGAGGACGCAGCATCTTGGGCACCAGCTGTAGCCGCACCGTCAGTGGACCCGACTCAGACTGGATCTTGTGCTCGGAGATCTCATCTGTTGGGGAAGGAAGGGAGTGTGAGGTGATGGGTGTGTGTACGAGTGTGTGGTGATGGGTGTGTGTATGAGTGTGTGGTGATGAGTGTGTATATGAGTGTGTGGTGGAGAGTTTAGTCTGGTTTTTGTGGAACAGATTGAAGGGAGTGCATGCAAGGGATCCTATGACACACCTGCTTTTCACAGCCCTCTATATCATCTCTATTATCCCTCCTTCCACCTCTCCATGTTATGTTTGCATACAACTGTTCCCCCAAAATTGACATGGGCAGGACACGTTATGAGAAGAAGAGATACTAAATGGAGTTACAGAATGTCAACCCAGGGATGGTAAAAGAAGGCAAGGCAGACAGAGAACTAGATGGAGAGATATGATTGAGGAGGATGATGATGATGATAATGATCCCAAATACTTGAACTGTTTCACTTCCTTCATTCTCTCTCCTCCTAATACCACCTCACATCTTCCATTCTTCTTTTCACCATTCACTTACACTGCTTATCAACAAACCCTTTCATTTGGATTACATTTATCCTCTCTCCACCTCTTATTTATCTATCTATCTATAAATATACCTGGTTTATATCCTCTTTTAAAAGGGTGTAGCCAAGACAAGGCATTAAGGGTTGAGGTAGACTTAGTAACTCTTCCCTCCTCCTCCTCCTCTGTGCCCTGTCTTTATGTATGAGAGAATACAGAGAGGAAGCTGCCCAGACCCTTCACTCCATCCCTTTAGGTCAGCAGGGAGTACAGTGGTATGTGTAGAGGTGTATATAAATTAAATGAGCATCACCTTGAGGGATGTAGAAGTCTGACACGGCAGCAGCCAGGTAGAGGAGAGCCTTGGGTGCGAGGCGCTGCAAGCATTGGGTGGCAGCACGTAGGAGCCACAGGTAGTCACTGAGGGAGGTGAAGGTGAGCCACAACAACCGGCCCTCGGACTTGATCTGCTGGTACTCACGCCATATTGGGTGCACCTGGGGAAGGGCCGGCCATGTCATTTCCTCTATGTATGTAAATATAATGTTCCTGTTTATTTTTCAAGGTGTATGTACGTACGTTTGTGTATGAATGGGTGTTTGTGTATACGTAAATAACCTTGTGTATGTATGATGAGGAGGTCCATGTACGTTTAAGGGAAATACTGTGTGTGTGTGTGTGTGTGTGTGTGTGTGTGTGTGTGTGTGTGTGTGTGTGTGTGTGTCCAGCTGTATTTACTTAGTTGTAGTTTTTCAAGTCCTGATCAGATACATATTTGTGAGATACATGTTTTTATGAACTAATTAATTGATTGAGTGGTATGAGCTTGTATGAAATTGTTATGTAGGTAATTGTATGTAATTCACCTTGTTGGCTTACAGAATTAGAACGTAGTGACAGTATAGTGTTAGTATTAACCAAGTGACTATTCCCTTCCCAGAATGTAGATGCAAGTTAACATTAAATTTCAACATCATAACCTGGATTTGGAATACTAAACACTTTGGCACAAAACTAAAATTAGTGAAAACTATGAATTGACTTCACTCAAAGGTTTGGTGAACATTATTCATGAAAGAAAAAACATTAGCTATTCCTGAAAAATAAACTTATTCCTGAAACAATGAATAGAAAAAAAAAAAATCTGAAAAAAACATTAATCCTAAAAGTGTATGAGTTGTAGTATTTGTTTACCTGACTAGAGTGTGCCGGGTTAAGCTGCAGCATCCCCCCCGGCGCCTCCTGCAGGGCCTCCAGCAGGAACCTGGGATTGAGGTGACGCAGGAAGGGGGTGACGGACTTGTCTCGGTGGATGAAGATCACTGCATAGTCCTGGCCGAGGAAATACTCTGTGGAGGCGGCACCACGCGTACCAGCACTGAAGTTGTCCACAAATCTGAAGGGACAGAACAGTAGTCCATTAAACCATACAGAACAGATATACCCGAGAATGTTAAAAATCTATGACTATGTGCTACTAACCTAACCTACTCCCTCAATAACACTCCTAGACCCATATTTCCTTACGTAACTAATGAAAACCTTGGTATATTTTTACAAACATTATAATTGGCACAAAAACTATAAAAAAGGTTAAAACTATCACAGTGCAGACAGGAAAGGTAAAGTGTGTTCACACGCTGTAGCTGCGCGTAGCTGTGGCCGCTCATCTCCCATCACATTGACCTTTGAGCCTGTGGTGGAAATTAATCCATTACCCCGGGACACTGTGACATCCGACTTTCCACAGTTTACCTTTCCCCGGTTTTCCTAGGTACCCAGACAAGAAAAGTACAGACCAGTCCCACGATGGTGCAAGAAAACCCATGAATATCTAAAATTATAATGGCAGAGCCTCCCTCCCTTTAGTTTACTGGTATGTTTCAGATTATAGGATTATTGGATTATATGACTTTTAGTGTAATAGAAGTGTGTGTACATGGATAAGGTAATATAATAGTAATGAAGTGGAGGAGGAGGAGGAAGACCAAGGTGCCGACCAAAGGAGGAGGAAGAGGAAGAGGAGAAGGAGGAGTACCTGACAGTGTTGCGTTCTAGAGGTACAGTGGTGCCTCCAGAGGTGACCAGGGCGATGGGGTGGTGACCAACGTGCCGCTGACAGAACGCTTCCATCTGGGCAGTGTGCTGCGCGTGGCCGGATGGGGCCGGGTTCTGTGCGAAGTACTCCTCCCACTCCTCCATGGCTCCTAGGGTGAGGGAGGGAGTGAGGAGTCAAGTTTAAAAAGTTCAATGGGAGTGAGTCAAGTTCAAAAAGTTCCAATACAGGAATAATAATAGTTTCATCTTGGTGGTAAGGGAGTGAGTGAGTTAAGTTCAAAAAGTTCAAAAGTTCAATGCAGGATTAATAATAATAATTTGATCCTGGCGGGTGAGTGAGTGAGTCAAGATCAAAAAAGTTCAATGAAGAAATACAAAAACATTTTCCTTATTGTATTATTTTCTTATGCAATGAAGGACTAGGTGGAATATATTACTATTTGTTGGATAGAGATAAAGAGATACAAGTTAATTTCACTCCACTGGAAAATGCATATAAAGGTAAAGTGTGTGTGTGTGTGTGTTTATATATTTTTTACTAAATGTACGTTTGGGGTCAATTTAGGTCAGGTCAGGTCAGGTGAGGGGAGGTGAGATCAGTCTAACCTTCTATAATAGCATGAATTTAGCATGATTCTAAATAAATATAAACTTGGGTTATATATACAAAGTTA
The DNA here is from genome assembly GCA_029783475.1 of Metacarcinus magister. NCBI lineage: Eukaryota > Metazoa > Arthropoda > Malacostraca > Decapoda > Cancridae > Metacarcinus > Metacarcinus magister. Next base: position 14,172,250 of record JAPQNM010000002.1, read on the forward strand.
TTCACATAACTATAATATACCCAAATAAGTCAATTAAGTGAATATAATTAATGAAACAATATGAATAATGAGTGCATGAAGCAGCCTATAAATGTGAATAATAATATATAAAATGTATGAGGAATTCATTGTCAACCTAACCTAACCTAATGAATGAAAGAGAAATAAAAAATAAAGTGCTTCCTGGAGTGTGGGTGTGGTAGGGTGATGTGGGTGTGGTAGGGTGAGGTGTGGGCGTGGTAGGGTGAGCTGTGGCCGTGGTAAGGTGAAGTGTTGGCGTGGTAAGGTGCGCGGTGTTGGTGTGGTAAGGTGAGGTGTGGGCGTGGTAGGGTGAGGTGTGGGCGTGGTAGGGTGAAGTGTGGCGTGGTAGGGTGAAGTGTAGGCGTGGTAGGGTGAAGTGTAGGCGTGGTAAGGTGAGCTGTGGGCGTGGTAGGGTAAGGTGTAGGCATGATAGGGCGAGGTGTGGGCGTGATAAGATCAGCTGTGGGCGTGATAGGGTGAACCGTGGGCGTGGGAGGCTGACACCCGCCCACCACATCTATCACCCTTCACCCGTAAGTACACTACACACACCACCACGCCCGCGCCCACAGGTACTAGATAACCCGGGGAGGACGCCTAGCAAAGCAACAGCCTCAGTCATTACCTAATTGGGCGGAAAAAGTGCTAGAAGTGAGTGTGTTTCCTCGCCGCCCGGTCTCAACACTTGATGACTCGCAACCCAAGTCCAAGTCTAAGTTGGACTTGGACTTGATGGTGAGTCTCTTCAGAATGACAACAGAAAACTGTATATGATAGTATATGATTAGTAATGACTGATTAAATGAACATGTGTTGTTTCCGGTTACAAATACTATCCTAGGCTGTTATTTCAACACATACAAAGCCTCACCAAGGGACCTAAATGTGTAGTACACTAATGTGGACAACTCTATAATGAGTAAATATGACACTTTGCTACCACTCAACAACATTCATAGCTTTGATATCATGATGTTAATTGAAATAAAACTAAAGACAGGTACAATACCAGCAGATATTCAAGTCATGTCTATCCCAGGCAACGACCTGCTTACCAGTGCTCTGTCTGCAACCAACACAAGGAGTCACCATTACATTACATCAGAACCAAATACCAGGCCAGACAAATGACAACGAAAATTCAGGAATCATCCAGATACATACCAGTACACGTTTTCCTATTGAGCAGACACAACTAAGCCAGGGAAATGCCACCCAAAAATTGAAGACCAGCATATAGCTACTGAGCTTTGGTATGTGGTCTCATTACCCTCACGGCTATCTAATAACCAATACTAAAGGTAAATAATGACTGAATCCTAGGCTATTATTTCACTATATTCTTACCTATGAATTAAGTTCAGCAGCAATCTCTTTCCACAGTTCTGCAATGAGATTGATCACGATCTCGATGCCTCCCATCACTTGGATCATATAGAGCAGGGGGCTCCTGGACAAGATTTATCAAAGCCTCAAGCTGGATATGCTGCACAGTGGACTCGCGATGGCTGACCACCGAATTAAACATACAGCAAAGTATAGTCGCCATTCCCTTCCGCACTCAAACTTAGCTATGAGCGGGACTGTGACTGTTTACCTAATAGTTATGACTGGCGCTCAGTTTTTTCCGCTGTTTTCTGTGCTTATGATAGTCTGAGACAAGATCATTGCTTTATAAGTATGGGCCCAGTTGATGACTTACACGAGGCAGCTCCGTGTCTCACACCCTTGGGGAATAATCCAATATTTACCCATCCCACCTGTCATCCCTATCCATACTCTGATCCAACTACAAAAAATAAGTCCAAGAGAAAAAAAAATCAAATAAATTATCATATAAAGTAAACCAGGAATTATAAGTTATATCTAGAGGGGAAAAAAAGAGAGAAATAACTACACACAGGTGAATGAAAAAAAAAAAAAACAAATAATGATTGAGTGTTCCCTCCAATAAAGAAAAGAAAACGAAAAAGAAAACAAATGATTCAGTTCTCCCTCAAAAGAAGAAAACTAAGAAAGAAAAAAAAGGAAGGTAGGAGGGAAGGAGACAAGGAGTGGGTGACGGTAGGAATGAGGGAAGGAGGATGGGAGAGAGAAATGAATGGATATGAAAGGGAGGGAAGGAGGAAGGAAGTAAACGAAGGGAGAAGATTGTAGAGAAGAGAGAGAGAGAGAGAGAGAGAGAGAGAGAGAGAGAGAGAGAGAGAGAGAGAGAGAGAGAGAGAGAGAGAGAGAGAGAGAGAGAGAGAGAGAGAGAGAGAGAGAGAGGGGGGGGGGCAGGGAATGGAAATGGAAAGGAGGGAAGGCGGGTAGAAAGGAAGGCGGGAAGAAAGGAAGGCGGGAAGCAAGGAAGGCGGGAAGGAAAGAAGGCGGGAAGGAAAGAAGGAAGGCGGGAAAGAGGGAAGGAGGATGGGAGAGGGTAAGGAATGGAAATGGAAAGGAAGGAAGGAATGGGTGAGTAGGTGA
>JAPQNM010000002.1:14182236-14189736 GCA_029783475.1 Metacarcinus magister
TTTACATATTTATATTATTATATCAGATATTATAAGATATATTTTTGTTATTATAATGATTATCGTTATCATAAATTTCTATACATCATTTTACGTTTTACTAAGTCTAAATTATTAAGTTTTAATTTTCTATTCACAAAACCAAAGAAAATATTTGTTATAAAAAAGATCACTTAATAATAATAATTTGTCTGCTTTATGGGTTAAAAAACCTAAAGAAAAACCATTGAGGATGAGAGAGAGAGAGAGAGAGAGAGAGAGAGAGAGAGAGAGAGAGAGAGAGAGAGAGAGAGAGAGAGAGAGAGAGAGAGAGATGCAGGTAAGGATCGCAACTAGCTATACTATACTACACCCCCTACCTGGCCTCGTTTATAACAGAATTTCCGGCAGGTAAGGGCTGGAGGAGGTAATCTAGGGAGACACCCCCCCCCTCCCCTTCATCACCTCAACCACCATCACTCACTCTCTTCTCATCTCCCTCTTCCTGTATCTCTCTCTCTCTCTCTCTCTCTCTCTCTCTCTCTCTCTCTCTCTCTCTCTCTCTCTCTCTCTCTCTCTCTCTCACAAGTCATTTCTTCACCCACTCTACATATGTTAATTGAGACAGGTGTGTGGAGGAGGAGGAGGAGGAGGAGGAGGAGGAGGAGGAGGAGGAGGAGGAGGAGGAGGAGGAGGAGGAGGAGGAGGAGGAGGAAGGCAAGGTGAGGTGAGGTGAGTTGAACGCCAGAGGAAATGGGAGGAAAACGTCAAAAATAAATAAATAGAAGAGTTTAAAATAGATAAATAAATCATTAATTTCACTGAAGCACTCAAGCAGAGAGAGAGAGAGAGAGAGAGACATACACACACACACACACACACACACAACACACACACACACACACACACACACACACACACCCACACCCACACACACACACACACACACACACACACAGATAAACACATACCATCTTTCACCCATACACAGACGGACGAAAAGAAAGTGAAGAAGAAGAAGAAGAAGGAGGAGGAGCCAACCCCTGTCCCTGCCGCTGCCCCTGCCGCTGCCCCTGAGCCTGAGCCCCCCGCCCCCCCTGCCTCTACCCCCGTCTCCTCTAAACCTTCATCAAGAAAGACTTCATCCCGCCGCGCCAAGAAGACCGGATCCAATGTGTTCGATATGTTCACTCAGTTCCAGGTGGCGGAGTTCAAGGAAGGTTTTCAAATGATGGATAAGGATCGGGATGGTGTGGTGGGCAAGTCGGATTTACGGCAGGTTAGTGCGTGGATTTGCTTTATGTTCGTTAGGATTTTGTTTTTTGTTTTATGTTGTAGTCTTTTATTTATTTATGTCTTCCTTATCTCCCTTTTTTCTATTGTACTTTTTTTTCTTTCTTTTATTATTGTACTTTTGTTATTGTTCTTTTCTTCTTTTTCTGTCTTTTGTTATTCTTCTCTTTCTCCTTTTCTCCTTTTCTCCTTTTTCTATTTTTTTTTCTATATTTATTTTTCTTCTCCGTTTTTCCTTTTCTCCTTTATTTTATTTTATTAATCATCCTTTCCTCCTTTCCTTTTCAATTCTTTTTATCTTCTTTTTTAATTTTTTTATTTGAAGTTTTCGATACATTAAAACATTTTCTTTTTACTGCCAAATAAATAACCCATCTCCAATACTTCCTCTATTTAGTTTTATAATCACCATATAAATCAATCAATCACATTTTTCTACATCAAAACCAATTCAAGATAAACTACAACCGACAACAAATAGCTAACCAAACAACGAAAGAAAGACCTTCGTCCCTTCTTAATGAACTAACTCAAAACAAGAACTATTTTGTAAGGCCAGTATTCCATTACCTAATTCAAATACAACAGATTATCTTTTAACTTACCATCCTTCATCCCTTTCTTAACAAACTAACTTAAACAATAACTCCAGGTATTCGATTACGTAACTTAAACACACCATATTATCTTTTTATATTTACAATCCCCCTTTTTTATGCAAGTATTTGATTACCTATCTAACTCAAATACAGCAGCTTATCTTTTTCATTAATTTACAATCTCCTTCATTTCTCCAGGCATTCGATAACCTACCTAGTTTAATTCAAATACAACATATTATCTTTTTCCTTAACAATCTCTTTCCTTTCTGCAGGTATTCGATCAAGTGGGTCGGATCGCTACGGATAAAGACCTTGAAGAAATGCTGAACGACGCTCCAGCTCCTATCAACTTTACGATGCTGCTGCAGATGTTTGCAGAGCGGAACAGTGGCACGTCAGACGATGATTCAGTGGTGGCGGCTGCCTTCAACGCCTTTAGTAACGACGGATGGATTGATGGCGATATGTGAGTGGAAGGGAAGGGTGGGATGGTATGGGAAGGGAAGGAAGGGAAGGGTAAGGAAGGGAAGGGAAGGGAAGGGAAGGGAAGGGAAGGGAAGGGAAGGGAAGGGAAGGGAAGGGAAGGGAAGGGATGGGATGGGAAGGGTAGGGAAGGGAAGGGATGGGAAGGGAAAGGTAGGGTAGGGAAGGGAATGGAAAAGAAGGGAAAAGAAAAGAAGTCTAGTAATTCTCTTCTATCATATCATAACTTTCCTGTATATTAATCTTCCTTTCCTTTCCTTTCCTTTCTTTTTAAGCCACAATCATCCTTTTGCACTTCCACCTCTTTCTAACAAACTTTTCTCTTCCTTTCCCTTCCTTTCCCTTCCTTAACACTCCTCGACTCCCTTTCCTAACTAACTTTTCCCTTCCCTTCCCTTCCCTTTCCTTTACTAACACTCCCATCTCTCCGTCCTCCCCTCGTCTAACCCTCCTCGTCTTCCCTCGTCAGGTTCCGCCACGCCATCATGACGTGGGGAGACAAGTACTCGTCCCAGGAGGCTGACGATGCCTTTGATCAGTTCGATATGGACGACCGAGGCTTCATCGACACCGCGGCCGTGATCGAAATGCTGACGGGGAAGAGTGAAATGGAAGGAGAGACAGCCCAGGTAAGGGGGAAGGGGAGGGAAGGGAGGGTCAAGGGAAGGGAAGGGGAGAGGAAGGGTAGGGGAAAGGGAGGGAAGAAAAGAGGGAAAGGGGAGGGAAAAAGGAAGGGTAGGGATGAGGAGGGAAGATGGAAGGGAAGGGGGAAGGAGGGGTAATGTGATATATATTTTTTTTTCTCGTTTTTGGGTGATATTTTCAGTATTGATTATATGATTGAATTATTTTATTATACTAAGTAATGGTAAATAATCTTTTCTCTCTCTCTGCTCTCTCTCTCTCTCTCTCTCTCTCTCTCTCTCTCTCTCTCTCTCTCTCTCTCTCTCTCTCTCTCTCTCTCTCTCTCTCTCTCTCTCTCTCTCTCTCTCTCTCTTTTTTCCCCCAGGCTTGAGCTGAGAAGGAGTGCCTCGTTTTCTGTGTCGAGTGAGTTGCATCCCATTTTCTTTGTCTCCTATTAATTCCTACCTTCGTTTTCTCCTTTCCCTCCCTGCTCCCCCTTCCCCATCCTCCCTGCCCCCCAATTCTCATCCCCATCCCTATCCCTCTTCCCCTCCCCATCACCCTTCACCCTTCCCTCCCCAGTCCTCAAAAACGCTTCTTTAATTCCTCCCCTCTCCTCCCCTCCCTCCATTTTCCTTCATCGTGTTTCCCCACCTAATCTTTCCTCCCCTCACCCCTCCTCACCCCTCCTTACACCCCTTAACATCCCAAATAATCTTGACACCCCCTACACCCCCCTACACCTGGCCGCTACACAGCCCTTACCTGGCAGCTTCAAACAGGATGCACACACACACACCACACACACACACACACACACCCACACACACACCCACACACACACACACACACATGCACACATAGTATTTCCCTTAAACGTACACAAACCTCATTAACATACGTACACAAGGTTATTTATGTATACACAAACACCTATTTATATATACACACGTACGTACACCTTGAAGAATACACAGGAACATTATCTTTACGTACATACATAGAGGAAATTATACATACATACATACATACTTAGCTACTCAAAATTTGTATACATATTCTTACTTTGACAATAAGGTTTAGAACACATACCTTATAGAAGACGGTTGAATTATTATCATGATGTACGTTACCAGCATTGTGTGTCTTCAACGGTGTAACATAACCAATAGTTCTTCTGAGGCTTCATGCAGTTCATCCTTCTTGACGGAACACGGAATCAGAAGCCTCGGGTAGTGAACAACAACATCAATAACAACAATAATCTTGAAACTGTCGAGTAAAGAATTAAACCAATATTGATATCTGTTATTTAATACCTGAGGAGTGAAAAGTGTATGCATGTTAGAGTAATAAGATACCTTGTTTTAGATTAATATAGAGATGAAATGAATTAAGAGTGAAGTGTGAGATAGTATGGTAAGTATGATACGAGTAAGAATGAAGGATGTATGTATGTTAGAATAATAAGATACATTATTACCTTTATTCTAGATCAATTTAGAGCGGTAAGTATGGAGTCACGAAATGAAGAGTGAAGTGTGAAATATTACAGTAAGTATGATGTGAATGTGGTTGTATTGTAAAGTGGGTTTACGTCCTACTATAATAACCACACTTAACATTATAGTTTTGTCTACTCAAATCCGAATATTTAGGTGTTTATTGTTTTCCAGACTCAATATCAACACTGTAGTCTCGTCTTCTAGTATTACAAGGTCGAGTTCAAACGTGAAATGGCACCTCAACCCTCTTAAGATATGACTAAGTATTTATTAAGGTTGACTGTATATAAATAGTACGTATGTATATTGTGCTATGTAAGTTTATGCACACTGTATAAGCTGCTAATGGCTGGGATGATATTATTGTGTGTGTGTGTGTGTGTGTGTGTGTGTGTGTGTGTATACAAGAAATTTCTGCGAATCCAATTAACATTTTTTCTTTTTTTTCTTACACAAGGAAGTTTATCGTCAAACAAATAGCAAAACAAACACAAACAAACACAACCAAACAAGCTTACACACGAGTAATGTTTTCTTCCAGTTATTTATTTCACACACACAATCTTGAACCTTCTTCTTTACGCTTTGAATAAATAAACAAATTAAATATTCAAAAAAGAGATTAACGACACGAAACACACGCACACACAACACACACACACACACACACACACACACACACACACACACACACACAAAAAGAAGTAGCTAATTCCCTTTTCTCTTCCTGTCACTTTATGTTATATTCACCTTTCTTCACTCTTCACTCTTCTTTCACTCTCTCTTCCCTTCTACTGGTAAACTCTGGAACTCTTTACCTGAATCTGTATTTCCACCTTCCTTCCTACGACTTGAACTCATTTTAGAGAGGAGTATCAACACATCTGCAACACTAATCTAGCCTCACTTTATTTTATTACTCTATATTTTATTAGGGAACTGGCAATTAGGTGGGCTATTTATATATCGATTTGTATGCCCTTGACTGGTTCTCTAATAGCATGAGTTTTCTTTTACCGGTAGAACGAGTAGTAGTAGTAGTAGTAGTAGTAGTAGTAGTAGTAGTAGTAGTAGTAGTAGTAGTAGTACATGTTTGACCCGGAAGGTAAGGTGAGGTTTGATTAATTATGAACAACAACAACGATGGATGATGTATATTGTCTCCGTCTCCCCAAGACTGTTATATTGCGTGCACACTAACACGACAAAAAATAACTAAAACAATACTGACTTACTAACCTACTTATCTACTTATTTACTTATTAACTTGTCTACATATCTACTTACTTACATATTTATTTATCTACTTATCTACTTACTTACTTAAGAGAGAGAGAGAGAGAGAGAGAGAGAGAGAGAGAGAGAGAGAGAGAGAGAGAGAGAGAGAGAGAGAGAGAGAGAGAGAGAGAGAGAGAGAGAGAATGATAAAAATCGAACTGTAAAATTTGAAACCGTAAAATAAATAATAAATACTGATTCTAAACAAAAAAAAAGTATAATAATACAAATAAAATGCCGATTAAATAAGTATAAACGAAAAAGAAATTAATCAAGAACACATCTCAAAAAAAAATAAATAAATAAATAAATATATATAAAATAAAAAATAAATAAATGAAATACGCGAATAATGTTTTAAGATCGAAGCAACAAGTCAACCATTTCTCACTTCATCAGTTCCACGTAAATCTTAAAAAAAATTTTCCTTCACCACCGAAACACCTCACATCTCTTTCCTTCTCTATTCCTCGTCTTTTCATCCTTCCTTTCCCCTTTTCCTCTCTCCTTCTCCTTCTTGCATTCCTTCCTTCTGTCCTCATTCATTTCCCTTCCCCTCCTTCTCCTTTCATCTTTCCCTTCCTCCATTCCTCTTTCCTCTCCCCTTTCCCTTCCCCTTCCCTTACTTACCTACGCACCTACCACGCGCATCTCACTCACTCACTCACGTCTGCGTCACAGTTCAAACCGTGAAAAAAGAAAATTGAACTTACAACCTCAGTCACTCTTCACAGTCACTCCTTGATCACGTTCTTTCCTCTTAAGTCTAAATTTAGAAACCAAACAGACTCCCACACAAGAAAACACCTGAGAGAGAGAGAGAGAGAGAGAGAGAGAGAGAGAGAGAGAGAGAGAGAGAGAGAGAGAGAGAGAGAGAGAGAGAGAGAGAGAGAGAGAGAGAGAACAAAATTACAATACTTGCTTTAATTTCATCTCTAAACATGTAGTCAAGTAGTTGGTGTGTTTATTATGCAAGTCGAGAGAATAGGAAGTGGTGGTGGTGGTGGTGGTGGTGGTGTAGGAAGTAGTGGTAGTGGTGGTGGTGCCAAATGCGTCAGCCGCCCCCGTCACCACCAGAGGGCAGAGGTGTAGGTTGCCAACACCACAGTATCTCCACCACTCAACACCACTCACACGCACACACAAACACACATACACACGCACATACAAACGCATACAAACACCACGTACTTATAACTGACCCCACAACAAAGGAAGGAAGGAAGGAAGGAAGGAAGGAAGGAAGAAAGAAGGAAGGAAGGAAGAGGCACGTAAGAGTTGCATGTAAGTATTTGAAGACAAGATAAAATAAAGAAAAGTAGAAAATTCAACCAAGAAATAACAACAGAATGCATAAAATAAAAGATAGAAATTGCAGTGAAATAACAGTAACGAGTGAGTGATGAAACGAAGGATAGAAAAAAATAGAAAAAAGTAAAGAAAAGAAAATATTATTAGAACCGAAGTGAACACTGATGAAGGAATTGAAATACAACTTTAATACAACACAAATATAACAGATAAAGAGAGTGATGGATATAATTGTGTGGTACCTCTGAGTGTGTTGTGAGTGTGTGGTGATGATGATGGTGATGTTGATGTTGTCTAAAAAATATGACAATGATAATGCATGAGTGATATTATAAATGTGTGTGTTTATGTTGGTGTGTGTGTGTGTGTGTGTGTGTGTGTGTGTGTGTGTGTGTGTGTGTGTGTGTGTGTGTGTGTGTGTGTGT
>JAPQNM010000002.1:14194736-14234736 GCA_029783475.1 Metacarcinus magister
TTACAGTATTATTTACTCATTCATTTCTTATCTACTTCAATTTATCAATTCATTATCCGAGGCCCAGTAAACACCCGCAGGAACACTTCACGCAGCGCCGACTGGAAGGTGTGTTGTGTGTTGTGTGGTGTGTGGTGTAGAGGTCGCGCACCGCACCTCAGACCCTCGGTACCCACTTATCTATACGACACCTGAACACACGGCGTCAATAATAACGGTGCTAATCAACACAACAAAACAAAACGTGGAAATACAACTACATGAGCAAAAGGGACTGGAAACTATTCAACGGAGGAACAGGATGAGGATGAGGAGGAGGAGGAGGAGGAGGAGTGAGGAGGAGGGTGAGGATGAGGGTGAAGATGAGGGTGAGGAGGGTGAGGGTGAGGAGAGTGAGGAGGTAACATTGTTGTACTGGTGCCAGTGCCGCCACGTGGTATAGTTGTGTTGAGGCGAGTACGTGCGTGTTAACACCATCCTTAACAGAATCTTTAATGCCTTACAGCCCGTTGGTCTGACAGTCATGGACACAAGGTGTTCTTGATGAGCTGCGGGAGTGGCGGCCGAGCCTTCTGGAGGCGCGAACCTGTCATGTTTAGTCAAGTCAATCTTGGTGACTGGATTGTAACCTCAAAATTAAACTTTCATCTGATAATGAGTTCTTAAAGCTAGCAAATGCATTCGTCAAAACATGAGGAAATAATGGATTTGAATTCATGTCAGTGCCAGCAGACGTTCTTAAAATGTCATACACACACACGCACCCACACACACACACACGAGTGCGTGTGTGTGTAGTGAGTGGTATGTAGAAGAGCGCAGCGCAGCGTGTGAGAAGGTTGGTGGAAGGTGACAGGCAGGGCGGCGCGAGCATCAAGTGTGACCTTGAACTCGAAAACTACCCCAACGCAACATGTGGAACGACTTTTCTGGTCTGAAAGAGAGAGAGAGAGAGAGAGAGAGAGAGAGAGAGAGAGAGAGAGAGAGAGAGAGAGAGAGAGATGGGGGGGGCGTGGGACTGGCAAGAAGACACCTTAAGACTGCCTTCAGCTCCCAACCTTCAGTATGAACACTATACTGTCGCACACACTGGTGCACCACGCTGAGCTCAGTCACCATACGCAGAGGACGACCTCAGACGGTCAACGACGAGAAGCACCAGTCAGGAATCTGCTCCGAAGGCTGGCCACGACCACGACGATTAGGAAGACGCCGCCGCCGCTGCCCACGTCGTTACTGGTGAAGTGCTTGGTGATGACGTGGTGAAGGTCGTCCTCAACCAGGATCTACATCACTACGTCAGACTTGAGCCATCATATTGGACGCCTTGCCCTTGGCCGGGGACTGTGTGGGGCGCGGGGACTTCAAGGGCATGGTGTCGGAGGCGCCTGGCCGTGTGTAACGGTGGTTCAGGTCTGGGTGAAGGAGGCGGTTACGGAGGGGCTCTTGGCGACACAATGCCTCCCACTCCTCTCTGTGGGACTCGTTAGCGGGTCCCCACGACTCCATGGGCGTGAAACCAGTCTGGATGCGCTGCAGGGAAGGGAAAGGAAGGATGGATGAGTGGATGCAGACGTGCAGGAGAACTAATGGAATATTACCGAGGAGAGACGGTACGTGTAAAGGTTAGTGGTGCCAGGGAAAGGTTACTACTATCGACAGGAGATGAAGTGACGTTAGTGTGGGGAAGGTTAAGTTTAGTGATGGAAAGCAAGACACAAGGCAACGAAAAATACTGAGATGAGGCTTCTTTATAAGGCTTTACTGAGGCAAGGTAATGAGTGACGGCTTTGTAGGAGCAAAGAACAGACTGATGAGAAGTAGGTGACGCTTGTAGTATGATAAATAAGACTTGATAAAGAGGCATAAAGGAAGGAGGGAACAGAGGTGATGGTAAGGTAGTAGAGGCTCGATGGAAGAGTAACATTACGTATTATAGACATCGATGACGTGAGTAACGGAATCAATAAATAGTGAAGACCAGATGCACTGAGATGGGATGAGGTGATGACGCAGGTGATGACGCAGAGAAGGTGATGATGACGTAAAGAAGGTGAGGATGATGACGCAGAAAAGGTAATGATGACTTAGAAAAGGTGATGATGACGCAGAGAAAAAACAAAACATGGAAATATACATAAAGAAAACAAGAAGAGAAATACAATTAAATGACAACAACTACAACAACAATTATACTAAATTATGGAAGGACATCTTTAAAAAAAAATCGATACAGGAGAAACGAGAAAAATAACAAAATTAATGGAAGGAAAATTAACGGTATATATATGTATTAAAAAAAATAATAAAAAATATATATAAAAAGAGAGCGAGAGAAAAAAGAAGTGAGAAAAACCCCTACATATATACATTATCTCTTAGTACTATTATTACGATTATCACTAATATCAGTATCATCCTAATTATTGTCTCATTCTCTCTGTACACACTTTATCTATTATGCCTTCGGGTGAAATAAATGAAAATTATTATTATTACTATTATCATTATTACCTTGCACGGGGACCCTTTAGCGCTACAGGTGAGGTAGTAAACAACATAGATCGGCACAGCAGCCATGGAGGTGACGGCGGTAAGCCATCCAATGTTCTGCGCCCAGCCAGGCAGCTCCACCCCGCGGTAACTTGCCGGCGCATTGCTCACCACAGTGTTGATGAAGATGAACTGACGGGTGGAAGGCGGGGCAGCAGGGAGGCGGGAAGGAAGGAAAAGAAAAGGAAAGATGAACACTATAAACACCAAAAAAAGGACAAGAAAACTATAAAAAAGGGCTAAAAAAACAAAAAACAGTTCATTGTATTCCAAAAACACAGTCCCCTCCCACCCACACACACACCCTTCAGCCTCTACTCACCACAATCCCGAGGGGCGTCACCACCAGCCAGGATCCGTACCAGAAGTAGTTAACACGCTCCCCCGTCATCATCTGAAGGTCACGCACCGTCCGACCGGCACCTGCAGGGAACGAGGAGATAGTAGTGATGGTAGTGATGGTAGTGGTGGTGGTGAGATAAAAGAGAGGAAGTACTGACTGATGTGCATTTGTTTTAACTGTTGAAGGAAGTATTGGAGATTATCTTGATTGTGATGTAATGGTTATGACAGAAGATTGTGAGGTAAGAGGAGGAATACAAGGGAATACAAGGGAACACAAACAGCAACAGACCCTAGGGTCCCTGCGAAGGCTGTTTGATATAACTACTCTACACTAACTACTTCAATTAGAGAAAGGATAGTACAGTGGAAGGCTCCTCCCCGCTCACCCATCCCTCCAGCCGAAGCTGGCAGGAAAAGAAATGATACCATGTAGTATAGAAAAACTACATGGAAGGAGGAGGAGGAGGAGGAGAAGTAGTAATGATGGTAGTGTAAAAGAAGGATGAATCAGGAAGAACGATGGAAATTAACTTTTATTTCAGTGAGAGGCAAATATTAAGTCTCTCTCTCTCTCTCTCTCTCTTACACACACACACACACACACACACACACACACACACACACACTCGACTCACCATAGATGAAGCCGAAGACGAGAATCTCACACAGACAGTTGAGGATGAGGGTGTAGGAGGAGCTGTACCAGTCTACCAAGGCCAGCCAGTACATCCCACCCTGAGGACACGCCAGCACCTCCCTCATCATCACCACACACAACACCGTCAACAATAACACGACTACAACTACCTTACTACTACTACTACTGCTATTCCTCTCATTCTCCCTCTCGCTCTCCTTTCTTACCCTTGTACAGAAGAGCAGCGAGACAAACACGTCCAGGAGACACACAACGAGGGTGACGAGGCTTCGGTGGGGTCGTAGACGTGGGTACTCGTCCACCAGCGATACTGTCAGGTTCTCAATGTGGGCGATCTGAGGGCAAGCGTAAAGGGATGAAGAGGAAAATGACTTCAAGTATTCGTAAAGTATTAAATGAGTTTTAGGTTTCTCTTCAGCACTTTCTTGGTTACTTCGATATTTGTCTTCAAGTTTGTTATGTAGCTCTTGTTACTCTTACACTAAAGAACGTAAGGATCGAGGGGTAACATTAGAAAATATCCATCAAATTATTGCTTCGAAACAGAACAGAAAAAAAGATGAAGGAGTTATGATGTGGATGATGTTATCGCTACTAAATGTTCATCCACAGACACGGTAAAAAGGCAGGAAAAGAGCAGTAAAATTAGAAAATACACAGATAATAATAAAAATTCCGACATGAAGTTATATCGATAAATATTCGTCAATAGCGACTTTCCAGCAATGCTTTTTATATTTTTCCCCGTGAATGAATGAATGTATGTTTCCAGCGATTAGTTAGTATGTGTGTTAGTAAGACAAGTACTTAGCATACCTCTCTGTTAACTGAAGACACTCACGCTAAAATGGCATTACTACGTGACCCTCTGTGCGTGTCAACGAGTGAAAATAAGTCAGCCTATATGTTATTATTCATTGCTCCTGCCTACGATTGGTGCTGACGACAAGAATGGGGTCAGTGTGAGGCTGGAAGGAGGATTATTTTTATTATACATAGCCTACGCCTCCTCCTCCCCCCCACACACCACATCAAGGCAAGCTACACCCACCCCTCCCCTTCCCCTCCTTCTACCCTCAACTCTATAACTTACAACTACACTAGGATAGGAAAGGAAAGGAAAGAAGGGAAGGGAAGGGAAGGGAAGGGAAGGGAAGGGAAGGGAAGGGAAGGGAAAGGAAGGGAAGGAGAACAGAACAGAACAGAAGAGAACATAAAAGAACGAAAAGAAAAAAAATCAATAAATAAAAGAAGAAAAATAAGAAAATAAATTGAAAAAAAAAAAGAATAATTGGACCGCGACATTTTCAAAGTCTGACCTTAAAATCTTGCCTTCCCATGAACGTTACAATAGGGTCCTTTCATGCAATTCAGTTCACCAATAACTCCACTCCCTTCCCTTCCCTTCCACTCCACTCCACTCCACCCGACTCCACTCTCTCCCTTCTTCCTTAGGTACGCCATTCCCTCATAACCATCTCTCTCTCTCTCTCTCTCTCTCTCTCTCTCTCTCTCACGTACCATTGAGTCGATGCCGAGGAAGAAGATCATGAGGAAGAACAGGACCGACCACAGAGGAGCGAAGGGCATGAGGGAGAGCGCCTCAGGATACGTTATAAACACTAGAGACGGACCTGTGATGAGAGGGAATGTAAGAGGGATATGTATGTATGTATATATTTGTGTGTGTGTCTCTCTCTCTCCCTCCATTCCACTCACCCGCCGCCGTCACTTTCTCCACTGTGGTTCCGGTGCGGTGAGCCATGAACCCGAGCACGGAGAACACCACAAAGCCAGCCAGGATGGAGGTGAAACAGTTGAGCAGCGGCACCACCAGGGCGTCACGCTGGCACTTGTTCCGGAATTTATTGTAGGAGCCGAGTGATGTCAGGATCCCCCAGCCAGGACCAAGGGAGTAGAAGATTTGAGCAGCAGCAGCAGCCCACACCTAAAAACGACCAGAGAAGGGAGGTGACGTGTGTGTGTGTGTGTGTGTGTTAGGTTAGGGTAGGTTAGGTAAGGTTAGTTTCCCCCTTCACCCAACCCTCACATTCATTTCACCTCAAAGTAGCTCCCCCAACAGTCCTACGCACCTGGCTACTCTTACCTGCATTAACAATTCAGCTCAAAATGACGGACTCTTCTTTAGGTGGGGTGGAGACAACCATGACTCCTGACTCCATCCCACTCATTCTCCTTCCCTTCCCACAAAGTCCCCACCACACTATCATTCTCCCCACTCACCCACCTCAACATCCCCTACTCACCTCCTGACCCCAACACCTACCTTGAGGTCGCCCAGCTTGGAGAAGTTGGGGTTAAGATAGAAGTAGATGCCGTCCCAGGCCCCGGGAAGTGTGATGCCGCGGAAGAGTAGCGTGAACAGCATGATGAAGGGGAAGGTAGCCGTGAACCACACCACCTGCGGACGTGAAAGTACCAGGTAGGAGAGAGAGAACGAAGATACATGAACGAGCCACATTCTCTCATTCCTCAATATCATCCTTTTTCTCCTCGTTCCCTCAGCTCACCTTGCCAAACACGTTGATGCCCTTGAAGACACACAGGAACACAAACACCCACGTGAACACAGACGCGCCCACCACCGGCCATCGAAACCCCGCCAGCTCAGTCATGCTTCCAGACAACTCCAGAATGTGCTTACTGCCGGGAAAACAAATGAAGAGCGCAATGAGGAGGAGAAGAAGGAAGATTATACTAAAGAGACAGACGAATTATAGGTAAACAATAACTCACAGACAACTTCAAAATGTGTTTACTACTAGGAAAACAAATGAAGAGCGCAGTGAGGAGAAAGAGAAGGAGGAGGAGGATTAGAGGACGAAAGAGAGACGTAATAGTAAATTTGTCAGTTAATACAAAAAAAAAAGAAGGTATCTAAGTGCCAGACAAGACGGAATAGAGAAATAAAACAAAAACAATAGACACTCACTGGAAAAATTCATCAGCCGGCGAGGGCGGGGGAACACCTGCATCGCTGGCGTTGAGTGATGTAGTGTAGTTGTAGTAATTCTCGGTCTGTTGGGCAGTGTTCAGTTAGTGGTGCCGTCCTCCCTCCCTCCCTCACTCCCTTCCTTCCTTCCTTCCTTCACTCCTTCATCTCTCGGGGATATTATCTCCTTCACATTCCTTCACCTTCCTTCACATTCCTTTCTCCTTATGTAACATTCTATCTTCTTTCTTCCTTCCCTCCTTCCTTCCTTTTAGTTGTTAGAGTCGCGTTTATTCATTCATTAATTCTCTCTCTTTCTCATTTTTGTTGGTCTTCTTAAGTGTACGTTGGATTCATTGATGTTTGCTTATGTTAGTATCGATATTATTATTAACATTATTGTAATTGTAATTATATGGCTTTCTGATTTAATCTCTCTCTCTCTCTCTCTCTCTCTCTCTCTCTCTCTCTCTCTCTCTCTCTCTCTCTCTCTCTCTCTCTCTCTCTCTCTCTCTCTCTCTCTCTCTCTCTTCCCCTCTCTCCCTCTGTCTCATACCTTCTCGCCCTCCACGAAAAGCACATTAACAATACACAAACGTGACTCAAATCACAGCTACACTTCTACATATTTCACCCAACTTCTCTCTCTCTCTCCCCCTCTCTCTTTCACACAGTCTGTTCCCTGAGTCTGCCTCCCTCCCTCTCTCCCTTCCTCCCCCCTTCGGTTGACCCACGCCGCTGCACTCCGGGCTGTTCCAAGCGTTGTCGCAGGAGGCCCACGGCAGGTTGCTGGTGAAGGAGTGGCCGAGGTACACGAGTGGGTAGGCGATGATCACGTTGTACACAGTCACGAACACAAGGTTGACCAGGAAGGTAGCGTAGCCAGCGCCTGCAAGAGTGGGGGGAAGGGGAAAGGAGGTGTGTTTTGAGTGATAATGAAAGAGAGATAGATAGATAAAGAGAGAGAGAGAGAGCAGGGGTTTTGGGATAAATATATACTCAAAATAGATCACACAGACGCACACACACACACACACTTCTTCTTACCCTTCAGGATGGGACACACGCGGTACAGAGTGAGGCAGGATGAGGAGGTGAACTGGCCCACCGAAGACTCCAACAGGTAAAGAGGCAGACCCACCAACACCAACGTCAACACATACGGCACCAGGAACGCACCTTCAGGAACAACAGTACAAACACAATAGTAGTAGTTTAGGATGAAAATACAACAATAACAACAACTACTACTACTACAATTACTACTACTATTACTATTATTACTCACCCCCACCGTTCATGTAACATAGGTAAGGGAAGCGCCATACATTTGCAAGCCCAATAGCAAAGCCTGCCACAGATAGGAAGTAATCCCATTTGTTCTGCCATAGTCCACGCTCCACGCTACCTGATTACACAACAAAGAAAATGGGATGAGTAAAGTTATTAGTTGTAGCAGACCAGTTAGTCAATTTTGTGTGATAAATATATTATTGAAGATTAGGCAGAAGGAGGATCTCAAATGGATTCAGATAAGAAATAGGTTATTAATGCATTGTAAAAAAATAGGATTTATATCAGAAGAGAAAATGTAGGAAGAGGACTAGAAGAGATTATAGATTAACACAACCTATGATGATAATGATGATGAAAAAAAAGATGATAATGATAATAATGATGATAGTAATAATAACAACAACAATACTACTACTACTACTACTACTACTAATAATAATAATAATAATAATGCTAATAATAATAATAATGATAATAATACTAAATCCACCACCACCACCACCACCACTACTATCAACAACAACAACAGCCCCACACACACACACACACACACACACACACACACACACACACACACACACACACACCTGAATCTTGTGAGAGAGACATTTTCCGTGCAATGAGCGCCTCGTCCTGCATCTCAAGACCATCTTCATCCTGCACAGCCTGTAACACACACACACACACACACACACACACACACACACACACACACACACACACACACACACACACACACACACACACACACACACAAGAAAAACAAAATAGAATAACGATTAAATTAAGTTATATAATATTTAAATAAATAAATAAATATACATGTGTTATAAAGCTAAAAAAAAAAGAGTCGATCAATATTTTCACACGAGTCTATAATTGTCAGTTATTATAAGTTTCAGAATTGTGATTACGTAAAATAATAATAATTAAGGTATTTATGAAACGAGATTATGCAAAATGCATACTTTGAAAATTAATAAGCAAGTAAAAGATTAAAGAGAGAGAGAGAGAGAGAGAGAGAGAGAGAGAGAGAGAGAGAGAGAGAGAGAGAGAGAGAGAGAGAGAGAGAGAGAGAGAGAGAGAGAGAGAGAGAGAGAGAGAGAGAGAGAGAGAGAGAGAGAGTTCTAAATACAAATAATTAACACTATTACTTAAACGACCTCAACCATTTACTTACCTCTCCTGTGGCTCCTTCCTTTCGCTCCTCATTCTGAAGTGGCGTTCCTTCTCCTCCTCCTCCTCCTCCTCCTCCTCCTCTTTCTCCCTCGCCGTTTCCTCCTCCACCTCCTGCTCCTTCCTTTCCTTTCATTCCAGTCAACATGCCTTTGTGATGGAAAAAAACTTGTGTGAGTATTACTATTACTACTACTACTACTACTACTACTACTACTACTACTACTACTACTACTACTACTTTATTAGATGACCACTTAATTAATGGATAACATGACAAAAAAACAAAAACAGATAATGATGGTTCCTTGATAAACATTTGATCATTTTGTTACAATGAAGTCATTTTTCCATCGGGGAGCAATGAAGGGTTGAGGGAATGACCGGCTGTATGGTATGAGGTCACATGTAAGGGATAATTACCTCGCCTCATGATAATTGCAGTATGTTTTTTCCGCATTATTATTTCAGGTGGTCTTTCCGTGCTCTCTCACACACACACGCAACCATACACACACCCTCAGCTGCGGCCATCTAACCACGGCTGTCTGTTTCATTATTAATACATCAGACTCGCTTTACGACTACTACTACTATTACTACTACTACTACTACTACTACTACTACTACTACTACTACTGCTACTACTACTTCTACCACTACTACTTCTACCACTACTACTAATAATAATGATAATAATAATGATAATAATGATAATTGTGTCACCCTTTTTTTTCTCTCTCTCTCTCACACACACACACACACACACACACACACACACACACACACACACACACACACACACACACACACACACACACATACACGTTCTTTCACCCCTCCCCCTCGTCCCCTTCCCTCCCCATCCCGTGCTGAGTCTTCGCTGAGTTGACCCTCGTTCAGCACAAATCATCCTTCCATACACACAGCCTCACAGCGCGTCAGTGTGGAGTGAACTTGTTGTCTGTTATCTATCTGTTCTTCTCATTTGTTCATCAAGCAGTTCAAGAATGCCGGTTTGATGACTCTTTTCATCTTACAGACAAATAAACAAATGCAAACTACTCAAAACTTATCATCATTGCATAGCTTTATATAAGTGAATTGAAGTGATATACGATTGTTTTAATGGTTTATAAACTCTGGATGAAGACTGACTTTCCTTCGTGACAAATGACAGTCGTGTAACAGACGAATATTTTTTGGAATTTTTTATGTTTTCTTTTCAGGCGCGATGCAATGCTATTTTCCCTAACATATTCATCATACGGGTTTTTGGCAAACTCAACTTATGAAAATCAAGGAATACAGTTAATCCCGTGTATTTAGGCGTTAGCGTGTTTGTAGGTTGTTGAGGCAGCACACACACACACACACACACACACACACACACACACACACACACGTGCTTAGTTAGGCCCAGCTGGTCGTATAGATATATAATAATGATGGAGTGTGTATATATATATATATATATATATATATATATTTTTTTTTTTCAGTAACTAAAACACTCCAAACGGAAACTGAATGAAAAATTAAAACTAGAATTCAAACTATATGGACGCATTACTTTAAAAGAAACAGCAAACACTTGACTTTTATATAACATAATGATGGAGTATGTTTTGTTTTTTTAATTCAATAACTTAAACACTTGTTGAATATTATATAATCTCCATGCGAAGCGAATACTGAATAAAAAAATAGAAAACTAGAATTCAAACTAAGGACGTATTATTATTTTCTCTTTTGCTATTGGAGAACCGGCCAAGGGCATAAAAAAAAAAAAAACGATATATAAAAAAACCCACTTAATTGCCGGTTCCCTAAAGACAATAGTATTAAAAAAAGGGATGCACAGTATAAGAGAAATAAAACCCCACTAGACTTAAGGCAGTGTGTGTGTTGTGAGTCTGCAGGAAACTGGATTGAAAGAATGACACTTTAAGGCCTGAACCCAAGACCAAAGCAGAGAGAACACAAGTTGAATAAACGAACCGCAGAGACATGAACGGAGTGAGGAAGAAAATGTTATATTAATGTCCTAAAATTGATGATGATGATTATGATGATGATGATGATGATGATGAAGTTGATGATGATGATGATGATGATGATGATGAAGTTGATGATGATGATGATGTTACATTACAAAGGATTGGAAAAACTAATCCGTCAAAAACGGTTATGATGGAACTAATTATTGGTCGTAAAACACACACCCCCCCACCCACCCACCCACACACACACACACCCCACCCACCCACCCACACCCACACACACACACTATTCTGACACATATTCTAAAGGTTGCCTTAAATATATAATGAGACCAGCACGCATGTGCGTACTGTACATACACCTAATTGACAATAATGACTGACACAACACACACACACACACACACACACACACACACACACACACAGTTACATAACCAGAATTTTTCCAATAACACACACCAAACCTTTCTTCATTTGTGTCTTTAAAAATGTTTTTCTCCCATGAATTTTTTGTTTTTAGTTGCCATGCTTGACAGGCCTACACGAGCCTTGTTCATGAGCCACACACACACACACACTATCCACGCACTCAATGACACCCAAGTAGATCTTCGAGGCTCCGGACTGAAATCTACGACCCCAAAGATAGCAATATCCTGCCTTTCAGTCACTCACTCAGGTCGTTTGGGTCAATATGTTACGGTTCGTTATGATCTATCCATGTTCACGTGTTAGTTTTGGTGTGTTGCATACTAGACGTAGTGTATTGCAAGGTTTGCTTTGAGTTGTTTCAGTAACTATCTCGAAACAGTTGACAGTCAGTTTCGAGCGGCGTGGTAATGAAGCTTGTTATGTTTTATTCATGGAAGTGAAAATAGTTTTTTTTTTTTTTTTTGTTTTGAAGCTTCTTCATAAAAAATAAGGGAGATTATAGAGTTTATGATATTGTGTGCCTAGGACTTTATTTTCAGACGAGATCGTTAGAATTCTTCCTTCTTTCCTTGTTTTGAAATATGTTGGTGTTTCTCTTCTTTCATACATTTTCTTAATATTACTGTACTATGTAGTTGGAAGCTTTCGTACACACACACACACACACACACACACACACACACACACACACACACACACACACACACACACACACAAACTAAATATACTCAATTGTTTTATACACACACACACACACACACACCTGCCGCTGGCCGTGCCCCGTCACACGCTGGTTGGTGGCCGTGACAGGTGTGACAAGCTCGGTACTCTGAGCACACGTCACACGCCTGGCCTGAAACTTGGTGGTTGGGATGACACAGAGCACACCTCTCCTCACCGACGGCCATCCTGCTACTGACTCACTCGATCATCGACACTCACTCACCCACACTCAACACTCGGAAAAATACCCTTATGGATGGAAGATCTCCACCCCAGCAGCCAATCACACAGCTGCAGGTCACCGCTGCTCATTGGCCATCGCATTCAGTGTGTAGTTTTCCCGCGTCAAGGTGTTTCTTTGTCCTTGGTGGTCAGTGGGTTGGATGGCGGGACTCGAGGCAGTAATGGTGTTGTGTTGATGCATCTTGTTGAATATTTCCTTAGCATTTATTACGTTAAAACCAAAAACACTGATATCTCTTGTATTGATCGTTTATGTTATAGAGTGACCTTTTCACTTCTTCTCCTCCTCCTCCTGCTCCTCCTCTGCTGCTTTCATCCCTTCCCCTCCACTCCTCTACCTTTGCCTCTTAAAATTAGGTTGCAGTAGTTTAACATTCCATCAGTTGTTGAAGCTTCAGCATTTAAGCAAACTCGTTCTCACACCTACTAATAGCTTGCGCACAAAGTTAACACATTTCATTCCCAACATTTGTTTTCATCATTCGCTTTAATCATTATGAAACTTTTCTCTTTTCCCAGACAGAGGCTTGAGAGGAATTCAACAACAAACTCTAGGTGGTTCGATCAAGTTTTCGGTCCTACACACCACCTCCAACCATTGATTCCCACGTACCCCTTCATCTCACTTTATTTCAACTTCATCTTGATTAGACAAAGTACAGCATCCTTAGCGTTTTTACGTATCCACTTATGCTTAAGGTTAAGTATTTTGGTGAAGTGCAATGGACTTGATAAGATAGTGACTGGACTGGACTGCAACGCAACCGCCGTACACTCACACAACGCAAACATTTCCTTTACGCAAGCAAGTGTTGATTATTCAGCTCGATTGGTATTGCTCGTGTTGACTTGATTTAGTGGGACACACACACACATTCTCTCTCTCTCTCTCTCTCTCTCTCTCTCTCTCACACACATTCCTGGTTTTTATACATTCCTTTATCACTGTCATTCAGGCAGACACGCACATAGATTTAACTGTCAATAATGATTGGCGCGCGCACACACACACACACACATACACACTCGTGGTCCAGTTGTACTATACGACTCCCGCCTATCATACAAGGCGTGGGTTCGAACCATGCTAAGGATTTTTCACTAACAGCCTTACACACACACACACACACACACACTCTCTCTCTCTCTCTCTCATTTAATATCAAGTATGGAAGAGGGGGCGTAGGGGGGGGAAGGTCACCAGGGAAGGAGAGAGGCAAGGGCTGCTGGCCTGTTCGAAATAACACACAAAAAGAAAGAGAAGATCGATTCAAGCCAACCCAGATAACTGCGTAGTGCGTATGAATGTATGCATGAGATGCATGTGTGTGCGTGTGCGTGTGTGTGTGTGTGTGTGTGTGTGTGTGTGTGTGTGTGTGTGTGTGTGTGTGTGTTAGAGAGGAAAGGAGATGAAAGTACGTACATCCCTCAAAAAAATAGTAAATAAAAAAAAAATAAAAAAAAGGAATTTGGAATTTGCCTAAAAGGAAGGTGAACGATGGAATGAACAAGAAGGAAATCAAATAGAAAGCTAAGAAGAGAGAGAGAGAGAGAGAGAGAGAGAGAGAGAGAGAGAGAGAGAGAGAGAGAGAGAGAGAGAGAGAGAGAGAGAGAGAGAGAGAGAGAGAGAGAGAGAGAGAGAGAGAGAGAGAGAGAGAGAGAGAGAGAGAGCGAGCGAGCAAGCAATCCAGATACGTCCCTCCCAGCAGTCAATATCTTCCTCCCTCCAGGAAAGGTCAATGAAGGAAGGATTGATAAAAAATGAAGAACAACAACGAAAGAAAAGATACCCGGGAACAAGATGTAGAACACTGAAATACAATGCAATGAGAGGAAGGAAGAGAAGGGAAGAATGAAAGGTGCAACAGAAGATTAAGATGAGATAAAGCTAAGGGATTCAGGAAACATGTTAACTCAATTGATATAAAACGGACTGGATTCAATAACAAATCCAGTAGCACACAATACTCATTTTGCAAACCGCGTACACACTATATTTGCACAGGATAAACTTCAAATAATATGTTAATTTGACACATTCTCTTCATATACTACGGGGATAAAGTTTAGTATCATGAATATGGAAACTGTATTGATAATCTTGAGTTGAATGACGTTTGATGTAATGCCGATCACCAATGACTGCACATGTTAACCCATTACGATTCCCTCCGTGGCCTCCTCCATATGTAACTCATGATTAAAACAACTAAATGAAAAATCAATCCTAAAAAAACAACTTGAAATGCATAATACTAGAGAAAATATTGAGCTGCCTGGACGTAAGAGGATCCAGCTGGCAATGGTCCGGTGGAAGAAGGAACACAACTCTTCAAATCTCTCAAAGGCGACGAGGACCATCTTCCCTGCATGTCACAAAAGGCAACTAACAGGGGAGGAGCGACAGGACTAGGAAGCCTCTGCTCTGCCTTGCTTCTTCTTACTATGAAACAATGCATTGACGGAGGAAGGATTTAACTTTACCTAAACTCTACAGTATTTTCATTGTTGTGTCACTACTGTTTCCTTCCACATCTTCACAATATAACATTCTTAGAAGTATCCGGAAGAGAGAGAGAGAGAGAGAGAGAGAGAGAGAGAGAGAGAGAGAGAGAGAGAGAGAGAGAGAGAGAGAGAGAGAGAGAGAGAGAGAGAGAGAGAGAGAGAGAGAGAGGTGTCAAAGGTCACAGCTGACAACACGGATGTAGACCAGTGACCACCACGCCCAGACAGCATCTCTTTCCTCCTTCCTTATGTTCCTCTCCTACACACGTGACTGTCCTTTCACATCACCTTAAAAAATCTTACAAAACTACTTTTATTCTTTCTTGTTTCCTATAAAGAATGTTTATCCACTACCTGTTGTCTCATTATAAAAGTGAAAAATATTACTTTGATTTCTCTGCATTAAACTTTCTTTTTATTAAGATGACGCATAAGAATAAAACTTTCGATCGTATGAACATTACTGACACCTGAAAATGTAATACGGTTCACATAGTAAAATTAATATCATCTTTAAACTGAGCAGATTACACATTATATAATATAGATGGTCAATGAAACATGGATAGACAGCGATGTGCCTTTATATGTATTACAAAAATAGACTATATACAAAGAGCACAGAGGTTGTGTATGATCCCAGAGTGCAGGGTGGGACGCGCCTCTCTGCCACGCGCTGGACAAACACACCAGCAAGTCATAAGCACATTTCCTCAATTATTAACATTATCACTGAAGGAAGAGGTGGAAGGCCTTAAGTTAGTGTCACTTTCCCTCCGCCTCCCACACACAAATAAAACACAAAAAGTCTGGGTGAGGCAGGCACTGTGATGAATTTTTTAATACATACAGTAATAAAACTACCAAAATAACTGTATAAAATGAATTAAGTAACACACACCATCAACACCTGAATGTGTCGAGACGGGACGAGGAATGTGAGTGAAGGTCCACCTCTTCCTTCAACACCACATGAAGGCAAGCTGTTTAGAGGCTCAGGCTCAGGCTCACTGACTCTTTGCTTCAAAAGGGGAGAGCATTCATAAATAAAACATCACGCTGACCAATGGTTGTCAGTGTTCTTGCCTCACATAACTCAGTACGTATCAAGAAAGCAAGGATTGTCACTTAAAAAGACACATGACCTTTCCTTGAGAGGTTATGACCAAACTTAAGGACAGTGCCACGCCTCATCACAAGGAGAGGAACGAGGTACAGCGGGGCACAGCAGGGCACAGTGGGGCACAGCGGGGCACAGTGGGGCCTCTACAGGTGCTGTGTAGAGTGGAGGCAACCCACCTCGTCCCAACAGACTCATAGTTAAACTCACAACTGCAGTCTGTCTTTGAAACTTTCTTCAAGACGATTGGCAATACTTTTGTAAGTTGTTTGACTAAACATCAAATTTGTGTTACTTCAAGTTACTCAAGTTCTTGGCGAGACACTCATTATACCTAAACACAAGTATAATGTATAACTTGTCGGCTGGTGAACAAGCTCACCATGATGGTATGTGTTGCAATAATGGAACGGTTCCTCTACTGCCTCTTACATCCAAAGAGTGTATAGTGAACATTTTGTAATTGACCTCAATAACAAAAGCATATCTAATAATGTGATTCAGTGACTACAAATACATACAAATGGGGAAGGGAAACTAGAAAACATAAATGGGTTACAACACTGTTTTTTATGCCATGAAAGAACTATTCCATCATACCCACAGAAAATGTGAGGTGGTTTATTTACTTAGTATTGGTTACTTTTGAACACTGCATTGACTCCTGCGTCTATTAAACTATGGGAAGAATGCGTGTATAAATCCCTTCCTTCCTTCCACCAGCCTTCCTTTGTGAGTCTGTTGGGACAGCCTTAGGACGATTTGTACTCTGGATGGGACTGACTACATGTAACTATGACAGGTGGTGCTGAGGTGGTGGAGGGGCTGTGTGTGTGTGTGTGTGTGTGTGTGTGTGTGTGTGTGTGTGTGTGTGTGTGTGTGTGTGTGTGTGTGTGTGTGTGTGATGGAGAGGCTGTGCCAACAATGTGTTTGACTAAAAAGGATGAGTTAGTGATCAACTTTCAGAAAAAAAAAGTGTAGTTTGTAATGTTGTAAATGTAATGTATATTAAGTTAGGTTGTCCAGGTTGATAATCAAGTGTTGGTGCTTGGAGGTGATGACTAATGGTGCAGGTGTGTGGTGGTGAGTATTAATGATGGTGATTGGTGATGGTGAGGCAAGTGTGTGGGTGAGCAAAACATTATAATTACCCATACCAACTGCAACTCCACCACACTGCCACTCTCTATGACCTCATCAAGAAAATACACTAAATAAACACACACACACACACACACACACACACACATATATATATATATATATATTATATATATATATATATATATATATATATATATATATATATATATATATATATATATATTTTCTACAGATAATAATTATAGATATGAAATCTTAATGAGTTAAATTTTAATAGTAATTTCAGTTAAGAAATATTGACTTAATCGTGTGTGTGTGTGTGTGTGTGTGTGTGTGTGTGTGTGTGTGTGTGTGTGTGTGTGTTATGATAATGTTGATACAGACAGTAGTGAAGCAACAACTCCTTTCCTGCCACTCAAACTTTCCTTATGAATAGAATTTCTAGTCTTACAGCCCTGAACGTTATTTCCCACCCACACAAGGCCACCTCATAGCACCGGCTGCCTTACCTCAACAACAATTTCATATCTCACATCAGACATTTACATTGATTTTCTCTTTCCCTTGATTTTCAGCAACTCTCTGTTCTTATTACATCGGTGAAATAAATACCTAAATATTACATATCAATATACTCAACTTTTTCCTATTCTAATCATAGTAAATATTGAACATAATTTCTCTACTCTTTTTTCGCAGAATTGAATTTGGGATGTGTTTGGCCCGGGGCACGTTTTGGTGAGGGGGCGGAGGGGGTTGGGGTAGGGGGGGGGCCAACGCAAACATCAAATTAGAATGGTGATAATTGAGAGTACATTTTCAACCCTCGCACTGCTGCAACGATAAGCTCACGACACTTGATAACCAGAAATTGGTCATTGAAGATGAAGTCAAAACAATACTTTAAAAAAAAAAAAAAATTCCATAATTAATTAACCCTTATTGAAAAGTTCATGACCATCTCCAAATCCAATACTAAATGAAGCTTATTCATTGCCACACGGATTATTCATTACCATATCAGCCCTGAATCCAGCACCGATCTTTTCATCTTGATCCTACGCACGTTTCATTACTTCTTTTCAACATCCAAACATTAAATAGTCTTTTTATATTTTCTGATTCATTAAGATTATGAACTGATATAACATACCTTCACTCTCCCCCTTCACCTGCAAACCAAATACATTAATAACAATAATAATAAACATGTACATACACACATACACTACAACTAAACAGGTACTAACATCACAATAACTTGCTATCACAGAGAAATGCTTGAGAATAACTAAGATAATAAGCTTAAAAATAAAGACTAGAGCAGAGATTACCGAACAAACAGTCAGCTGAGAATCAAGCTTTTTTTTCAGAGAGTTTTAACAGAATACATTTGTACTTGTCATGGTATGTGTCTATAACACTTCCATCTCTACTCTTCATCTCTGTACAAAGATGATGTTTAATTGGTTATTACGTAGCATCACTCCATCATCTGTGTCCTTAATTAAGCTGACTGACTACCTGGGGGTCACGTAAATCTGGTCGGGTCAATCCGTTTCACAAAATACTTGGCTGAGGTCAAGTTGGGTTAAGTCTTACACTCGGCTCAAGTTATCGTGAAGCTGTGGACCAGAACATAGTATTAGGAACAAAAAATATATGGTGTTTACTATTCAGCTGACATTACCTTCAGCCTTCAATTCGTCAAGGTATAATTCATAAACCTTCCTTGCTGTGAGGATGTGAACTGTAGTGTTTGACATTTAACTATTATTTAATGCTCAAAGATCTTCATTTGCTGTCTCTCTCTCCACCTTTAGATTGTCTGAGAGAAGTGCATAATATATACAGGATGAGCAGCGATGTGTTTCACCAGACATTCCTTAACAACTAACTAACTATAGACACCACCAACATTCACCTTGATCTGTACGCTGTTCTTATTAACATTATAAATCCAGGTGAGGTTGAAGCCTACCAGTACATACATGCAACATAATACACATGGCTAGTATACTGTGTGCGTTCATTGGTTCATCTGGGTTATAAATATAAATGATTCTTCACCTTGCTGTATGCTGACGTGCTACTTCCTTTTAATGTACATGTGATTGTGTACTGTACACACGCACTAACACACACACCAACACCAACAGCATTGTCAGATCGGCTCATGGTCCCTCACTAGCCTCCCTCTCCTGGCCAGCATCATTGTCATGTTTCATATTCTCAAGTGTATTTCACCAGAGAATTGAGCTGACCAAGAGGAAAACTGAATATAAGAAACACACTTTTGTTAACACAGTGTAGAGCAGAGATCTTGTCCCTACACTATGTATGCTGATGACACACACACACACACACACACACACACACACATACATAACAAAGGATTGGAGAAATAGTTCAGCAACAATGTACAAATACCTCTCTCTCTCTCTCTCTCTCTCTCTCTCTCCTGCTGTACACAAGTAGTAACACAAATACAATGAAGACACACGTACCTTCCCTTACACTTCACTACAATGGAAACGAGTGTGCAGGTACAATGCATAGGGAGGGAGTTTTGGAGTATCAGGAAGAAGCAGCTTTTTTCAAACACTTCTCACACCACTCACTCCCTCACCCTCACCCTCCACCCGTAACTAACACAATATTGCCGGGAGAAGAGGACACAAGCTTTCTCTCTAACCCCTCACACCCTTTACTTGTAGTCCTCCTTTTTCTTTTTGTATCATCACCACCATTCCTACAACTACTGGTGCTGCTGGTGGTGGTGTTGGTTGTTGTGGTTGTGGTTGTCTTGGTGGTGTACCTGCTGGTATGTGGCGCTGAGCCAAGTTGCAGCCAGGCGTAACGGAGGACTAGAGAAGATAGGATACCCGAGAGGAGGGTCTGCTGCCTGGATGGTGAGGTTACGGAGCAGGCCGGGGTGAGCCTAGAGGCAGCGCAGGAAAAGGAAGAGGAAGAGAAGAAGGATGTAAAGTTTTGGTAATTGTAAATAATGCAAGTTTATTATGTAAGCTTCCTGTTATGGTAAGTTAAGTTGTGATGTTAATACTATTTACTATCAATCTATCTATTTACTTAGCTAATAATAATAATAATAATAATAATAATAGTCTATCTCTTTATCATACCCTAATGGAAGGTAGCCAAGACAAGGCACGCCAGAATCCATAGAGACATTACTTTCCCTTAGCACTTTGTCTTTTCATAGGAGAGTATACAGAGGAGGGGCTTCCCAGACCCCTCACTCCGTCCCTTTCGTCCCCTTTTACAAACCACAGGAATAATAATAAAAGTAATAATAGTAGTAATAATGGTAATAGTAGCCACAGAATCAGTGTATATATTCCTATCTTCCTCTCACACACACACACACACACACACACCTGGATGGAGTACCGCTCATCATCATCATTAGTCAAGTAGAGCAGTTCCACCACTAGAGACGCCCACAGCCCTCGCACCGTCTCCCCGCCCAGCTGCCCCACACGCACCTCCGCCTCGCCCAGGGTCAGCAGGTGGGATGTGTACACCCTCTGTGCAAGGTGAAGGGATGAGGACACAAGGCAGGGTGTGGGTGGTGATGGTGGTGGTGGTGTGACAAAGTTCAAGGTTACTGAAGGCTTACTGACACTATGGTAAGCACGAATGGAGACTAGTTACTCCATTAATTAATAAACAAACAGGTATATAAAACAAACAAACAAACAAACACACTCACCTTCACTGTATTGTAACCGAGAGAAAACAGATTAGGTATTTCCATTTTAACAGCCTCCGTCCAGCTCTGAGGGCCCCACACACCCCCCTCCTTGTACTCCAACGCCTTCCCCTGCAGGCCCTCGGGTGGGTGTACCGAGTGGGTGTTGGGCTCAGTCACCCGCGTGTCAGGACCGAGGTACCAGTTACGGGTGTAGTCCTCCAGGGTGGCATGCAGCTCCGCCCACCCGGTCATTCCCCCGATAAGGGTGTGGTCAAGGGCAAGCTTCACTCCAATCCTGAGGGGAAGTAAATACTATATATATACAGTAAACATACGATTTTACTGACCCGGTGTAAGGAGGAAGGGGAAGGGGAAGGGGAAGGGTGATGAGGGAAGGTGAAAGGTGGAAGGTGGAAGGGAAAGAGGGAAGGGAAAGAGGAATAGAGGAAAGGATGAAAGGTGGAAGGGGGAAGAGGGAAGGGGAAGAAGGAAGAAGGAAGAAGGAAGAGGGAAGAGGAGAGCAGGGTATGTGCATATGTGTTTCAATCCGTCCCTTGTCCCTCACCTGTAAGCCAGCAGCACCAGGTTGAAGAGGACAGGCTTGTTGGTGAGCCATTCAAGGTACGTGGACCAAGATATCTCCCCACTGAAGGTCTTGTACACCTGGCCGGGCGTGGGCGGAAGGACGTCGGTTCCCATCACTATCAGGTGGCAGGTCCCGATCAGAACTCTTGAGGTGGAAGGAGAGGGGAATAATAAGAACTTTTAGGGTAGAAGGAGAGGAGTAATAATAAGGAAAAACTTGCTGGGAGTGAATGGAGGTGAAGCCAACTTGAAAAGACTAAATGAAATGATAACTATAATATACTGTGTCAATGATTTATGATTCTTGTTGATTATTAAGTTAAGTTAAGTTACCTGTAAGCATCTTCAAGAGTTTCATCATACTGCATCCTTTGAATCACTGTATCACCCTGCCCCCCCTGCCCCGCCGCCCTGCCAGGCTGTGGGGTGGCAGGGCTGCTTGATCCCCCTGATGAGCTTGAGGCCGTGCTAGGGGGAGGTATGGGGGCTGCGGGGGGTGAGTCAAAGTGCTGGAGGTACACATGGCCGAAGGAGGTCAGGAGGAACTTGAACCAGGCGTGAGGGAAGGCATCCTCAGCCTCCTCCAGCGCCTCCGATTCCATGGGCGGCTCAGTCATCCAGTCCGGGGGCGGGGCCAAGGCTGCACTCAGGGGACTCTCATAGATGGGGGGGGAGGGCGAGGCACCACGGGGCAGCACCCTTAGGTTCACCACCCTGGATGACTTGTTGTTGCGTTGAGTGTGGTGGTTTGTGGTGCGGTGAGGCGGGTGTTCGTCCTCTGAGTTGGAGTCGTACAAGATGCCCGGGATGAAGCTCACTGTCTTGGGGTCGTCCAGGGAGCCAGCTGACCCCTGGCCTCGGACCTTGACTGGGCGGTGGTGGTGACCTGACCTCCAGTCGTTGTGGTTGTGTTCGCTGGTGGTGTCCCAGGCCAGCGGGGGAGGAGTGTCACCCGTGCGTACGATAGGAATGTCCCTCTGCTCCCCCGCCCAGGCTATGCGGCTCCCACGCCCACTCTGCCAGGACGAGTGGGACATCCGACGCCCACCCAAAGAGATCACGGGGCTGCCCTCCTCAGACTCTATGGGTGACGGACTCTCTGGGGGGGAGTGTCTTGCCTGGCTCACCCGCGGAAGGTTCCTCAGATGCTCTTGACTCCTGCTGGTGGTGGGTGGGCGGCCCTGGGTGGGTGGGGGTCCTGGAGGCTGGCCAATGGACCTGCCAACAGCATGCTCCACCAACACATACACAAGAGCCTTCAGGAAGTAGTCCCGCACCATCACCAGTGTGTCGGGTGAGTCCAACACACCCGTCAGCACGTTCCGGGTGTCTGAGTAGCCCGGCACTGAGAAGCGGGTGAGTGGTGTGAGGGTGTGGAAGGCTTGCCGGTTCATGAAGGATGACAACACGTTCCCTTTGGTGCGTCCCATCCCACTCTCGGGCAAGTCAAACGCACGGCTGAAGTTTGCATCAACGCGTGAAGCTTCAGCAGTGTGGCAGCTTGTCTCCTGAAGCTCTAGTCCCTTGACACTGTAGTACTGGTAGGTGAAGCCGGTCTCAAGAATCTGGGTGAGGGAGAAATAACATGTTGCTTTAATACTACAGAACTGACTTATAACTCCTAGCATTAGTAGTAAAAACATAACACTATTATTATCATTATTATTATCAAGCTAAAACTAGTGCCTCAAAAACTACTAAAGGTGATTCCATATCTAGTTCAGGTTTTTACAAGTCAATTAGATTACGTTCCCTCACCTGAACCCACATGAACCTGTCCTCCCAACGCAGCAGAAAGTGTTCCCCCGGCTCAGTGATGCCTGGTGAGAGGGAGAGAGAAAAGAGAGAAGAGAAGAGAAGAGAAGAGAGAGAGAGAGAGAGAGAGAGAGAGAGAGAGAGAGAGAGAGAGAGAGAGAGAGAGAGAGAGAGAGAGAGAGAGATTAAGTTAACTCATGGGCTTGATGGGAAGAATTCAAAATAAATGAAGACAAGTTTTCTTAATGAATTGTGATCTTTAAATAAAAATCTTGGACTGAAGATTGAAGCTACAGTCATTTTGGATTCATTAAATAATACTTATAAATCAGATAATCCATTCATCCATCCATCTATTCATTCACTTTCACATTATCAAACACTATTAAGTCAGTCAGTCATCAGTCAGTCATAAAGCCAGAATACCATCATCTAATTCTGTATCCAGTCAAACAGTCTTACATTATAGATAATCTGCCAGTTTACCCTTTCAGCCAGCTTTCAACTGTCCAATTATAATATCAAACAACTATCTAGCCATCCAGTCATTCATCCATTCATCTTTGTAGTCATCCAGTTATTCATCTTTGTAGCCATCCAGTCCTTCATCCATTCACCCATTCAAACTAGCCACTCCCTCATGCATCCACCCAACCACAGAGCCAATCACACACCCACTCCCTCCCCCCCCACACCCACCGAGGGCCCCAGACTGCAGGTGGGTGTGCAGGGCCAGCATGACGTGAGGTGTCAGCTGTTGGTAGTAGACTGAGTCCTCGCAGGAGTTGGAGGCGCGTCCCACAGGGTAAGACCAGAACCTGAGTGGCCTTGGGAACCCCAGCAGGAACACCGGCAGAGTGAAGACAGGAAGGAGAGGGGCACAGACCACGGCTGAGATCACCACCAACGCCAACAGCACCGGGGATAATGCTATATTGAACCCT
Organism: Metacarcinus magister; assembly: GCA_029783475.1. Lineage (NCBI taxonomy): Eukaryota > Metazoa > Arthropoda > Malacostraca > Decapoda > Cancridae > Metacarcinus > Metacarcinus magister. The sequence goes on from JAPQNM010000002.1 coordinate 14,218,850, forward strand.
GAGTGGTGGTAGAAGGGAAAGTGTGTTAGTATATTTTGTTAATTTTTTTTATTCATTCTACGTATACTTCATTCCAATCCTGTGTGTATAGTTTTTTTTTCATTTTTTTTTAATATATACGCCTTTTGTTTTGTGTGTTAGTTCATTTTGTTAATTCTTCCTTGTAATTCTTCTTCTCTTGTAACAAAGCAAGCCTAGAAGCCATGTAATTTCTCGTAATAACTCCTCCTATCCATTCTTTTTTAAGTTTCCATAACATGACCTGAGTTCTCTGTCCTATATACCAATACTGATACTGACATCATTAATATTATCACTACACTTTGAATGGCAGGAGTCTATGCTTACAGGGGCCAGCCAGCCAGCCAGCCAGTCTTTGTCACCTGGTGTGCTGTACTGTAATGTGTAAACTCCTGTGTCAAGTCTCTTCTTAGGATCTGAACCTTTGCTGTCTTCTTGGGTCTACTGCTTTAACACACCCACACAGGCACAGACAGCTGATCAAAAAATAAGGAAATAAGGACGAGGTGATGGCACTGAAGAACAAAATAAAAATGAAGGGAAGGGAAATAAAAGTATGTGAAATAAATGTAAAAAAGTTAACATTTGAACCCAAAAGAAATAAGCAAAATACTACTACAGTAAATCAAACAAAATTTACAGAAAAAAAGGAAATACAAAGTCAAATTGAACAACAAAATCAAAACCAAACTCTTACCACCAAAAAAAAGAGAAAGAAACAAAATATAAAAAAAACATGAAACTACACTGACGAGGGAAAAAAAAATAGAAGAAAAAAAAAGAGAAAGCGAGCGAGAGAACAAAATAATTCTCACCCAAGAGGAAGAAATTGACTGAGTTCTTGTGTTTCCTCTCAGTGAAGGGAGTCATGAGGAACAGCATCACCGTGGAGAGGCGATGCAGTACCCTGGTGCCCCATAAGTGTGCCAGGCTCAACATAAGCATCCGCACAGCAGGGGAGAAGGTCGCCCAAACACCTAGAGAGCCGGCCAAGCCACCTCCACCTCCCTGCCGCTGCACCAGGTCAAGGATGTAATAGACTGATAGCTGCAGGAAGGAGGCTTGTGGAAACTGCCATATCTGTGTGGGAGGAGGAGGAAGAAGAGGAGGATGAAAGACTATGGGAGTTAAGATGAATACAAGAGGAATACTACAGGAAAAAAAGGAAGTACAGTACAGTAACGAACAAAATTGACCAGAATCATGTTACAGAATCTCAAAACACAGCATTCTCTCTCCACCACATGACTTCCTCTCACCTCTTCCCTCCTACATACACACCTGACGTAACACTCGGGCAAGAGGCACCGTGAGGAGGAAGTGTACAAAGGTCTCAGGAACGGAGGCTTGGAGGGGAAGTTCTGCAGCTATTGCCTGATGAACGAATACCAGCGAGAGGAGTGGACACCCTGAAGAAGAACGACGAGGAGGAAGAAACAAATGAGAACAGTTAATAGTTACGTTATGTCATATAGAAAAACCTTACTGAAGAAAATGGAAGTTTAATTTGTGTTCATATAATCTTATTCAGAAAACCTTACTGGTGGAAATGTTAAGTCATATGTGTGTTTAAATAGGAATGTATTGAAGAGGCAAGGATGAGTAAATGATGAAAGTGTCAGAGAAAGATTAGCTAACAAAGCATAAATATAGTTGTGTTTAAGTTTGAAAGTGAAAATAGATGTATGTATTGAGATATCTAAAAAAAAAGGTAAGTCATCATGATTTAATATAGGAATGCATGAGTCTGTCTAAGAAATGAGAGTATGAAGGACAGACTGAGTATAAGATGCTATTATTTATCTATTTCTTTATTTTCTCAACTTTCTACTTTATTTATTTATTTATTTATTTATTTATAGTAATCTAATAAATGTAAATTATTATATCGAATATTTATTTATGTGAATTATATATCATATATATATATATATATTTATTTTTCCCGCTGTGATGTAAGAGATGTAAATTACTACTACTATTACTACTACTACTACTACAACTACAACTACTACTACTACACATAGACTGACAGACTGTATACTACTAAGCTGATATAACAACACTTACACCACTATCTGCTAAGCAAGGAGAGTTCCCTTTAATCAATTATTCAAACAATCACTAATCCATCTACCTGTCTTTGTTCACCAATAGATAAAACAAAGAAGATGTAAGATTTGGCTCCTTAGGAAAAATCTATATACAAAAAATAGACTTACAAAACGTACATGACTGTCTAGTTTGGCGAGTTACTGTCTTGTGAAAAAGTAAACTATAGCTCTCTCTCGCCCTCTCTCTCTCCCTCTCCCTCCACTCCCCTCTCTCTCTCTCTCTCTCTCTCTCTCTCTCTCTCACCCACCAATGAGCAGGAGTTGTGAGTAGACATGGAGGCAGGATGACCCCACAGTGTCAGCCAGCGGTGGGTGTGGAGCCGAGGGAAGGGAAGAAAGGGTTCCTCATCAGCCCAAGGAGGTACACTTTCTGGCCCTCACCCACTAGGAGCATGGCCACTGTCAGCACCAACAGCCCACCCCCTACTGTGTCCCGGGCTGGCTCCTGAGGGAAGGGAAGGGAAGGGAAGGGAAGAAATTAAATTATTATCAGTACTGGTAGTTCTGATAATAATTTAAAGAGAGAATGAAAAATAACAACAGTAATTCTAATAACAACACACCTAAAACAGATCTCATGATAACTTCAACACTAACAACAACAACAGCCTACCTGGAACAGAGCTGGCCTTGTGGGAAACTTGGAGACAGTTCCATTCTCTAACGTAACATTCACCACCTGTTCATACCAGTCCAGGTGGGGCAGGTGGCAGCCCATGCTCATGCCCGCCACCGCCGCCAGCATGGGCACCACCAAGGTTAATTCACGATGGCAGGTTAGGCGGCGTAAGGGAAGGGCTGCCGGAAGGGCCTGGACGGGTTTCATCGTACTTACCAGAGAAACCCGTGAGGAGGGAGACCCGGTGAGACAGCAAGGGAGGAGATCATCCAGGCTAAGGGTGAGGAGACTAGGGTTAAGGGAGGAATGGTAGGTGTTTAAGGGGAGGAAGGAAGGGAAGGTTTGAAAGAATGTTTGAAGGAAGGAAAATAAGGGGTGAAAAGACAACATTTAAGAGGAAGGAAAGTAGGAAAGGATAGCAAAGATTGAGATGTTTGAAGAAAGGAAAAAAAGACACATGAAAATAAGGGATGAGGAGACTACATATAGTTAAGGGGAAAAAAAATTTAAAAGCAAAACAGGAAAAAAATAGTTAACCCTTGCACCTAACAGTGACAAACAGACAGACATCAATTCACTGCAAGCAACACCCACCCATATCCACACTGAAGAGGAAGCCGCGACAAGCTGCAAAGATCATCACTGCCGAGAAGGTGGGAAGGGCAGCCACAATCAGGAGGGTGAGGGTCCCTAGGAAGACTTGTGCCACCAGACGACGCGTAGACGACATCGGGGGACCCACCTGGTGTTGAGGAGGAGGAGGAGGAGGAGGAGGAGGAGGAGGAGGAGGAGGAGGAGGAGGAGGAGGAGGAGGAGGAGGGAGAAGGGTTTAAGAGAGTGTTGTGTTTATGTATTATCATCATTATGTGGTAAGAGAAGTCAGCCTAATCACACCCACACCCACACCCACACACACACACACACACCCACTCACCCAGCACCAGCACAAGCCACTGTTCCAGGAGCCATAGGATGTAGGCATCAATAGGAGGCAGGACTCCCAGCAGCCACAGGACGGGAGCGAGAATGAACAGGATGTGACAGAAGGCGTCAACGTGAAGCAGCCAAGTATACGGGTGGCGGCTGGTGCAGGCAACGGATAGGAAAGGAGGAAGGAATATCACATTACTACTATATTATTGACATGTACAGGAGACTAACCAAAGTTATAAGAAAGAATATATCCGAGGAAGGAATAAAACAATACTGTGTTATTTATATGGACTGAAGATTGGTTGACTAAGAGCTATGAGGAATAATATAGAATAGGTAGGTACATTTAGTGACTTCTAAATAGCATGTAGAAATAGTGTTAAATAAGGGTTTGGCTAAATTAGTTACAAGTTCAAGATCAAATTAGTTCCAAGTTCAAATTAGTTCTCAAAATTAAGGTCCTTTGTGGGATTGCTAAGATGAGTAACAAATCAACACAGTCCTTCCCTCCCTCCCTCCCTCCCCTCCTCACCTGGCCAGCAGATGCACCAGGATACAGGTCATGATGTGGGCGGGGCGGGACAGGGTGGGCAGGTCCCAGGCTAGTGGGTGGAAGGTGGCCGGCTCGGGTGGACTGCCCCCAATCAGCGGCCACACACCCACAGCCACTGTCAGGAGGCCAAGCAGACTGAAGGCAAGGGAGGCGGCCCACGGCTAAGGATGGATGAGGTAAAGAGATGGTAAGGATGGGGAGAGAGATGACTTTCTCTCTTTCTCTTTCTTTTCTCTCTCTCTTTTGTTGGTTTTCCTGAATTTTACATTTGTTTTTGTCATTATTGATATTACTATTGTTATCATTTTCATTATAATTCTATGGTTTTCTAATCTACTCTTTCTCTCCCTCTCATTCTCTTTCTCCCTCCCCCTCCCTCTTACCGGGCCGAGGTGGTATGTGGTGGATGGCCTGACATAGTACACTGAGCAGCCTCCCACCACACCAGTCAGCAGGGAGTAGATGAGGATGCCGCCCTTCAACTTCTTCTCTCGGATCAGGAACTTCCATGTCTTGGGGCCGAACGGGGAATCAAACTCGATCACCTCCTCATCCGTGGCTATGTTGACCTGAGGGGGAGGAGAAGGGGAGGTGAGGGAAGAGGATGGAGAGGGTGAGGAAGGAAGAGAGAGTGTAAGGGAAGGGAGAGTGTGTCAGTTACTTGATAAACCAAACCAGTAAATCTATAGGTAATTAGGAAATAGGAAATATCACATCATATTCAAGGTATATTAATGATTTCAAAAGTAAACTGGATAATAGTAGATAATGTAGATTCGGAGAAGGGACAGTACGAGCATAACTCTTTTAATGTATGTTACAACTAGGTAAATACAACACCCACACACACCCACACCCACCTGTGACAAGTCCGCCTCCTTGTCCTGCCCTGCCCGTAGCCGTGCCGCCATCAGTTGTATGCCTAGTGAGTAGAGTACATCCAATGTGCCGCTGATGAAGATGGCCTGAAGCACCGTCACCTGCCCACTCTGTTCCAGCAGCACAAACACCACCGTCACCAGCGGCACCACGGAGAATAGTGCCACCTGTACAACGTGATGGTAATTAATGCAGGTAATAAAGCAGTAATAAAGTGTTTGCAGTGTGAAGGAGATAAAGAAAGGAGGCTTAGGAGAGCTGTGGCAGGTAAGGTATATTATTCAAATTAATCTTAGAAAATTTTTCCCCCTCTCTCTCTCATGAAAACAGCATTAAGATTTAATTTGATCAATGTGGTGATATTTCCATGAAAGTATGACACCAATAGCTTGATATTTTAAGATTTAAGACCTGCTGCTCCCTTTAATCATGACAAATCAATGGTATAAAGAGTGTGTATTATATCACTGTAAAGTTTCGTTCATACATTCTTTACACTGAACACAAGTACAACACTGAACACAAGGAACACTATTGGCTAACAATCACATAACTTCACCCTTCATGATGATTACCTTAACTCAAATACATAGTGCACCGAGAGTTTTAAAAGAGGCAAAGTATCAAATCAGTAAACCACTTACAAAACTATGTACACAATATAAACTCACTGTAATGGAAGAATAATTTATTACTTTGCAAAGACCCACCTGGAAGCAGTACACATAGAGGGGAGCGTCCTCCGAGGCACCCAGACGCAAGCCTCCCAAGAAGGTCTCGAGTAGGCGGCGTTTGATGAAAGGTCTCTTGTATTCGCTGACGAGCGGTGACTCCATCCCTTGGTGAGCTGCAGCCCAGGCCAGGCGGGCCGTGGTGTCCGAGAAGGCATTCTGAAACAAGGGGAAAGAAGGGTTAGAAAGGATACTACAATACTACTACCATTACTACTACTACTACTATTATTACAACAATACTACCATTACTACTACTACTACTACTACTACTACTACTACTACTACATGAAACACTGTCTGTCTGTCTCTGTCACTCTCATTTTCTCAGAATGATTGTAATATTAATTGTGATAATATTCATAGTTATACATTACTCTCATTCATCTTGCGAGTTAAATAATTCAATAGTATTCTTATTCCTTCATTGCCTTTCAATAAATTATGTTGTGGAACTGTCTATTTCCCTCAGTTTTTCTTTATGATATTCTTTAAATTTGTTTTCCATAAGTATTGATTTAAAATTATATTATCGCTATTAACAATTGTTGGTGTTGTGTTGATGTGTTGAAGTGCTTTATCCAACTGTGTCACTCTTGTGTTGTGTTATAAGTGTTCATCTTTACTGGGATCAACAACAGGAGTGGATTGGATGCAAATTAATCTGAAGCAATGAGAAGCCTGAAGGAGTATTAGTCATGGGAGGATGGTGGGCGGGGACCAAACCATTGCAGTACACTCAACATACACCACAATCAGACCTCATCAGACCTTAATAATGATCACTGAGGTATAAGTTGAGTTTGGTCGATGTTAGGTGTGCAATCTCTATACATAAGAATATATGATAATAATGAGTCTGCAATAGGCCAGTTAACCTACACAAGGCAGCTCCTGTGCACCTAACACTTTTTCTTTTTTTATGTAGTGACGAGACAGTTAACATAAAACAAATTTCTCAGGGTTTCAAAATCAATTTCTCGTTGTTATAAAATCTATTTATCGGGATTTCAAAATCAACTTCCCGGTGTTTCAAAAATACAAAGAATCACACACATCATAGCTTATTAACCTTTTATATTCATCAAAAAATATTATCACTCCAAGACAACCAATGCATTGCCAATATTTTCAAACACAAACAGATCTTGTATCACCCACTTGCCAGAATCATCGTTAGGTTAGGTTAGGTTAGTTTAAAACAGGTAACCGTGTGCCAGAATCACAGACAGAAATTACTGCAGTCCACACCCAAGGCAAGAATTATGTTACTTTAAATTATATCGCGCCCAACACTTTCCGAGGGAAGAGAGACGTATAAAATACGAAGTGCTTACAGATACGGCAGCTGTACCCTGTTGTCCTCCCTTATTGGTACGGCATGTGCCGGCGTCACCCACCGTGTTCGCATTAAATTTGACATTTTCATCGTACGAAGTTTCAAAAACACTTAAAAAGCTATCAACAGAATAATCCACTATTCCTACGGCCTGTGCCTTATTATTTACCAGGTAAAGCATCTTTCAAGTTATGTTAGGTTTGGTTAGATACGGTTTGGTTCGGTTAGGTTCGGTTATATAAGCTTTTTATCCAAAAGTTAGGCACATGCCGTATCTATAACTGAGCACTATAAGGATACAGCTTATGTTAGGTTACGGTTAGATTAGGTTAGGTTAGATTATGTTAGGCTAGGTTAGGTTGTTATATAAGCTTTTTATATCTTATTACCCAAAAGTTAGACACATGCCATATCTATAAGCGAGCACTATGAGGATACGGCTGCCGTACCTGTAAGCTGTGCCTATAAGTGCTTACAAATACGGCAGCCCTACCCCGTTGTCATCACCTATTCGTACGGCTGCCGTACCTGTAAGCACTGCCTATAAAATAAACTGAACCTTCCATGTTATTTCCTTTCCTTCCTCCTCCTCCTCCTCCTTCTTCTCCTTTATTGAAGTAGGTAACCCGAGTGCCACAATCATTGTTAGGTTAGGTTAGTTTGTAACAGATTAATAAAAAAAAACTCATCAAATAAAATCAGAAAATAATAGTTGCATCCACAAATTCACTGATGGTACACTGAGACAAATTTCATTAATTTTTGTAAGTAAGTACAGTTGTAAGATGCACTAATTAAAAGTACTCTTGTTCTGTCACTTTATATAATAATTTCCTTCAGTTCAGTTAAATATTTCTTTATGCAAACTGAATGAACATGAAGGAAACAATAATAACAATATATAGTAGTCACAAAACAAAAACACATTGATATCACTCGAAAACTGAAGACATCAAAAACAAAAACATGAAAAAAAACCACTTCGAATCAAAACAAAACATAAATATAACATGTTTACGACGTGTTCTAATCTAATCTTCTTTTTGTCACCTTACCATGTCAGAAGGCCGCGTGTTGAGGGCGTGGAGGGAGAAGGGAGTAAAGAAGGGAGACTATATAACAATAACCAGTCACAGCTACATGGTGAGACGCTAGCTACGCCATCGACCTGTCTTGACCAACGCTGTGTGACCTTCTCCCTCTCTCGCTCTCTTTATCTCGCTCTCTGTCTCTGTTACTTTCACTCTCTTCATTATATCGATCTCATTTTACGTAAGTTATAGGCTTTTATTTTTCTAGTTCATAATAGTGGTAACATTTCACATCTACGCCATAATGCACCTGGATATAAATAACACACTTTTCGTATAGATTTTGATACGTTTCGAATGATTTTGACATTCATTTCCGTGGCAAATGTATATATAATAAGATATAGTCATCATCCCCAACAAGCCTGGGAACTTGTGGGAACGCGGGGTTCTTGGGCTGGTGGGGTGGTGGGGTGGAATGACGAAATACTACAGTGATTTACGCACAAATAACGTTTGATATCTTCTAGGTAAATCTGCATAACTACGGACCCCCAGACCCTCCAAACTTAATCCATCCTTAATCTTATAACCTTAACTGCTTGTATGGCCAAATAACATAACTTTGTTCCAACCAAACGAAACTTACCTTTTACTCGAACAGAAGGTCCAGCCTCTTCCTCATTGTCCTCTCTCGAAAAGTGAATTGACAGTAACGTTGCTTGTATGTCTTAGGGATGAGGAAAATGTTTGTGGGTTTGTGCATCGCCGTCAACAGGTAGGCTGCACATGGCTACTATAATACTGTTGCTGTGATTTCAAGCCTCACAGAGACTCAATCCTCCCGACCCAAAGCGTAAAGTGATCTGATTGGCAAATTATTATAAGGATTGTTTTCATTAGCTGTGATGCATGTACCCACGCAGGACCACTTCATTACGATTCCAAAAATTGGTTCCAAACTCATGGTGGTGTTGTACTATTAATTTGTTTCAATAAGTAATACTGAAACAAACTACAACAAGAATATGAAGTCTCCACCAGATCCAACCTCCGATTACTGATTATAGGAAACATTGAATATCTCAGAAACTATGAATTTGCAACGGAAATGTAATAAGGACAACTTTCTCAGAATATATCAAGTAATGTTGAAATATAACTCAATTCTCTCGAGCATTCTGGTAGAGATGTAAAGTAAGTAATACCATAATAACTTCTTTCTTAATAGATTCAATACATGTTAAGAATCCAGATATTTTTTCTTTTTGTTTTACGTTTTGTGACCTGAATTTTTTATTTTTTTTTAATTTTTAAGGCTGTTGTTTATATTCTATTGTTTACATGGAAGTGTTTTGTTTGTTTACATTCAATAGCTACTACTATTACTACTACTACTACTACGAATAATAATAATGTAGTGTATTTTACTGCTCCTGTATAATGCAATGATGATGATAATGTCCTTCTCTACCTCCTTCCCTCTTTCTGTCCTTCTCTTCCCTCCCTCCTTCCCTCCTTCCGTCATTCCTTTCCTTCCTTCCCTCCTTCTGTCCTTCTCTTCATTTCTCCTTCCCTTCCTCCTTCTGTCCTTCCTTTCCTTCCTTCCCTCCTTCTGTCCTTCCCTTCCCTCCCTCCTTCCCTTCTTATCTCCCTCCCTCACTCCTTCTCTCCTTCCCTTTTCTCCCTTCCTCCCTCCCTCCCTCCCTAACTGAGAGAGAGAGAGAGAGAGAGAGAGAGAGAGAGAGAGAGAGAGAGAGAGAGAGAGAGAGAGAGAGAGAGAGAGAGAGAGAGAGAGAGAGAGAGAGAAGCAACAGGCGCCTATAATGTCTTTTTTTGGGAAGTAATCGAGCGGTGAGTCTTGATAATAGTTTTTGTCCCTCTGACACACACACACACACACACACACACACACACACACACACACACACACACACACACACACAAAGTATACACGTAATTGAGTTCTGTTTACAATCTATAGTCTAGTATGTTATTGCATTACATTACACTGTTTTTCCTTCCTTTGCGATATCGCTTCAGTTTTTCTTGTGTTTGAATTTGCTGAATTTTACAGGGAAATAGTAGTTGTAATAGTAATAGTAATGATGATGATAATAGTAATATCTATAATGTAATATAATATTCCCCCTTTCTTTCCTACCACCTCCCCCAAAAAAAATACATATATATATAACGAGATTTTCGTATAAATGCTCCTTAGTAATAAAAAGTTATGTTATTCTGTGGTGATTTTGTTCACTTCAGATCCAAGAAAATTTATTCAATATTATACGTTTTTTTTTCAATTTTGATTTTTGCTGTTTTTTTCTATTCAAAGTTTATGAACTATTTATCATTATTATTATTATTATTATTATTACTATTACTATTATTATTACTATCATTATTATTATTATTATTCATTCGTTCTCTTTCATTCTTGTGTTCTAACTGTCTCTTTCTTCTTCTTTTTTCTTCCTTTTTCGTCATATCTCCTATGCCTGTCTTTAAATTTAAACCATTCACGGATCCAATTCACTTTCCATAAGCTATTTCTTCTCAAATGTTTTCCTAATACTCATCAGTCTCTTCTTTATCCTGTAAGTTATCATTATATTACTGTCAACCTCCCTTCTCTCTTTCTACGCATTTGCAACATTCTATTTCTATCTTTCCTCCTTACCATCTTTATCTAATAGTCTTTTATTTCTACTTCACATCTACCATTTCTCTTTTTCTTCTTTCTTTCCTTCTGTTAACGTATAAATGTAATTAATATCCGATACATCAATATTGTATATGATTATGTAATATGCGATTTTTTGGACAAACTCGCAAATGCATCATAGAAAAAACGAACCTGTGATTAAAACAATAAACTTGAACTCTTGACAGGCTCAGAGAATGTAATTAAGTAATTATTATTATTTTTTTCGAAATTCTAAACAGCTTAATGTATATCTGCCTATTTTTACGTCTTGAAATATAACTATGTGGTTTTTTACTTCCTCGTAGATAAAGTTTTCTACGAGGGTAAAACTCATTCACACACTCACTCACTCACTTACTCATTCACTTATTCACTCACTCACCGACTCACTCATCCACTCACACACTCACTTACAAACTCACTCACTCACACTCACACTCACACACACACACACACACACACACACACACACACACACACACACACACACACACTCACCCCTGTCCAGTCTTCAGGTAGACGACGACTTGAAAAGAACCTCGACATTATAACAATCTTCTTTCACCCTTTTTTTGAGTCACAATATTCCCTTATTCTTCTTTCCGAAATTTTCAAAAATGTAACAACAATCACATTATTATCTACATTTTGGCGGGAAAGCAGAGTCCGGTAGCTGATGTGAAGTTAATAGTCGTATACAGAGTCGCTCTTGTATATAAAGGTTTCAGGGAGAGGATGTGAAAGCCAGTCTGGGTTTGAGTAGCGGGAGAGATGCGTCTGTGATGAAAGAGCGGTCACCGAACTACTACTACTACTACTACTAAGATGTCAATGTGTAGGGGGGGAAGAGAAGGAGGAGGACGAGGGAGACATGCGCGTGGTTGGTGATGGTAAGGTTGAGGTTAAAAATTCTGGGGAGTATTGAAGGATTTTGAAGACCTTGTATTATGTTTTATACTTGAAACTATCGTGCAGAAGTGAGACTGCGAGAAAAAAGAGACTATCAATCTTGTTATAAAGGCGTGTTTTTTATTTTATTTTATTTTATCAATCAATCTGCAGTTACGTGAATTACACCACTTTTGTTTTACCTGAAAGAACAATACTAAATTTGACGCAAAGATGTTGATTGATGGATGAAAAAAAATTTGCATGTTACGGATTTGATACATACAATATAATCAACAATGTATTACGACTTACACTATACTATACAACACTTTACCTTAACTAAGCAATGGGAAAAACACTTAAGAATAGAGGAGTCACAGAAGGAGATATAATAGAAAATAGGAGAAAGAAAAAACAAAAATTCTTGTACAATTTCGGAAAATCTTGATATATTTAGTAAGCATGAAAAAAGTGAATGTTATGGTGATGATGTAAAGGTCACGGTCATCACCCTTCACACTAACTTCCACCAACATAACCATCACCCTAAATAACCTATCTTTCCCCCCCTTCCCCCATAACATCACCTTTCACCCTTTCATCCCAAACCTTCTCCTCCCCCCCCTTCACCTCTCCTTTCCTTTCCACTTCCATTCCACATTCACTTCCTTTCTCTTTTCAGTGTAATCCACTTCATATATCTGTGCTTCTATCCATTGCATATGTGTATGTCTGTGTATCTCTATGTCTCTCTTTGAAATGAGTGGGTTACATAAACAATTAAGTCCTCGTTCTGTAATCTCTGTTGCAGTTTGCATTATTTGTGTATTATTTATCTATTTATTATTCATTCATTTATTCTACGTTCCTGTGTTTTTATCAAGATTGAGTTCATTGTGTTACTTCAGGAAGACTTGAAAAGAAAGTTTAGATTTTCAAACTTGATCTTTTCTTCTTCTTCTCATTCTGGTGTCTTAAGTTATGCTCCTTTATGTGTGTGTGTGTGTGTGTGTGTGTGTGTGTGTGTGTGTGTGTGTGTGTGTGTGTGTGTGTGTGTGTGTGTGTGTGTGTGTGTGTGTGTGTTTTCGAGAGTAATGATCCTTACTACTATCTATAATAGATTCTTGGAATGTCTTACGTAACAAAACGACAATTAGTTTATGTAATGTGATCCGGTCAAGGTCTCTCTCTTTCTCTTTCTCTCTCTCTCTCTCTCTCTCTCTCTCTCTCTCTCTCTCTCTCTCTCTCTCTCTCTCTGAAACGATGAGTCATTAATAGAACACACACCCACACACACACACACACACACACACACACACACACACACACACACACACACACACACACACACACACACGAACAAACTCAACTCGAGGGTTCAAACAAATTATTATTACCAACATAAAAAAAAAGCAAAATAATCAATGTTGCCAAAACTATCGCTTTGCATGGAAAGTTGAGACGAACAATAACGAAGAAAAATGAAGAAAAAAAAAAACATTGATTACTTAACTGAACAAATTTTTTCTTATATCAACATTATACGTCTAGCTAAATTTTGTTTCGTGTGTGTGTGTGTGTGTGTGTGTGTGTGTGTGTGTGTGTGTGTGTGTGTGTGTGTGTGTGTGTGTGTGTGTGTGTGTATATTTCACATCAAAGGTGAATAAGTATACAGGATCGATTTTCCTTGATTTGTGGGAGACACTTGGGTAATTTGGATACTGAGAGAGAAAGAGAGAAAAAAGAGAAAAATAGGACAGAAAAAAAGGAGAAAGAAAAAAAGAACACAGAGAGAGAGAGAGAGAGAGAGAGAGAGAGAGAGAGAGAGAGAGAGAGAGAGAGAGAGAGAGAATATAAAGAATGTATACTAGCCCGATAAGGAAGCTATAATCAGCCCTGCGTCTCCTCTTCTTGGCTGACCCACTAACACAGGACACGAGGCTGTGGTAATATTTTAGTTGTTTTCGTGTCTGGCCGAAGAGGGAACAGTCCTGTCCTGATTCTCTCTCTCTCTCTCTCTCTCTCTCTCTCTCTCTCTCTCTCTCTCTCTCTCCTCTCTCTCTCTCTCTCTCTCTCTCTCTCTCTTACACCTCATCGTTCTTTTAGCGTTTTGATACACGTAGAATCGTCGTAGATAATAGATAAAACTGAATATTTCTTTCTATTTCAGTACATGGATTATCTTTCTTTCTTTTTTCTTTTTTTTATTCTTCAATGCGGGGCTGGTTTGGTCTCGTTCGGTTTCGTTTGGTCTGGTTTGGTTTCGTTTGGCCTCATTTGGTCTGGTTTGGTCTGGTCTGGTCTGGTTTGGTCTCCGTTTGGTCTGGTTTGGTCTCTCTTTGGTCTGGTTTGGTCTCTGTTTGGTCTGGTTTGGTCTCTCTTTGGTCTGGTTTGGTCTCATTGATGCAGTCAGTCTTTATATACAACCTTCCGTCTTTACAACCTTCCTTCTTTTTTCAGTGGGTCTCTTTTGGTCTGGTTTGGTATCTGTTTGGTCTTTGTTTGGCCTCGTTTGGTCTGGTTAGGTGTCCGTGGTCCCTCCGCCGCGGCCGCCATAAGGAATGCATCAAGGATTAAGGTTACAGCCTCACGTGACCACAACAACCACCGGATACTGGCTACGTACAGAAATAGAGGCAGGGAGTGAAGTGAAGGACAGTCACGGGTACCACTACCACCACCACCACCAAGCGTTATGTAATCCTATTTCTCTACTGTTTCTAGAACGACAAAAACGACAACAAAAACTACTACTACTACTACTACAAGTCAAAAGATCGCTAACAAAAACGACAACGACCACAACAACCACAACAACAACAACAAAAACAACCACACCAATAAGATCATCAACAAGTGTCGTTCTCTAAATAGCATCGTGTTCTCTAACCTCACTCACTCACTCACTCATACTAGTTCCCAGAATGCGTGACCCATCTTTTTAATAACACGTAAATGACTAGTTCAACATCACGCAACCTCACACATTTTCCTCGAGTGTGAGTGTGAGTGTAAACAAGAAACTAAAATGAGGCACGTAAATTAATGAGGCACGTAATTGAGGTACGTAAACAAGGCACGTAAATTAATGAGGCACGTAAATTAATGAGGCACGTAAATTAATGAGGCACGTAAATTAATGAGGCACATAAATAATGAGGCACGTAAATCAATGAGGCACGTAAATGAGGCACGTAAATGAGGCACGTAAATGAGGCACGTAAATGGGCACGTAAATGAGGCACTAAATACAAGCTCAACCACACACTACACCTTCAACACAACATAACATAACGTAACATAACATAATAGTTACAACTTCAAGAATGATATATAAAAATAAGACTTTATTTAATGCTTCAAATAATAATATAATAAGAAAAACAAATGAGTATCAATAACAATAACAACAACATTACTTCACTTCATTCTAATTTACAAGAATGTTTAGTGACCAGACGTAAAAGAAATCCACACACAGGAATGTTGAATGTATTTTTTTTTTTTTTATGAGTAAGTTTGTTTTATGTAATGATTGCATGTGACGGAGAAAAACAAAAGAACACTAAAGGAAATTGAATTCAAATACAAATAATAATACAAATAAAAATAGCAGAGTTGTGCTATATGATTGCATGTGACAGAAAGAAAGAAAAAGAAAAAAAACATCATAGGAAGGAAAGTAAAAATATAAATATAGATTAAAATATAGATAAAAATAGATGACTTGTTCTATATGATTAAACGTGACGGAGAGAGAGGAAAAAAAGAACACTAAAGGAAGGAAAATAAAAATAAAAATAAGAATAAAAAAAAACACAAATAGAAGTATAAATAGCAAGGTATTTTTACGTCATTGAACGAGAGGAAGAAAGTATAGGAAGGAGAATAAAAAGGTTAAGTGGATGACAGATGGATGACAAATGGATGACAGGTGATAGGACAGGAAGGATAGACGGATGATTAGTTTCAGTCAATAGGTGGTGGTGGTGGTGGTGGTGGTGGTGAGGTGTTGTATAAACAGACAGGTGGTATAGACAGGTGTGGCATGGACAGGTGGTAT
>JAPQNM010000002.1:14237236-14242236 GCA_029783475.1 Metacarcinus magister
AAGGAGGTATAAAGTGGTGGGTACAGTGGTGGTGGGGGTGTAGTAGTGGTGGTGGGGTGTAGTGATGGTGTAGTAGTAGTGGTGGGGTGTAGTGGTGGTGCTGGGGGTGTAGTGGTGGTGCTGTAGTAGTGGTGGTGGGGTGTAGTAGTGGTGGGGGGGGTATGTTTGGGGTGTGGTTGAGGGTCCCAAGTCGTGCGGTTGGAGGCCTTGTTGGATAATTCAATTCGTGATCTATAAATGGTCCCCCCTCTCTCCCCCAACCCCCACTATCCTCCCTCCCTCTTTTTCTCTCTCTCTCATTCTATTCCTTTACAAATGTTTCATACTAATCGTTCTCTACACTTTAAATTCCACACCATTGCCTTCCTATTTCAGGTTCTTATCGTCAAGGACTAACTAACTAATGTTGATATGTACACCGTGTTGTTGTTTTAGTACGTGGTCTCAGCTTGCCCTTGAGGTACATAACACGACTTGGAGAAAAGGGAGAACAATAACACATGATACCAGATTGAAGGACACACGGAATCGATTTGAGTAGCGTGTTTATCTCTCTATTTTTTTTTTAATTTAAACTTCTATATAATTGTTGAAGTTATAGTTGCATCTGTTTTTCTTAGAATTATACAATGTTTTACGAGTTTCAGTATAAAAGCAAAAAATAACACGAAACTAGATTGAAGAACAACGAAACTTCTATATAATTATTGAGATTCTAGACGTATCTGTTTTCATTAATTAGATTTGTCCAAACTTCTATACAATTGTTGACATTCTAGACGTATTTATTATCATTACAACTGTATAATGTTTCACGAGTTTCAGTATAAAGCCAAACATAGTGAAACAAAAACTTGATTCGCTATATGTACGAAATGTTATGAAAAAATACTGAAATAACAAAATAAACTACAACCTTCTAGTCAGTTAATTATTAATGTGTTACGTCATGACATCAATACAACTTTCTTTTTGGTTTATGGATAAATAAATAATTCAAGGGTTTTAAATGTGAAGGAAATGTTTATACGACTGTCTTGCGGGGTAAATAAAAAGTGAGAGAGAGAGAGAGAGAGAGAGAGAGAGAGAGAGAGAGAGAGAGAGAGAGAGAGAGAGAGAGAGAGAGAGAGAGATAAAAAACAACAATTATAGTCTATTTTAGCATTAGTTATAAAGTAATATTCCTGATTATTTTTTGTTGCACCGTTGTAAAGAAAGATAACACAGGAAGACCAATTAAAGTGACGCGTTAACCACTTCAGACCACGAAAGAATGCCTGACTTAACTACCTCACTACTTCCTAACCCTTATTAACCCCTCCTAAGCCTTCTTAACCCCTACTAACCCCTCTTGACCCCTCCTAACCCCTTCTAACCACTTCTAACCCATTATATCCTCTTTGAACCCTTTCTAACCCTTTATATCCTATTTGAACCCCTTCTAACCCCACCTTAACCTCTCCTAACCCCTTTCGTGTTTACATCTTTGGGGTGAAGGAAGTATTAAACACCGAAAATACTACTACTTTCACATACACTTTCATTTTCTTCCATATAAACTTTCCTTTTTTCACTCACTCACTCACTTTCAGACACAAAAACGAGAGAATGATCCACTTACCACCACAACCAATCACCAGAGGGCGTGTCAGTCCACATAGGAGTCCACTTCACACAGCCATAGGTGGACTCATTCACTTCCATCGCCTCCACTTGTTATTCCATGTCGTCCACACTATATCACGTTAGAAGAGGACACTGCGCTAGTCTTATCTTTCCTTCAATTAACTATGATATTCCTGTTCTTTTTTCTTGTTTTTGTTTTTTTAGTTTCTCCGTGTATTGATCACACTTTTGTTTTTCTTTTTTTTCACTTTCTCACTGCGTCAAATGCAGGTGATAGTTTTTTTCTTCATATTTTTTTCTTCTTCTGAAACACCTGAATAAGTAAACCTTAAAGTCACTTGTGTCAAGGACGAGGTGGTAAGGTGAGTATAGAGTCTCGTCCTTCCGTCCTTCAGCGTGTCAGGGGCGGAGGGGGAAGGAATGCAGAACACACCTTCACCTGCCTCCCCACACACACACACACACACACACACAAGCGCCGGGCTACACACCTGTTGTCCTAACCCTGTAGTTGTTGTTGTTGTGTTCTTGGTAACGTTGCAGACCCTACCTGTGGAAGGACAACACGTGTGGTGACTCCTTGCGTGCACCTTACTGACTACGGAGCGTTAAAGACAGCTTTTTTTCTCTCTCTCACGCACTCACTCTCTCACTCACTCTTTTCCTACCACCCTCCTCCCTCCTTCTCTCTCTCTCCATGCCCTCTCGCCTCCCACGTTTCTCTGCTTCCCCCTCCTTGCTACTCTCCCTCCCTCCCTTCTACTCACCCTTCCTCCCTCCCTTCCTCCCTCTCCTAGTCTCGTTCCTACAACATACACACTTGCTAGGATCAATAACTACCGCGGGTCTCACTAAAGTGTGTGTACACGGCTATATAAAGGGTGGTGTGTGTGTGTGTGTGTGTGTGTGTGTGTGTGTGTGTGTGTGTGTGTGTACGTTGATAGCATACATGCCTATATGAGCAGCTGACAGTAGAAAGTTAAAATTAAAGTCTATATACCTATCTGGTCGTCTGTGAAACACACACACACACACACACACACACACACACACACACACACACACACGTAACTAGGATACAATACACAGACAATTATGCACCACACACACACACACACACACACACACACACGCAACTAGGATACAATACACAGAGACAATTATACACCACACACACACACACATACACACACACGCACATACACACGCACACACACACACACATACACACACACACACACACACACACACACACACACACACACACACACACACACACACACACACACACACACATACACACACACACACACACATAAAACACACATCCACACACGCCACAATAGAACGACAGTAACCGAGTTGGCAATATTTTTTGAGCATTGAAAGAAAGAAAGAAAGAAAGAAACATAATAGTTTTGAACACTCACAAAGAATGAAACATGGCTCAAGTAAGGAACACACACACACACACACACACAAGGGCGGTTGACGAGGTAGGTGTGTGTTGAGTGTAGGCGAGCGTGTGGCAGACTAACACTGGTTCATATCATCGAGCTACACACACACACACACACACACACACACACACACACACACACACACACACACACACACACACACACACACGCTTTAATCATTCAGTTTAATTTGTTTTCTCTTTCTCCTCCTTTCTCTAATCTACTTCACTTTCTCTTTCTTCTATTCCTTCTCCTCCTCCTCCTCCTCCTCCTCCACTCTTCTAAGGTCATGGTAGTGAGTGACCTACAGTTTCGGTTCTCGCCCACTAGACCTTCCTAACTTTACAACAAAGCCATATCAAAAAAATGGGAAAAGAGAGAGAGAGGAAAAAAAGACCACTTGGCATCAGATTATTTTCCTCTCCATTAATTAATAAAAGTCAAGAGTCAGGAGTCAATAAAGAGTCAAGTGAACGAAAATAAAGGAAAAAAAGATTCCCTCTCGCTACACGATGAAAAATGGGAAACACGTAATTACAAGGTCAAGATGTAATATTTCTTCAAAGGGGAAACACTTTCATATTTTATCAAACGTTAATCAGTAAATATTTAATCCGCTTTAATAGACTGTACTTCACCTTGTAGCAAAGAGGAGGAGGAGAAGGAAGAGGAGGAGAGGAAGAGGAAGAGGAAGAAGAAGGAATGACAATGACGACAAACACAACGAGTATCTTAATAAAAAAAACAATGAACTACTATGACATAATTGCCTAAAATATTAAGCAAAAGAAAATTCACAATGGTGGAATATTTACCAAGAAACTACCAACACACAGTGACGCAAACGTAACATTAACAAACACTGCAACACAAAGTAAACACAAAGTGAAACGTGGATGCGATACAACGTAGAGTTTTTACATTTACAATTCTCCCGCAATGTTTTGTATCACGCCCTAGACTCGTAATCATTAGACAGTATCCTGCGAGAGACCTTGGAACTTATACAGACTGATCTATGTGTGGGTAAGAATGTGGCCTTCAAACACCACACACACACCACACACCAAACACACACCACACACCACAAACCACACACCACACCACACTACACACCACACCACATACCACTCATTACACCACCACACACACACCACACCACACTCACCACAACCACACACCACACACCACACCACACACACGACTCGATCATCAGTGAAAACTTAACAGCCTGAGCGGAACACGAACCTTACTTTGCCATGGTAGTGACACCATATTTTCCTGCCAACAGAAATTATCTTTTTTCCTCTTTTCCTTCTCGTTTTTTCTCATTTTCCTTCAACACCTTCCTTTGCCCTATTTTTATCAACACCTCTCCTATATTCCCTTTATCCAACACCTTTCCTTACCCTTTCCTCTGACGTATAATCACCTATTTTTTTCTTCTTCCTATAACCCTCCTTCTTGTCCTCCTTCACAGACACTCTTACCCTTCTACCAATACATGTTTTCCTCTCCATCACCTTTCTCTCTCTCACATCAACACGCCATCAACACATTCCCTTCCTTTTATCACCTTCCCTTCCCTCATTGTATCCCTCCAACACATCATATCAACATCATTTCATCTGCCAGAATCACCCTCCCTTGCCAGCACCTTTTCTCTACTCTCTAGCATCTTTTATATCTCCCGCACCAGCCTCATCTTTTCTCATCCATAACATTTCATCAGCATCACGTCACACCTTTCATCTCCAGCAGGTATTCCAGCGAGGAGATGAACGCGAAGCTGCCTAGGTGTTGGCCAGGTAAGAACACACCTGAGTAACGTACAGGTAAGGAAACAGGGGAAGAAAAAAAGAAACGAGGAGAGATGATGAAATGAGGTGAGAGGGAAAAAGGATGTAGGAAGAA
>JAPQNM010000002.1:14247236-14265141 GCA_029783475.1 Metacarcinus magister
TACCAATAATTGTGAGTTTTATTATTCCTTCCTTTCCTGAATAATGGAAGAGTGAGCCAAGGTGATATTCCTCCGCTATGGTATATAAAAAAAAAAAAATCTTAATCGTGACTGAAATCCCCACCACTGCATTAGTCTATGTACATAAATAGCTCACACAAGTATGCATGTATGTATATTATGCAAGTCAATTGCCTAAAGTTTTCATATGCACTTCAAAATTCATCAGATCAAGAGAGAAAGAGAGAAAAAATCTCGTGCGTCCTGAAATGCAACACTCGCTCCAGTCTGGCCACTCGTGTGTATGGGAAAAATAATACATACATACATACATACAACGAGCGTCAGTCTGGCGTCGAAGTGCTTCATTTCACATCACCTCGCCTGTATTATATGTATAGCAATCCCTAGATACAAAGAAACAACAACAATGTTGTAACAAGTGGTTCGAAATGTTGATCGAGTAATGATGATTTACAGACCAGCACCGACATCGGCTCTTACGAGATCAGGACAAGTTTTAGTTCACTGCCTCACTTAGAAAATTTAATATTCTCATCTTGGAAAACTGAAGGCAATTCCGACTGATTTCTCTAAAGGTGACTAGAGTTATTTAAGAAACTGGTCCAGAAGCCAGACAAACAAGAGGCCCCGAAGCCTTAGAGTGAAGCTTCTTGGTCAGAGAATGAAGCCTCTAAGGCCTCGTGCTGTCAAGGTCAGCAACGCGAATTCGCACGAGGACATTTTCCTACTCTCGAGGCTACGATGGATGAGTCGAAAAAGAAGAATGGAAACCGCACACCCTTAATTAATACTGCGATCTGTGGCCGTCACAGAGGAAAGGACAGAACGGGAAGAGGACGTCGATTGTCTTCCAAAAATATATATGAAGTAAACATCTACTGCTTCCTTCCCTCTCACGGCCACTTCATCTTTGAGTTTTTTGGCGGGGAATCCACAAAATATCTTTGATTAGCTTGTCTGCCCTAGAAGGTCGCAGGGCAGGCTGTACCCTCGGCCTTCAACGAGCTAGTACAGTACTCAACACCAAACACGGACTACTTGTGTGTAAATAAAGATAACCACACTGCAGTATGACGAAGCACACTGAAGGAAGGAAGGAAGGAAGGTACTCACGGTGGTTGGTTGGCTGGTTGGCTGGCTGTTACATGTCCTGATCCTTCTAACACGCTCCACTCCCACTAGTACTCTTCACACTCACAACCCCGTTCAGCATCACCAAGTTTCCTTTCACATAACTAACATTCTTCTGCCTTAACGTCACAAACGTGAAAACACAACAGGAAAATTACTCCCATCTTCACTAGTGCCTCAATTGTCACCCTCGCCAAGATCATGCGTGGCACTCCTTGCACTCAGCACCATCACATCAGTGCCAACACCACCACTACCACCACCACCACCACCACCACCGCCGCCGCAGTACACAGCACAAAGGAAGAAGCACATTTAACGGGAGAACTAAATCCACAACTTGCGAAAGCATTGGGAGTTCTACGAGGACTGGACGTATTCCACTGTCTTGGCGACTAGCAAGAAGCGCGTTCAAGCGGAGGAGAACAGACAGAAACCTTATTTTTGAAGCGCTTCACTCAAAACGTAAACAACAACCCGCCATCTTGCGCATCTGGCAGCTGAGGGGGAAAACAAATGAATATCTACCAAGCGCATCAAAATACTATAATATGAAATAATCTATTATGTCCAAGTTTGGTTTAATCCGATTCGCTAAGCCTTAAATCTGTTACGAACTCCTTATCTCTCTTAAGTTGAGCTGGACATACTGAGGTAATTTCTTTGGGTTTGTAGTACTATTATGATAAGAATGACCGAACGTCTCCCATCCTGCTAACTACGTAGTCACACACACTGATTACCTACTAACCTTGGCGTCCCATCCCAATACAACCCACAATTACATCCAGAAAATAAGAACATAGACAAAGATAGAGGGAAAGTATTGGCATATTCACAGCATAAGAGATAGTTTATATTACTTATAGACAGATGACAAACCTCAAATGTCAACAAAATAACAAAATAAAGTTAAAATAAAAAACAAACAGACACAGATGGAGGAAATTATTGGCATATTGACAGCGTAAGAGATAGTTTATGTTCCTTATAGACAGAAGACAAACCTCAAATGTCAACAAAATAAAGTACCAAAAAACAGCTGAACCTAGGTTTGCGCGCCAACAGGAAGCTGCCAGAGGTCACCAGATAAATTAACACACCTTACCCGCTCTCAAAATACCTAATTAAATAGATGAAATTTTACGTACAGGAGAGCTACAAGAGATTAGCAAACCATATTTATACGAAGCAAAGGCTATTTATTCCCCGAAACTACATCGGACATCATCTTTATCCTCTGGTGACTTCTGAAATAAGAGAGAAAACGAAAGAAGGGTTGTAAGGCTGACTAGGCTAGACGAGGTTAGGCAAGGTTAGAAAAGGTTAGGTAAGGTTAGGCAAGGTTAGACAAGGCTAGAAGACGGTGTTACATATACAACCTTCACCTCCCTAACCACACCTCAACACCGCCTCCCACGCCTAACCTAACCTAATACCCTAAAGAATAGTGATATATGGTATTATGTATATAGATTGAAGTCTTCTAGATGTATATATGTATGTCTACTCAAACCCTAAACCCTGGTGTGGACAATATTGTAGTATATATGCATAATTACGTTCCTTTAGTCGAGTTCAATCTCATTTTTTCATATATGTATGTATGTATGAATGTATTATATTGAAGAATTACTACTCTTCACTCGCATACATATACATTTCAATGCCATAATGAAGTTCTTGTTTCATTTTTTTTCAAAGTTTTCACACTGTATGTATTTTCACGTGTATGTATGTATGTATGTATGTATGTATGAATGTAATATATAGAAGAAGTACTACTCTTCACCCTTATACATATACATTTCAATGCCATAATTAGGTTCATGTTTTCATTTTCTTTTTTCTTAAGTTTTCACAGTGTCTCACAATAAATAATGTGTATATAAGCAATACACATACATGTTCGTTATTTACATACAACATAACACAACACAACACAACACAACAGAACATAACATAACAGAAAAAAACAGAACAGAAAAGTCTCCCTCACGAAAATATCAAAACAAAAAACGGAAAACGTCGAATAATTTGACGTGAAAATCTATCCATTTTGTTGGAATCCGAACGAGAGAGAGAGAGAGAGAGAGAGAGAGAGAGAGAGAGAGAGAGAGAGAGAGAGAGAGAGAGAGAGAGAGGAAGAGAGAGAGAGAGAGAGAGAGAGAGAGAGAGAGAGAGAGAGAGAGAGAGATTACTTAACTAACTAGTGATGGAGTATGAGTGAAGAGAATGGTGACTGATGAAGACAGGTCAAGGATGGATGGAGAGAGGACAGGTCAGGGCAGGTCAGGGGAGGTCAGGGGAGGTCAGGGGAGGTCAGGGGAGGTCAGGGGAGGTCAGGGGAGGGATGGAGGTACTTTACAGGGTTAGATACAGATGAATAAGTGGATAAAGGAAGCCACTTACCAAGCAAAGCAAAAAAGAAGCAAAAGAAAGAAAGAAGGAAGGAAAGAAAGGTAAGAAGGGAGGAAAAAATTATGCATATTATTATTATTATTATTATTATTATTATTATTATTATTATCATTATCATTATTATTATCATTATTATTATTAGTAATAGTATTGGTAGTAGTAGTAATAGTAATAATAATAACAATAATAAAAGAAGTAATGTTATAGTTATAGTAGTAGTTGTAAGTGTTGCTGTGAAGATTGTAATTCATCATGTAAGTAAATTTCTAATGAAGTAATAATAATAATAATAATAATAATAATAACAATAATGATAATAATAATGATAATAATAATAATAATAATATAAGCGGTAAGATGAGTGAGTGGCGAGACGATGTTGTGTGTGTGTGTGTGTGTGTGTGTGTGTGTGTGTGTGTGTGTGTGTGTGTGTGTGTGTGTGTGTGTGTGTGTGTGTGTGTGTTTAGGACAAGGGTGAAGGAAATAGCAAGTCGTCAGTAGAAGTAGTAATAGTGGTAATAGTTATAGAAGTACAGAGTATTTATAATAGTTGTAGTAGTAGTAGTAATAATAATAATAGTTGTAGTAATACTTTGTTGTTGTTGTTGTTGTTGTTGTTGTTGTTGTTGTTGTTGTTGTTGTTGTTGTTGTTGTTATAGTAGTAGTAGTAGTAGTTTCTGTCGCTGTTATTAACGTGTACTGTTACATTGGCTTTTAAAATTGTCATAGTTTGATAGTATTTGTAGAAATGATTGACAGCAGCTGTAGATATGAAAGTAAACAGCAGATAGCAAGTGCAGTAGTAGTAATTGTAGTGATAATAGTAGTAGTAGTGATAGTAATAATAGTAGTAGCAGAGCCAGTAACAGCAGTAAGTCAGTATCACCCAGGGGACACAAGGGGACAGGGAGGGGGAGGGGAGGGGGGACGTGTGAGGTCATCCCGGCTAGAGGGGGAGGGGGGGCGTGATGGTCAGGTCACAGCAGGTCAGATGAGTGTCTCCATGAGGAAGCAGGAAGGGGGCGACTCTCCCTCCACCTCCATCAACCCCGTTACTGAATCCTCATAGACCTCCTCCTCCACCACACCCTCCACCCACCTCACCCTCACTCCCTTCTTACTCCCTCTTCCTTCACCTCTTCTTCCTCCTCCCTCCACACTACCCAGAACAGACGTCTTTACGGGGACCTCAATTTCTCCTGTGGACTCTGACATCAATCCACCACAATCACCACTACCACCACCTCCTCCTCCTCCTCGATCTTGCTCTTGAGTCTTCCAATCTTGATCTTGTTTCCCCTGTTGCTGTTGTCCCTCCGCCTGCTGCCCCTTCTGGGTTGTGTGGGCCCCCGGGTCGCGTCTCTACATGTTACAGTTCAGGTCCTGCGGTTGAGAGACAGGGACGAGTAGCGCTGAACTGGGGGCCTCTTGTCAGAAACTCGTGTCCAGGATAGTGAGCGAGTTGGCGATGGTCTCGTCCTATTGGGAAGGAAGGGAAAAGGGTGAGAACAAAGGAGTACAAAGGAAGAACAGACAGCAACAGTCTCATTGGACCTAACGAGGCTGTCCGTGTGGCTACACTACTATTATGATATCTACTTGATAGAGACAAAAGGACAGCACAGTAGAAAGGAGTAATTGCACGTAAGATGAGAAGGAGAAGGAGTGATGCTGGAACACATTAAGGGAAGGGAAGGGAAGGGAAGGGTGAGTGAGGGAGTAACTAGACGTAAGATGAGAAGGAAGAGTAATGCTGGAACACCCATTGAGGTAAATAAAGAGAGGAATAAAAGTTTACCTGATTGATAATTATAATATTAACAAGAACATTTGATAAAAGGAAGGACTAGCGAGAAGGAGTGAGTAAACAGATAGGATAAGGATAAAAAGGAAAATAGAGGGATAAATAGCAAGATGGATAGATGGATGGTAATGTGTGGAAGGGAGGAGACCAATAAGGATGGAATGGCAAGGGTGTGGCTTTGAGATGGTAATACTGTCTTGGGGAAGGAAATAAAAGAGGAAGGAAAGGAAGGAAAGGAGTAAAGGTAAGAGAAGCAGGTGAAGGAAGCCAGAAATGATGAGGAAAAAAATGAAGAGAATGAATAAATGTGAATAAGAAAAATAAAGAAAAACTCTGGAATGACAAAACTGATATTGGTACGAAAAAAAAACGAGATAAAGAGAAAAAAAAGTGATGAAAATTGTGGAGAGAAGTTAAAGAAATCAACATAATAGAGAAGAAAGAAAAAAATTGCGTTAATGAAGGAAATAATAACAAAACGAAAAAGAGTGAAATAAATACGATAATAATAATGATAATAATAATAATAATGAAAAGTTGAATAAAGGGAAAAATAATGAAAAAAATGATACTGGATTGA
The DNA here is from genome assembly GCA_029783475.1 of Metacarcinus magister. Classification (NCBI taxonomy): domain Eukaryota; kingdom Metazoa; phylum Arthropoda; class Malacostraca; order Decapoda; family Cancridae; genus Metacarcinus; species Metacarcinus magister. Next base: position 14,253,197 of record JAPQNM010000002.1, read on the forward strand.
GAATAAAACCACTAAAAATTAAAACAAAAATAAGAAGATTAATACGACACAGAGAGATAAAAAAAAATTAGACAATAACAGAAAAAGAAAAAGGAAAAGAAGTAGCAGGAAAAAAGGAAAATAATGAGTAGTAGAAAAAAAGGAAAAGGGAAAAAACTGCTACAGGAAACTAGAATACGGTTGACCGCTTTGATTAACCCATTCAGTTCTTGCGGCACACCGTATGTGCCAGCAGCGTCTCCCTCTCCTATGTTTGCGGCACGACGTCTGTGCCAAGATCTTTATATCATTCCCATGCATATACCAAACGTATGATGACAATAAGTATAGGCCAGTGTAACAACTTTTATCATTATTTACAAATTTCTATTGGCTTATGTATCAGAATTACCGTTCTTATGAGTATTTATGTGATATTCAATAGATAATTTTACGGTACGATAACTGCGGTTTGGCAACACCGCCGGCAGCAATATATAACCGTCGCTCCGTCGGCCATCAGCGACGGGCTCTTCTAGCTAGCATTAGATATTGGATATTGAAAATATTGGAAATATTGGAAATATCATTGCAGCATCTGATACACCTAATTAAACTGTACAACTGTCATTATGCATATTTGTTCTATGACTAACAATTACGAAGTAAAATTAAACTTAATATTTATTTAAAAATATAACTTTTCTCCTCATTTTCTCGAAAGCTATTAGAGATATTGGAAATATCATTGCAGTATCTGATAGACCTAATCAAACTGTACAACTGTCATTATTAATATTTGTTCTATGACTAATAATTACGCAGTAAAATGAAACTTAATATTTATATAAAAACATGAATTTCCTCCTCATTTTCTCGAAAGTTATTAGAGATATTGGAAATATCATTGCAGCATCTGATAGACCAAATTAAACTGTAAAACTGAAATTATGAATATTTGTTCTATGACTAATAATTACGCAGTAAAATGAAACTTAATATTTATATAAAAACATGACTTTCCTCCTCATTTTCCCGAAAGCTATTAGAAATATTGGAAATATCATTGCAGCATCTGATACAACTAATTAAACTGTACAACTGTAATTATGAATATTTGTTTTATGACTAATAATTACGCAGTAAAATGAAACTTAATATTTATATAAAAACATGATTTTCCTCCTCATTTTCTCGAAAGCTATTAGAGATATTGGAAATATCATTGCAACATCTGATAGACCTAATTAAAATCTACTACTGTTATTATGAATATTTTCACTAGTACTAATAAATACTGAATTTTACTTTTTTAAAAATTACTTTCTTCCTCGTTTTCTCGAAAGCTATTAGAGATATTGGAAATATCATTGCATCATCTGATACACCTAATTCAACTGTACAACTGATATATAGAATATTTGTTCTATGACTAATAATTACGCAGTAAAATAAAACCGTATTTTTATATAATAACATGAATTTCCTCGTCATTTTCTTGAAAGCTATTAGAGATAGTGGAAATATAATTGCAGCATCTGATAGACCAAATTAAACTCTACAACTGATATTATGAATATTTGTTCTATAACTAATAATTACGCAGTAAAATGAAACTTAATATTTATTTAAAAACATGACTTTCCTCCTCATTTTCTCGAAAGCTATTAGAGATATTGGAAATATCATTGCAGCAGCTGATACACCTAATTAAACTGTACAACTGATTTTATGAATATTTTTTCTATGACTAATAATTACGCAGTAAAATGAAACTTAATATATATTTAAAAACATGAATTTCCTCCTCATTTCCCCGAAGCTATTAAAGATATTGGAAATATCATTGCAGCATCTAATACACCAAATTAAACTGTACAACTGTCATTATGAATATTTGTTCTATGACTAACAATTACGCAGTAAAATTAAACTTAATATTTATTTAAAAATATAACTTTTCTCCTCATTTCCTCGAAAGCTATTAGAGATATTGGAAATATCATTGCAGTATCTGATAGACCTAATTAAACTGTACAACTGTCATTATTAATATTTGTTCTATGACTAATAATTACGCAGTAAAATGAAACTTAATATATATTGAAAAACATAAATTTCCTCCTCATTTTCCCGAAAGCTATTAGAGATATTGGAAATATCATTGCAGCATCTGATACACTAAATTAAACTGTAAAACTGTCATTATGAATATTTGTTTTATGACTAACAATTACGCAGTAAAATTAAACTTAATATTTATTTAAAAACATGACTTTCCTCCTCATTTTCTCGAAAGCTATTAGTGATATTGGAAATATCATTACAGCATCTGATGCACCAAATTAAACTGTACAACTGTCATTATGCATATTTTTCTATGACTAACAATTACGCAGTAAAATTAAACTTAATATATATTTAAAAATATAACTTTTCTCCTCATTTCCTCGAAAGCTATTAGAGATATTGGAAATATCATTGCAGTATCTGATAGACCAAATTAAACTGTACAACTGTCATTATTAATATTTGTTCTATGACTAATAATTACGCAGTAAAATGAAACTTAATATTTATATAAAAACATGAATTTCCTCCTCATTTTATCGAAAGTTATTAGAGATATTGGAAATATAATTGCAGCATCTGATAGACCTAATTAAACTGTAAAACTGAAATTATGAATATTTGTTCTATGACTAATAATTACGCAGTAAAATGAAACTTAATATATATATAAAAATATGAATTTCCTCCTCATTTTCCCGAAAGCTATTAGAAATATTGGAAATATCATTGCAGCATCTGATACACCTAATTAAACTGTACAACTGTAATTATGAATATTTGTTTTATGACTAATAATTACGCAGTAAAATGAAACTTAATATTTATATAAAAACATGATTTTCCTCCTCATTTTCTCAAAAGCTATTAGAGATATTGGAAATATCATTGCAGCAGATGATGGACCCAATTAAAATCTACTACTGTCATTATGAATATTTTCACTTGTACTAATAAATACTGAATTTTACTTTTTAAAAAATTACTTTCTTCCTCGTTTCTCGAAAGCTATTAGAGATATATGAAATATCATTGCATCATCTGATATACCTAATTCAACTGTACAACTGATATTATGAATATTTGTTCTATGACTAATAATTACGCAGTAAAATAAAACCGTATTTTTATATAATAACATGAATTTCCTCGTCATTTTCTTGAAAGCTATTAGAGATATTGGAAATATAATTGCAGCATCTGATAGACCTAACTAAACTGTACAACTGATATTATGAATATTTGTTCTATGACTAATAATTACGCAGTAAAATGAAACTTAATATTTATTTAAAAACATGACTTTCCTCCTCATTTTCTCGAAAGCTATTAGATATATTGGAAATATCATTGCAGCAGCTGATACACCTAATTAAACTGTACAACTGATATTATGAATATTTTTCTATGACTAATAATTACGCAGTAAAATGAAACTTAATATATATTTAAAAACATGAATTTCCTCCTCATTTTCCCGAAAGCTATTAGAGATATTGGAAATATCATTGCAGCATCTGATACACCAAATTAAACTGTACAACTGTCATTATGAATATTTGTTCTATGACTAACAATTACGCAGTAAAATTAAACTTAATATTTATTTAAAAACATGACTTTCCTCCTCATTTTCTCGAAAGCTATTAGAGATATTGGAAATATCATTACAGCATCTGATGGACCAAATTAAACTGTACAACTGTCATTATGCATATTTGTTCTATGACTAACAATTACGCAGTAAAATTAAACTTAATATTTATTTAAAAACATAAATTTTCTCCTCATTTCCTCGAAAGCTATTAGATATATTGAAAATATCATTACAGTATCTGATAGACCTAATTAAACTGTACAACTGTCATTATTTATATTTGTTCTATGACTAATAATTACGCAGTAAAATGAAACTTAATATTTATATAAAAACATGAATTTCCTCCTCATTTTCTCGAAAGTTATTAGAGATATTGGAAATATCATTGCAGCATCTGATAGACCTAATTAAACTGTAAAACTGAAATTATGAATATTTGTTCTATGACTAATAATTACGCAGTAAAATGAAACTTAATTTTTATATAAAAACATGACTTTCCTCCTCATTTTCCCGAAAGCTATTAGAAATATTGGAAATATCATTGCAGCATCTGATACACCTAATTAAACTGTACAACTGTAATTATGAATATTTGTTTTATGACTAATAATTACGCAGTAAAATGAGACTTAATATTTATATAAAAACATGATTTTCCTCCTCATCTTCTCGAAAGCTATTAGAGATATTGGAAATATCATTGCAGCATCTGATAGACCTAATTAAAATCTACTACTGTCATTATGAATATTTTCACTTGTACTAATAAATACTGAATTTTACTTTTTTTTAAATTACTTTCTTCCTCGTTTTCTCGAAAGCTATTAGAGATATATGAAATATCATTGCATCATCTGATATACCTAATTCAACTGTACAACTGATATTATGAATATTTGTTCTATGACTAATAATTACGCAGTAAAATAAAACCATATTTTTATATAATAACATGAATTTCCTCGTCATTTTCTTGAAAGCTATTAGAGATATTGGAAATATAATTGCAGCATCTGATAGACCTAACTAAACTGTACAACTGATATTATGAATATTTGTTCTATGACTAATAATTACGCAGTAAAATAAAACCGTATTTTTATATAATAACATGAATTTCCTCGTCATTTTCTTGAAAGCTATTAGAGATATTGGAAATATAATTGCAGCATCTGATAGACCTAACTAAACTGTACAACTGATATTATGAATATTTGTTCTATGACTAATAATTACGCAGTAAAATGAAACTTAATATTTATTTAAAAACATGAATTTCCTCCTCATTTTCCCGAAAGCTATTAGAGATATTGGAAATATCATTGCAGCATCTGATACACCAAATTAAACTGTACAACTGTCATTATGAATATTTGTTCTATGACTAACAATTACGCAGTAAAATTAAACTTAATATTTATTTAAAAACATGACTTTCCTCCTCATTTTCTCGAAAGCTATTAGAGATATTGGAAATATCATTACAGCATCTGATGCACCAAATTAAACTGTACAACTGTCATTATGCATATTTGTTCTATGACTAACAATTACGCAGTAAAATTAAACTTAATATTTATTTAAAAATATAAATTTTCTCCTCATTTCCTCGAAAGCTATTAGAGATATTGGAAATATCATTGCAGTATCTGATAGACCTAATTAAACTGTACAACTGTCATTATTAATATTTGTTCTATGACTAATAATTACGCAGTAAAATGAAACTTAATATTTATATAAAAACATGAATTTCCTCCTCATTTTCTCGAAAGTTATTAGAGATATTGGAAATATCATTGCAGCATCTGATAGACCTAATTAAACTGTAAAACTGAAATTATGAATATTTTTTCTATGACTAATAATTACGCAGTAAAATGAAACTTAATATTTATATAAAAACATGAATTTCCTCCTCATTTTCCCGAAAGCTATTAGAAATATTGGAAATATCATTGCAGCATCTGATACACCTAATTAAACTGTACAACTGTAATTATGAATATTTGTTTTATGACTAATAATTACGCAGTAAAATGAAACTTAATATATATATAAAAACATGATTTTCCTCCTCATTTTCTCGAAAGCTATTAGAGATATTGGAAATATCATTGCAGCATCTGATAGACCTAACTAAAATCTACTACTGTCATTATGAATATTTTCACTTGTACTAATAAATACTGAATTTTACTTTTTTTAAAATTACTTTCTTCCTCGTTTTCTCGAAAGCTATTAGAGATATATGAAATATCATTGCATCATCTGATATACCTAATTAGACTGTACGACTGATATTATGAATATTTGTTCTATGACTAATAATTACGCAGTAAAATAGAACCGTATTTTTATATAATAACATGAATTTCCTCGTCATTTTCTTGAAAGCTATTAGAGATATTGGAAATATAATTGCAGCATCTGATAGACCTAACTAAACTGTACAACTGATATTATGAATATTTGTTCTATGACTAATAATTACGCAGTAAAATGAAACTTAATATTTATTTAAAAACATGACTTTCCTCCTCATTTTCTCGAAAGCTATTAGATATATTGGAAATATCATTGCAGCAGCTGATACACCTAATTAAACTGTACAACTGATATTATGAATATTTTTTCTATGACTAATAATTACGCAGTAAAATGAAACTTAATATATATTTAAAAACATGAATTTCCTCCTCATTTTCCCGAAAGCTATTAGAGATATTGGAAATATCATTGCAGCATCTGATACACCAAATTAAACTGTACAACTGTCATTATGAATATTTGTTCTATGACTAACAATTACGCAGTAAAATTAAACTTAATATTTATTTAAAAACATGACTTTCCTCCTCATTTTCTCGAAAGCTATTAGAGATATTGGAAATATCATTACAGCATCTGATGCACCAAATTAAACTGTACAACTGTCATTATGCATATTTGTTCTATGACAAACAATTACGCAGGAAAATTAAACTTAATATTTATTTAAAAATATAACTTTTCTCCTCATTTTCCTCGAAAGCTATTAGAGATATTGGAAATATCATTGCAGTATCTGATAGACCTAATTAAACTGTATAACTGTCATTATGAATATTTTTCTATGACTAATAATTACGCAGTAAAATGAAACTTAATATTTATATAAAAACATGAATTTCCTCCTCATTTTCTCGAAAGTTATTAGAGATATTGGAAATATCATTGCAGCATCTGATAGACCTAATTAAACTGTAAAACTGAAATTATGAATAGTTGTTTTATGACTAATAATTACGCAGTAAAATGAAACTTAATATTTATATAAAAACATGAATTTCCTCCTCATTTTCTCGAAAGCTATTAGAGATATTGGAAATATCATTGCAGCATCTGATAGACCTAATTAAACTGTAAAACTGAAATTATGAATATTTGTTCTATGACTAATAATTACGCAGTAAAATGAAACTTAATATTTATATAAAAACATGAATTTCCTCCTCATTTTCCCGAAAGCTATTAGAAATATTGGAAATATCATTGCAGCATCTGATACACCTAATTAAACTGTACAACTGTAATTATGAATATTTGTTTTATGACTAATAATTACGCAGTAAAATGAAACTTAATATATATATAAAAACATGATTTTCCTCCTCATTTTCTCGAAAGCTATTAGAGATATTGGAAATATCATTGCAGCATCTGATAGACCTAACTAAAATCTACTACTGTCATTATGAATATTTTCACTAGTACTAATAAATACTGAATTTTACTTTTTTTAAAATTACTTTCTTCCTCGTTTTCTCGAAAGCTATTAGAGATATATGAAATATCATTGCATCATCTGATATACCTAATTCAACTGTACAACTGATATTATGAATATTTGTTCTATGACTAATAATTACGCAGTAAAATAGAACCGTATTTTTATATAATAACATGAATTTCATCGTTATTTTCTTGAAAGCTATTAGAGATATTGGAAATATAATTGCAGCATCTGATAGACCTAACTAAACTGTACAACTGATATTATGAATATTTGTTCTATGACTAATAATTACGCAGTAAAATGAAACTTAATATTTATTTAAAAACATGACTTTCCTCCTCATTTTCTCGAAAGCTATTAGATATATTGGAAATATCATTGCAGCAGCTGATACACCTAATTAAACTGTACAACTGATATTATGAATATTTTTTCTATGACTAATAATTACGCAGTAAAATGAAACTTAATATATATTTAAAAACATGAATTTCCTCCTCATTTTCCCGAAAGCTATTAGAGATATTGGAAATATCATTGCAGCATCTGATACACCAAATTAAACTGTACAACTGTCATTATGAATATTTGTTCTATGACTAACAATTACGCAGTAAAATTAAACTTAATATTTATTTAAAAACATGACTTTCCTCCTCATTTTCTCGAAAGCTATTAGAGATATTGGAAATATCATTACAGCATCTGATGCACCAAATTAAACTGTACAACTGTCATTATGCATATTTGTTCTATGACTAACAATTACGCAGGAAAATTAAACTTAATATTTATTTAAAAATATAACTTTTCTCCTCATTTCCTCGAAAGCTATTAGAGATATTGGAAATATCATTGCAGTATCTGATAGACCTAATTAAACTGTATAACTGTCATTATTAATATTTTTTCTATGACTAATAATTACGCAGTAAAATGAAACTTAATATTTATATAAAAACATGAATTTCCTCCTCATTTTCTCGAAAGTTATTAGAGATATTGGAAATATCATTGCAGCATCTGATAGACCTAATTAAACTGTAAAACTGAAATTATGAATAGTTTGTTTTATGACTAATAATTACGCAGTAAAATGAAACTTAATATTTATATAAAAACATGAATTTCCTCCTCATTTTCTCGAAAGTTATTAGAGATATTGGAAATATCATTGCAGCATCTGATAGACCTAATTAAACTGTAAAACTGAAATTATGAATATTTTTTCTATGACTAATAATTACGCAGTAAAATGAAACTTAATATTTATATAAAAACATGAATTTCCTCCTCATTTTCCCGAAAGCTATTAGAAATATTGGAAATATCATTGCAGCATCTGATACACCTAATTAAACTGTACAACTGTAATTATGAATATTTGTTTTATGACTAATAATTACGCAGTAAAATGAAACTTAATATATATATAAAAACATGATTTTCCTCCTCATTTTCTCGAAAGCTATTAGAGATATTGGAAATATCATTGCAGCATCTGATAGACCTAATTAAAATCTACTACTGTCATTATGAATATTTTCACTAGTACTAATAAATACTGAATTTTACTTTTTTTAAAATTACTTTCTTCCTCGTTTTCTCGAAAGCTATTAGAGATATATGAAATATCATTGCATCATCTGATATACCTAATTCAACTGTACAACTGATATTATGAATATTTGTTCTATGACTAATAATTACGCAGTAAAATAGAACCGTATTTTTATATAATAACATGAATTTCCTCGTTATTTTCTTGAAAGCTATTAGAGATATTGGAAATATAATTGCAGCATCTGATAGACCTAACTAAACTGTACAACTGATATTATGAATATTTGTTCTATGACTAATAATTACGCAGTAAAATGAAACTTAATATTTATTTAAAAACATGACTTTCCTCCTCATTTTCTCGAAAGCTATTAGATATATTGGAAATATCATTGCAGCAGCTGATACACCTAATTAAACTGTACAACTGATATTATGAATATTTTTTCTATGACTAATAATTACGCAGTAAAATGAAACTTAATATATATTTAAAAACATGAATTTCCTCCTCATTTTCCCGAAAGCTATTAGAGATATTGGAAATATCATTGCAGCATCTGATACACCAAATTAAACTGTACAACTGTCATTATGAATATTTGTTCTATGACTAACAATTACGCAGTAAAATTAAACTTAATATTTATTTAAAAACATGACTTTCCTCCTCATTTTCTCGAAAGCTATTAGAGATATTGGAAATATCATTACAGCATCTGATGCACCAAATTAAACTGTACAACTGTCATTATGCATATTTGTTCTATGACTAACAATTACGCAGGAAAATTAAACTTAATATTTATTTAAAAATATAACTTTTCTCCTCATTTCCTCGAAAGCTATTAGAGATATTGGAAATATCATTGCAGTATCTGATAGACCTAATTAAACTGTATAACTGTCATTATTAATATTTTTTCTATGACTAATAATTACGCAGTAAAATGAAACTTAATATTTATATAAAAACATGAATTTCCTCCTCATTTTCTCGAAAGTTATTAGAGATATTGGAAATATCATTGCAGCATCTGATAGACCTAATTAAACTGTAAAACTGAAATTATGAATAGTTGTTTTATGACTAATAATTACGCAGTAAAATGAAACTTAATATTTATATAAAAACATGAATTTCCTCCTCATTTTCTCGAAAGTTATTAGAGATATTGGAAATATCATTGCAGCATCTGATAGACCTAATTAAACTGTAAAACTGAAATTATGAATATTTTTTCTATGACTAATAATTACGCAGTAAAATGAAACTTAATATTTATATAAAAACATGAATTTCCTCCTCATTTTCCCGAAAGCTATTAGAAATATTGGAAATATCATTGCAGCATCTGATACACCTAATTAAACTGTACAACTGTAATTATGAATATTTGTTTTATGACTAATAATTACGCAGTAAAATGAAACTTAATATATATATAAAAACATGATTTTCCTCCTCATTTTCTCGAAAGCTATTAGAGATATTGGAAATATCATTGCAGCATCTGATAGACCTAACTAAAATCTACTACTGTCATTATGAATATTTTCACTAGTACTAATAAATACTGAATTTTACTTTTTTTAAAATTACTTTCTTCCTCGTTTTCTCGAAAGCTATTAGAGATATATGAAATATCATTGCATCATCTGATATACCTAATTCAACTGTACAACTGATATTATGAATATTTGTTCTATGACTAATAATTACGCAGTAAAATAGAACGTATTTTTATATAATAACATGAATTTCCTCGTCATTTTCTTGAAAGCTATTAGAGATATTGGAAATATAATTGCAGCATCTGATAGACCTAACTAAACTGTACAACTGATATTATGAATATTTGTTCTATGACTAATAATTACGCAGTAAAATGAAACTTAATATTTATTTAAAAACATGACTTTCCTCCTCATTTTCTCGAAAGCTATTAGATATATTGGAAATATCATTGCAGCAGCTGATACACCTAATTAAACTGTACAACTGATATTATGAATATTTTTTCTATGACTAATAATTACGCAGTAAAATGAAACTTAATATATAATTAAAATCATGAATTTCCTCCTCATTTTCCCGAAAGCTATTAGAGATATTGGAAATATCATTGCAGCATCTGATACACCTAATTAAACTGTACAACTGTCATTATGAATATTTGTTCTATCACTAACAATTACGCAGTAAAATTAAACTTAATATTTATTTAAAAACATGACTTTCCTCCTCATTTTCTCGAAAGCTATTAGAGATATTGGAAATATCATTACAGCATCTGATGCACCAAATTAAACTGTACAACTGTCATTATGCATATTTGTTCTATGACTAACAATTACGCAGTAAAATTAAACTTAATATTTATTTAAAAAAATAACTTTTCTCCTCATTTCCTCGAAAGCTATTAGAGATATTGGAAATATCATTGCAGTATCTGATAGACCTAATTAAACTGTATAACTGTCATTATTAATATTTTTTCTATGACTAATAATTACGCAGTAAAATGAAACTTAATATTTATATAAAAACATGAATTTCCTCCTCATTTTCTCGAAAGTTATTAGAGATATTGGAAATATCATTGCAGCATCTGATAGACCTAATTAAACTGTAAAACTGAAATTATGAATATTTGTTTTATGACTAATAATTACGCAGTAAAATGAAACTTAATATTTATATAAAAACATGAATTTCCTCCTCATTTTCCCGAAAGCTATTAGAAATATTGGAAATATCATTGCAGCATCTGATACACCTAATTAAACTGTACAACTGTAATTATGAATATTTGTTTTATGACTAATAATTACGCAGTAAAATGAAACTTAATATTTATATAAAAACATGATTTTCCTCCTCATTTTTTTCGAAAGCTATTAGAGATATTGGAAATATCATTGCAGCATCTGATAGACCTAATTAAAATC
>JAPQNM010000002.1:14285241-14287741 GCA_029783475.1 Metacarcinus magister
GTGTGTGTGTGTGTGTGTGTGTGTGTGTGTGTGTGTGTGTGTGTGTGTGTGTGTGTGTGTGTGTGTTTTGCTATTTCCATGTTTTTATGATGATTTAATAGAAGAAATATTACAAAACTGCATTGTCTTAAGTGAACACCAGCCAGCCAATAGGTTATTTGTTATACCTTTCACCATAAAAATGATACCACATGTCAAGCATAAGCACTACTAACACCACTATGAGAGAGGTGGGTGGTTGGCAGTGCTGAGGGGGGAGTCAGCAGAAGGGTGGATAGGCAGACGGGGTGGGAGGTCAGTGGTGTTGAAGTGAGTGGCTAGGGGTCAGGGTGAGGAGGCGGATTGACCTTCCCTAGCCTGACGGTAGCGGCCTTAGCAGATCATGTAATGGGTTCAAATGGAGTAATGGTGATGCAAGTGTCTGTTGTAGCTAAGTGGTTATGTGAGTGCGGGGAGTCACCATTAGTGGCGATGACACTGTCCATGTTGTAGATGGTATTGTAGACCATTGTTATTGTGGTTGTTAATATACAGGCAGGCACAGGCTCAGGGGCGGTAACAGGGGATTGAGACCGCCATTAATACTTCAAACGCCTAATATGTTCTTTTTTCGAAAGTATACTAATTTTTCACTTAGGGAATAGTGCCTTTTATGCAAACCTTCAGCCCCGCCAAATGACATGCTGTGCACGGCTCTGTATATAAGTGTGGCAGTGGTGTAGATGGGGATCCATGGTACAGTGGTATATATGTATATATGGCACAGCAGGTGGCAGGTGTAAGTGATTCTTTAATTGGCTGTATTGACTGTGTGTAGTTTGTGAGCTATAGGCGAGGCTGGAGAGTAACTTCTTCCCTGGTCCCTGACAGGTGTGGTTTTCCAACAGACGGGCCAAGTGGAGGCGCCACCAGCAGCTCAGCGTGCTCCGCCCCTACTCCTCCGACGACCCCCTCCCGCACTCTCCCACCACCACCTCCCCATATTCCGAAGTTGTGTCGAGCCCAGACACCCCTCGCTCCCGTTCCCCAACACCACCACCACCATCCTCCACCGCTCTCCCCACCACAATTTGCACCACCCCAACCACCACATCCGCGCCAGCCACAGTAACAGTAGCAGTGGGAACCGAAGATATCATCCGTGGAGGACCGTTGGAGGGCCAGTCTCCCCCGCGAGCCACGTCGACACCCCCGATGCTTCTCCACCGGCCTCATTCACCTCCTCGCCATCCTCCGCCTTCACCCGTATCTGCCGCCGCCCTCAACCTGTCCACCCCCAACCCGCTAGTCCATCCCATATCCCGCCTCCATCAGAGTCCGCCCATAAGCTCCGTCAAGACTCCGAATCGCCTCCCTCCCCCTCCCCTTCTCCCTGCCTCCCTTCTCACACTCCCTCACTATCCGGGGTTCTCCCTCGGGCGTGACCTCACTCTCACACCCATTAACCTCTCCAATGCCCACGCCCATGCTCGGGAGCTGATGGCGGCTCAGGCTCGAAACTTCTTCAGATCTGCCACCCATACAGCTTACTTTGGTGGATGCCGAGACGAGGACGACAGTGATATTGAGGTGGATCTCGAGCATGAGAAAGAAGAACAACGAAGCGAGGCCGTGGAGGCACAGGATCTCAGTCTTAAGAGAAAGAGAGAAGATGTTGTGGAAGAAAAAGTGGAAGAAGAAGAGAAAGAGGAAGAAGAAATATGTGAAAAGAAGGATGACACGGATACAAATGAGATGATGGATGAGGCTTGATTAACGAATGCCACGGGGCGGCATGTCCATCTTTCTTGTCCACCTGCGTCCAAACTTTGGTTGACTTGACCTGTTCCTATGTTAAGTAGCCGTTTGATTTTTCTTGTTATTTTTTTTTCTTTTTGTCGCCAAGGGATAAAAGCCTGTATTCGTGTGACATCAAGTATGTAAATGCTAACACGAATTCCAGTTTTGTTTAGGGCACTATGTTGTGCAGACATTCTTGCGCTTAGTCACAAATGTTTATGATATTAAAAGTTGGAATCATATCAAGAATTAGGTTCATAGTAATCATTGGTCACAGAAATACCCTCATGTTGACTTGCTCACATTGGACGACGAATGCTTTAAGCTGCTTCATGTGGTGGTGATGCGGAAGCAGCTGTGACGACCCTCTCTCAGGACACTTCGAGGGTGAGCCGGACTAAAAGGAGGAACTACCCGACTCTGGTGACTGGTTACTGGTGGTTACGGTGCCGACAGGGCAGGGCATTCAAACGTTAATGAGCTAGTCTAGAATTGTTAAGATTACCATTGAGCTGAGTATTAAATGTTACAGCATTTAATGGTATAATATCTTGCGGTAACTTAGCACATATTTATGTATTCAAGAATACGGCCACGTCCCCGCCACACTACTGCAGCCTCTCAACGGCTTGTTACCTCTAGGCGATCTCTGTAGGCTACAGCTTACCATGTATGTATCATGTATCTAGCGAAGTTTTCCCACCAGTTATTATGTACAGCA
>JAPQNM010000002.1:14325241-14327741 GCA_029783475.1 Metacarcinus magister
TGTATAGCGAGTCTAGCGGCGCGGGCGAATGGAACGCGACTTTAAAAGTTCACAACACATCAATAAAAACCTGCGGGGTTGCCATCTTGCCTGCGGCAGGTGTGTATGTCTCTGTATCGGGGAGGGAGCCGCCTCGTCCCTACCCTCCCGCCCACAGGCCACAAAACGTCCCACACAAAGGCACCTCGGCTAAATATTACAAAATCGAGTGCACGACACAAAAGAGTAATCACGTCGGACCTGCTACAAGTTCCACACAATAAGCGCCATAAACGCGGCAACAATAGAGACGATCCAGGCCGGTGGGAGTCCAACCCGAGTGGGATTCGACCGCACTTACAGCCCCAGAATAGGCTCAGAACAAAAGGAGCGATTTGTAACTCGTTCACCGGGTAGTGAATCCTTTATCTGCACAATAAAGTTTAGTATATCGTAAAAACATAAACTGAAGGAGATAAAGGAAGGCTTTGCTATTTTACTCCCCCTTCCTCTCCCTTCCTCCTCCTTGGCCTGTGTCATTACATCTTCAGTTGTTTCGTCAGCGTTGTAAGCCACAGATGGTCCATGCTTCCCATTCCCACCTCTCTCTCTCTCTCTCTCTCTCTCTCTCTCTCTCTCTCTCTCTCTCTCTCTCTCTGTCTCTGTCTCTGTTTCTGTTTCTGTCTGTGTCTGTGTCTGTCTCTGTCTCTGTCTCTCTCTCAAACCCACCACTTCAACGCATATGCTCACCAGGTTTTTCCTCATGCATTTCTAATCTTCTCCACATGTGTAGCTTTCACCCTCCCTCGCTACACTCTGCCTTGCTTTACAATCTCCTACATACATATCCTTCTTTTCTACGCTTGTAGAATTGCGTAACGTTTCTCTGTATTTCACTGATTTATCTCTGCTTCTATTTCTCTTACTCGTACACACAGATTCCCCCCCCCACACACACACATCCTTATTTTTCTGAATCATTTGAACTTTTACCTCGTGTTTGTGTCGTCGTGCTGTGAGTCGATGCGTCACCACTGAAAATACCTAATCAGCTCCACCCACAGGCCTCCGTCACCTCGCACTTCACCTGTCACGGCACCACAGTGTTTCCCGTAGACTATCGTCACCTGATTCGTCCAACGCCCTTTTCTTAAAGTTATTTTGATAGCAGGTATCACAGAATGACGACAGGATTTAGTTACTTTTTTTTTCATGGAGCCTTGATTAAGACATGCGATTGAGTGTCCAACAGCTAATAGTTTTGTGTGCCTTGCTGCATCGTGTCTTCACTCACACGCTTAGGTATGACTTATCTGTCCGTCAGAAGTTAGAGGATGCGCAAGACAAAGGTGTTCATTCCATCGTTGGGCGTCACTAGATCAACAGCACCAGCGCCAAAATGAGCAAAAAAGTTAAATGCCGCTTATAACGATTATTTTTTATCACGCCACGCTGCTGTAATGGAAAGCACTGCAGCAATTTGCTTTATAGACCTGCGTCATGACACTTGAGGGACACATCCATATGACATGTGAAGAAATCAAATAGATAAATAAAAGAAAAATTTCCATCATGTCCTGCTACGTATATTTATGGAAATAGATTTATGAATATTAACGTGAACATAATTCGTTTTTGTTTATCATAACAAAATTGAAAGACACAGTAAGACTATTAATTCCAGAGATTATATCAGTAATAGAAATCGAAGACATGAAGATAGTAAGTGTTGTACGTACCACCAAATATCAACTTCACCACCTAGACTTGTGCGGTGGGGCTGTAGTAGATTTTAGCAATTTACAAAGAGCAGTGCATGCATATATAAATCACAGTAGAAAATAACAACAGAAACAACACAACAATATGGGAGATTAGGGTCAGTATTAAAATTTATAAAAAAGACATCAGCATCAGTTTACCCACACACCCACTACCTGTACCTCTTTCCTTGCTTTCTTAATTAACTAACTTATGTTGATAGCTGCGACTTCATTTGCATTGCTGCGGATCTGTGAACAAGCGATGGATTTGCTTATCTAATTTTTTTTTCTCATAAAACTCCTCTCTCTCTCTCTCTCTCTCTCTCTCTCTCTCTCTCTCTCTCTCTCTCTCTCTCTCTCTCTCTCTCTCTCTCTCTCTCTCTCTCGCACACGCACACGCACACACACTGTCGTCGTGGTTTTGTCTTAAATGACCAGTGTTTTCAATGCCGTCTCTCTCTCTCTCTCTCTCTCTCTCTCTCTCTCTCTCTCTCTCTCTCTCTCTCTCTCTCTCTCTCTCTCTCTCTCTCTCTCTCTCTCTCTCTCCTCCCCCCCCCCGCCACCACTACCACTACCACCACCATTACCGTCACCACTTCCTTCATTCTCTGCGTCTCATTGTCGTCCCCGCCGTAGAGGTGTGGGCGGGTGTAGGGGTGCGTGGGCCAGACTAATGGGCGGAGGTTACCTGTGATGGGATGGTCTCCTGATACTCGACTCTTGGATGCTTGCGCGTGGCCTCTGGCGATATGATGCTG
>JAPQNM010000002.1:14332741-14340241 GCA_029783475.1 Metacarcinus magister
AATGCAAGAGGAGGAATGAAACAGGATAGAAAAACAGTGAATAAAAACAAGGACAATTTCTAGGAAAATAATTTGGAGAAGCATTTTGTTGTGGTCACAGGAATACCCATATATATATATATATATATATATATATATATATATATATATATATATATATATATATATATATATATATATATAGAGAGAGAGAGAGAGAGAGAGAGAGAGAGAGAGAGAGAGAGAGAGAGAGAGAGAGAGAGAGAGAGAGAAAGAGAAAGAGAAAGAGAGAGAGAGCGAGCACATACTAGACAAAAACAGAGAAATATATAGAGGAAAAGAGAAAGAAACCAGACATATATAAAGAAAGGAGGAAAGAAAAAAACAAAACAAATAAACAAAGCTAGAAAAAGAGAAAGAAACCAAAAAAGAGAAAAAAAAAGAGAAAGTAAAACAAAGACAAAGGAGAAAAAATGTCAGAAGGGAAGAGAGAGAGAGAGAGAGAGAGAGAGAGAGAGAGAGAGAGAGAGAGAGAGAGAGAGAGAGAGAGAGAGAGAATGTGTGAGTGTGTGAGTGTGTGTGTGTGTGTGTGTGTGTGTGAGAGAGAGAGAGCGAGAGCGAGAGAGCCAGAGAGAGCAAGAGAGAAAAAAAGAGCAAGAGAGAGAGGGCATAAGAGAGGGAAGGAGACTGAAGGTGGAGAAGAGGAAGGGAGAGGGGCAGCATTGGGGGGAGGGAAAGAGAGGCCGTAGTCGTGTCGTGGGGGCGTGGTGGGTCGTGCGGGAGGCGTAATACCGGGTTCTGCCTCTACCCCATGTACGGTGAATTATTGGTCGGAATCAGTATCTTGGTATTCAGATGGGCGGGCATGTCGAGGCACGCTGAGGGTACTGGAAGGAGGACTCTGGCCGAGGGTGGAGAGGGTAAGGGGTACTGGGATAGGGTGGGAGAAGAGTTGGGAGGGATGCAAGGAGGAGGAACGACGGGTGGTGGTGGGAGGGAAGGAATGAAGGGGGGATGGGTGGTAGGGATGGAGGGAGGGTGCAAGAGGGATGGTATATACGGTGAAACCCATTTGCCAGTAACCGGACACCTTGAGGAGCCTTGTCTTAATTATGGTGTGTGTGTGTGTGTGCGCGCGCGAATCCAGTTCCCGTATCACACACACACACACACACACACACACACACACACACACACACACACACACACACACACACAACTTCAATCATCGCCAAAACTTACGACGGAACATATTATTACACCACCAGTAAGAAAAGGATAAATACACACACACACACACACACACACACACACACACACACACACACACACAAGGCTCCAGTTTAAGTTTCAGTAGCAAGTCTGGCGTTGTGAAGATAAGCACCGAACTTAATAGCCTGGCAGTGTCTTGAGCAACGTTTGGCTAATAGTAACTCAGGATGGCTATTTTATGGCGCGTGTGGCTGCACCATCACGGTATTTATGGCGTCGTATTGGGAACAGGAGGCGCTTATCGTGGCCTGTGGGGGAGTGGCGGCCGTGTAGCCCCGCCTATCTTGCTGCCTCTACCTACCGTGTTGTGTTGCGCCACGATGCTCTGCCGACCACACTTGTTATGTCTAGGTTCTTCCCTGACAAATTCGCTCGCTTCGAGGTTCCTGGTTGCCCTCATGAATTAGTGCCTGTGTGTGTGTGTGTGTGTGTGTGTGTGTGTGTGTGTGTGTGTGTGTGTGTGTGTGTGTGCGCCACCTGCTTGCGTGCTTGTCTACCTGCCTCGTGTTGTGGTGTGTGTGTGTGTGTGTGTGTGTGTGTGGGTGGGTGGGTGGGTGGGTGGGCGTGTGTTGGTGGGTGAGTGGGTGGGCGGGCGTGTCCATGTCCGTGTCCGTGAGTGTGCGCGTGCGCGTGTCTGTGTGTGTGTGTGTGTGTGTGTGTGTGTGTGTGTGTGTGTGTGTGTGTTTTAGTCATATAATTATCGACTTTCTTCTGAAGGCAATCTGAGGGTAGTCGCTAAGCCTTACCCTTTGCTTCAACATGACCTTATTTACACGTACTTACCCTTCTGTATCGTATCCTCTTACACCATTTATTTCATAATTAGTGTTTTTTTCCACTGGACAGTTTTAATGTATCGCACATAATATACGTTGGGGGGAAAAAAGAGAGGCAGTAGGAGCAGGGAATGGAGAGGACATGAAGGAGGAGTAGGCAGGAGGGGGGAGGAGTACGAATGAGAGGAAGGGTAGTTCAGGTGGCTCAATATTTAGAGGTGAGCGAGCCGTGGCGGGAGTTTAATTATCCCGCGCACCGCCGCTGCTCTAGGTAATTGCTTCTCGCAAGACGCCCTGAGAGAGACTGGCGAGTGACGGCTCATCGGAGAGCAGCATGCCTCTTGTTGTAAGGCTCCTCCCATCTTAAAGTTCCTCTCCCAGTTTTTTCTTCACCAAGATTTTTTAGCTACTAAAGATGAGTCTCTCTCTCTCTCTCTCTCTCTCTCTCTCTCTCTCTCTCTCTCTCTCTCTCTCTTTTTTTATTTATTTTTTTACTTAAACAATGTTAACATAACATATGTATAGGTGGTTATAAAAGATATACAAATGTTACATGAGGCTAGCTAAAGAGGCACTCCTTCGGGAGAGCTTCTATCTGAAAACTTGCCTGTTTCTGTATGTAAATGCACACAATGAGTTGTCTGCGGCACTTAAGGAGGGTGTGTGCGACACCACGAGTGGGCCGCTGCCTTCACTTCCTGAGTTGTCATTTCATGGACTAGAACGTCAGCTGTGAAGGCATTCCACAGTGTTGCTGTGGCCTCTCTCTCTCTCTCTCTCTCTCTCTCTCTCTCTCTCTCTCTCTCTCTCTCTCTCTCTCTCTCTCTCTCTCTCTCTCTCTCTCTCTCTCTCTCTCTCTCTCTCTCTCTCTCTCTCTCTCTCTCTCTCTCTTCTCATCTTCTTTGTATTTCCATGCCATTAAGCTTTATTCCCTCAGTGTTTTCATTCATCTTCTTATGGCTAACTTACAAAAACTCTATCCTCGTTTTGTCGCAAGGCTTCTACTGTATTTATCTTTAAAAATGTTTTCCAGCCAACAGTGTCCCAATCTTCAGGTTTCCTTTGCCTTGAGGTATCTGTATATATATATATATATATATATATATATATATATATATATATATATATATATATATATATATATATATGTATGTATGTATACATATTTATATATATATATATATATATATATATATTTATTTATATATGTATATATTATATATATATATATATATATATATATATTTTATATATACATATATGTATATATATAAATATATATATATATATATATATATATATATATATAATATATGTATATATATATATATATATATATATATATATATATATATATATATGTATACATGTATATATATATATATATATATATATATATATATATATATATGTATACATGTATATATATATATATATATATATATATATATATATATATGTATATGTATATATATATATATATATATATATATATATATATATATATATATGTATATGTATATATATATATGTATATATATATATATATATATATATATATATAGATATATATATATATATATATATATATATATATATATATATATATACATATATATATATATATATATATATATATATATATATATATACATATATATACATATACATATATATATATATATATATATATATATATATATATATATGTATATATATATATATATATATATATATATATATATATATATATATATAGTATATGTATATATATGTATATATATGTATATATATATATATATATATATATATATATGTATATATATGTATATATATATATATATATATATATATATATATATATATATATATATATATATATATGTATATATATGTATATATATATATATATATATGTATATATATATATATATATATATATATATATATATATATATGTATATATATATATATATATATATATATATATATATATATATATATATATATATATATATATATATATATCTTTCGAGTTACTCACACAGAAATATTGGTTCTAATTTTGTTGTATGTCGAAATATGCTTATCAGTTGTTTATCCTGCCCAGGCCTCGGTTATCATCTGTGAGATAAGAATAGGCTGGGTGACATGTCGACACTTTAGGGGAGATACTTTAATATCTAATGTTTTTCTGTTAAAGTTAGGAGGTCGCAAAATGCCCTCTGTGTAATCTCCACGTGATGCCACAGAGAAGTGACAGAAAGCGAGGGGAGGAATTATTCCGCCATTTGTTATCATCTTGTAGATAGGGAAGGCGAAGGGGAATACGCACTACGTCTGCTTTTGCTTCACCCTCAAGTGACTAGGGGCACCACGTTTTCCATTCTAAGGTCCAGGCAGGCGTTCTGAAGTCACTCTCCTTCTTTTAACATTTGTGTGAAGATGGTGTGAATATCTCACTCCGAGAGCATCAGATCATCCTTACAAAACGCTGCTTGTGCTGTACGTTCATAGGAGGTATTCATCAAGAAAGAGTCCTGCGTGCTTTTGACTCAGTCTGTGGTTGACTGACTGCCTTGGACTCCCGCTCCCTTCCTCTCCTGATTTTGTAAGTACTTACCAATGTTCTAAGCTCCTGAAGTATTTTGTGTATTGGTAATTGCCACTGGTTAGGTTAGGATTTAAATTAAAATTTATAATCTTGCTATTTCATTCCTCTGACTGTATATTATTGTTGTGTCCGTGTTACGTATTGTGTGTTGTATATACAATTGAGCTGTGGGACCTCTGGATTTACTAGTTGGAACCCGAGAATAAGTGAATTTGGCACATTGCAATCTTTCCATTGCATATGCATATTATATATATATATATATATATATATATATATATATATATATATATATATATATATATATATATATATACATAAATTATGATAATAATAATAATAATAATAATAATAATAATAATAATAATTATTATTATTATTATTATTATTATTATTTAATTCCACTCAAAGGCATAGGCTATATATAAACAGATAAAGTGAGTACAGAGAAAATGAAGTAATAATTATAATAATATTGATATCAATGATAGTCATAATAGTAAAACTAAGAAATAATAACAACAATAAAAAATGTAATGATATTTCGCCCGGAGGTAGAATATATATATATATATATATATATATATATATATATATATATATATATATAAATATATATATATATATATATATATATATATATATATATACATATACATATATATATATATATATATATATATATATATATATATATATATATATATATATATATATATATATATTAAGCAACTAACTGCCAGCACAAAAAGTTAACAGTAATACGATTGACATGTTTAAGAAAAAAAACTCGATAAGCGCCTACCATCAGTTCTCTAAATCGAATAGTTCAATGCTACGTAAAAACATTACAAGTTTTAATTATTCATAGTAAACGTAGATTAAACCTGTTTTCTCACTTTCCTATACAAATTCCATGCAAATTTTTCTACTCTACATACTATTGTTTCCTCCTTTGGCCAGCTTCTGTTGAAGGGAAGCATGGGTGAGGATGAGCCTTGCACTTTGCTGTCCTTTAATAAATACTATAATAATAGTGTGTAGCCACACGGACATCCTCGTTAGGTTGAGCAGGGATGCTGCTGTCTGTTCTTCCTTTGTACTTCATGTTCTGGTTTGCTCACATTCCGTTTTGCATATGTAATGTTATTGTCGTCAATTTAAATGATATCGTTTAACTAATATCTTTATGGTATTTGCATAACTTTTCAGTTTTAATCATTCCCCGTGGCTTTACCGCCTTTCTTAAGCATGTATTTGCTCACATATCCATCGACTTGTTCTTCTCTTCGTCCCATTTTTCATCTAGCCGTTTACCTGCTTTGTTTGAGGTAATTGTGTTCTTGGCCTGGGGGCGACGCTGACGGCTAGACTCACCTGTGTCCTCGCCAGGAAGAGTCAAGTGAGGGTCGCTGCTCGCCCCAACGGAGTTTCGCAACGGGATAGCGGCTGAGGTAGAAGTGATGACCTGTAATGTTCTTTAGAGAGGCGAGTATTATCACAACGTGGCTATTGAGATGGCGTGACTGACCTTTCTTACTCCCCATCCTTTCCTGTTAGCCTCGTTGGGTTCTCATTCGGGTTGGACAGAAGTCGTTGGAACAGTTAAATCGTTGCTGTGTCATTCACGGCTGCCTTTTTCGGCCTCCATTAAGACTCCCTGTGCACTCGGGGTACTCACTACTTATTGCTGCATCACTGCGTATTATCCCAGGATGTATTATCTGTCAGGGAGAGCCTTACCTCACTCTTGTTCCTTCCTGGGCGTGTTGTGGGTAGGGTACGAATTCGGTGAAACCCTTCCCCACTGTGTCCACCCTCACTTCTGCCTGTTCTCCTCGACTCCCTCGTAGGACGCGTCAGTTATAAAGAAAACGCGTACTTTAATAGGAGGATGTGCTACATGCTTTGGTCTGAAATTGTCAATGTGACCTTCATTCATAGATAGAGGAAGAGGGGGTGGGAGAAAAATACTCAGGGGAACAGGGGCTGGGAGGAGCGTTGATGATTGGGAGATTGGTCATGGGTTCCTCACCGTAATTTCTGTAATTTTCATTCCTGTAATTTTGTAACGCAGTGCGCCACCTTGAAGCAGAAAATAGCAAGGAGTAACAGTTTATCTGATGACAAATGTGACCCTCAACTAATTCTCTGATTCTAGGTGGTATGGGTGTTTAAAGCGACGAGTCCCAGGATGTAGCACTTCGACGTCATATGATTTCCAGAACGGTGATTCGAGAAATGGGCTAATCAAAATTTTTCAGTGAATTAGCTTCAATATTCAGTGTGTGCTAATCGGAAGCGGGTAATAAAACTTTAAACGGAGGGAGGAAGCAGTTATTCAGCTATCAGGAATAAGATTTTAATGCAAGAGCTGTGTAAAGACCTATCATTACTCGCTGCCAAGCGTAAAACCTGTGCAGGATATATACACTCGGGGTATATATCTGTATAAAGAGAGTTGCTATATATTATAGTTATCAATGGGAAGGTATGCGATTATAGGTGTTGTGGGTTAAGGCTTTTGTTTGTGCGTGTGCGTGTATGTGTGTGTGTGAGTATGAGTATGAATGTGTGTGTGTGTGTGTGTGTGTGTGTGTGTGTGTGTGTGTGTGTGTGTGTGTGTGTGTGTGTGTGTGTGTGATGTGAGTGATGTGAGTGAGAGAGAGATAAACAGACACAGACAGACAGGCGCTAAGAACCTTACACAAACACAGATAAGCACGTTGAAATACAATACAATATCACAGAAAACAGACAACTAGATACATTAAAAGTAAAAAATAAAAAAAGACAGGACAACTTCCAATCAAAATATGCAACGCATATTTCTTTCCACATGACCACAAACGCATTCTT
>JAPQNM010000002.1:14347741-14350241 GCA_029783475.1 Metacarcinus magister
CTCCGGTGTTGCAGTTGTGTTAGTGGAGGTGGTAGTGATTGTAACAAGCGGTAGCACAGGAACACCTCACTTCGGACATCACAAGCTGTTCCAGCAAAAGGCTCCACCTGGATGTTCAGGTTCAGTGTCTAGATACCAAGCACATTTTTCCTGGTACTCGTAAATTTGCTAATGATCTTTTTACACTCACCTGAAGAATTTGGCAAGTTGACGTTGAATGGCACATCCCATTTTACTGAACACTTGGTGGGTTCAAGCCAATCTTACTGAAGAGCAGTTGGGAGCTGTATGAACTCTCACTATTTAAATTGTCTATAAATCTAGCGATAAAGTTATCAAGACCAACATTTATATCGCTGATAAATACTGCAAATAACTCCGTCCCTAGAAAACATTTTTGCAGGATGTTATTATTGTCCATTGTACAGCTAGCAAAAGAGATTTCCTGTTTTTTTTATTACTTAACCTGTTGGGGAAAAATTTATGCAAACAAGCTGTAATACCTGGTCCCCTTACTTTGAATATCGATTGAATGTGGATAACCTCATCATGTGTGTTTTTGAATTTTAAAAGCAAACCATGTCTAATTATTAACTTATGTCATGAAGAGAAAACAAGGCGCCAGTGAAAATGAACAAATATGATAGGCAAGATTCCTACGTCCGGATCCACGCTGTGAACATCTTACGTATTAGAAGCTGGTCTTGTAGGTGGCAAATTATGTTGTCTCTAATTATGGTTTCTTGGATTTAGCCGACCTAAAAGGTATAATTTAATGAAAAAAATAGCTAACCAGATAGTAGGCCATTTATGAGAGAGAGAGAGAGAGAGAGAGAGAGAGAGAGAGAGAGAGAGAGAGAGGGAGAGAGGGAGAGAGAGAGAGAAGAAAAAAAAAACCCTGGAAGCCTTATCAAACACATTACGGCCAGTAAGAAGAGCTAGAGAAGAAGAAAAAACAGGAGAAGGGGAAAAACATCAGAAAGAGAAGAAAATGTATTAAGATCATGATGAAGAAGACGAGTAGCAGCAGCAGCAACAGGGAGACAGACAGACGGGAGCCTCATTAACTAGCCTCCCTAAGCCATCAGAGTCGGGCCGAGAGGAGGCTGCCGGAGTATCTTTAATCAGAAAGGATAATTACAGGGGCGAGACTCAGACCAGCTTCCAATTACTCAACCGTACCACGACCCAAGGGGGAAGAAGAGGCTTGCACCCCGTCTTCCTTGGACTCTGGGTGCTGTGTGTGTGTGCGTGTGCGTTTGCGTGTGCGTGTGCGCGTGCGTGCGTGCGTGTGTGCGTGCGTACGTACATGTGTGCGTGCGTGCGTGCGTACGTACGTACGTGTGTGCGTGCGTGCGTGCGTGGGTGTGTGTGGTGTGCGTGTGTGTGTGTGTGTGTGGTGTGTGTGTGTGTGTGGTGTGTTGGTGTGTGTGTGTGTGGTGTGTGTGTGTGTGTGTGTGTGTGTGTGTGTGTGTTTGTAGCTTGAGAAAGAAGTAGGAGGAAGAGACAATAAGGCTTAACAAGAAGAGGAAGAAGAAATAAGAAGCAAGGAAACAAATTAAGGAGGAGGAGGAGGAGGAGGTTTGCACAGGATTACAAACATTAACGGGTCTTCATAATCTTGCTAGGTTCTTTGATTTTACTAATCTTCACTTAATACTAGTGTTACAGAAACTATACAACTGCAGAAAGCTCCTCCTCACCCACTAATCCCTCCAGGTGAAGCTGGCCGGAAGAGAAACGACAGCATGTTGTAGTAAAAAAAAACTTAAAGTGTATTCTACGAGTATTTTTGTGTGTGTATGGGAAGGTTTTGTTGCTTGGTAGTTTGGTAATATGATATGTTCATGGTGCAGGTGGAGGCACAGTGTGGATGTCAAGGTGTGCGATGTTACGGCGCCTTACGGTAAATCACTCACTCACTCAAGGTATGCGGCAGCCTTGTCTGACGTTTTCAAGGGAGGCAGCAATCATTGAAGCCCTAATTTTGTTCAATCCAATGAGTCATTGTACGTACTTTCCCATTTGGGTCGTAGTATACTAGTTACCCCCTGCAGCAGTGACTCTTGGTGTGAGTCCTTGCAGCTCATTGATGTGTCAGGGTCCTTGGCGATCCTGTCACAGGTCAAGAGTAGTAGTAGTATTTTGTAGTATATAGTAACCATCAACGCAAGGCTTGGTTTTTTATTATTTTTTTATTATTATTTTTTTTTTATAAAATGCAGTGCAGGTGTAGACAGAAGGCACACCATGGATGCTCTGGGTGATGAGGAAGCGTTGGCTTACGTTTTCTAGGGAGTAGCAGTCAATCACATGCTAGCTCCGTTCAGTTCACTGATAAAGTGTTTCCTTTGTGAGACCCTATACAATAGTTTACCATGTGTAGCGATCAATCTTAGTACTTTGAATCCCGATGTAGGTCAGTAACTGTCAGAACCCTTGGCGATCTACAGTCCGTCACAGGCTGAGAGCAGTCTTAGGGGTAACCGTTAGCTCGGGA
>JAPQNM010000002.1:14357741-14360241 GCA_029783475.1 Metacarcinus magister
AAGGCGGAGGACATGCGTTTGGCCAGGATTTTAGATGTTAGTCGTCGATAAATAGAACCGACAGCAATAGGCCGCACGCCGCCGTCCTTTTTCTTGATGGCAGTGAGACTGACGCCAAAGAATGCCTCTCTCGCGTGCTCGGGGATTTTCCTGGTGATGGCTACATTGCAGAGTTCAGTCAGTGCGCTGAGCAGCCTGCAGCCTGCCTCCGCAGTGTATCTGGCTATCAGCTGTCTCAGGTGAAAGGGCTGCACGCCGTCGAGACCGGCGGTCGACCCGGGTGGCGTTGCCTTAATGGATGCCAGCACATCTTCTTCCATGACAGCAAGGCGGTGCTGGCTTGGGTCGGGGAGCTCAGGCAGGATATCATCCGGGAGGGAAGGGGGGTGTTTGGCGCGGAGAGCGTCGTTGACCTCTTCGCTGGGTGGGGCAACACAGTCTGAGGTCGTCAGGAGCCGGAGGGCGGCGCGGATGTCCCCGTCGGCGCATTTTCTGAGGACTCGTCTAGAGAGGCCGTCCACGTCTGTCTCCGATGACGCCTCAGGGGTATTGCGGGAGTTTGCTTCCTCAGGGGACGGTGGGTTTGCTGTCTTGGCGAGGGGGCTTTGGTAAGCGAAGGAGAAAAGGCGCCACCATGCAAGGGGAGTGCGCTGCTCGAGTGCAGCAGTAATAGCGCCGGCTAGGTCAGAGGCAATGCGATGGCGGTGTCTTCGGGGGACGTGCTGCAGCAATCTCGTACGCGCCTTGAGGTCGGCGAGCGCTGTTGCCATGTCGTCAGGGGGCGTCTGGTTATCCCCAGGTACGTCTCGGACTGCGTCGTGTAAATGGTCGGTGATGAGGCAGTCATTGCAGTGCCATGTTGAAAACTGGGCGGCCTGGGCTTGTGTGATGCTGACACAGCTGAGGTGGTGGGTGTGGTCACACTGGGAGCATGATATGGGTCTGCTTCCGGGGGTTAATCCGATTGCACGTGTGGCAGAGGGGCTCGTCCGCAGTGGGTGCTTGGCTATTCGGTCCTGGCACTCATTCCAGCCTCGAAGCAGCGGCGCATCCGACACGGTGTGCAGGGCTTGCGACTACTTCGGGCCTGAGAGCAATGGCCACCATGTGGGCAGGTGGCTGCCGGGCGGGAGCCAAAGGTATGTCGCCGGAAGAACTCTTTGCAAGGGCGGCAGGACGTGACACCGTTGCGCGTAGTGGAGGCTTCCGGGTCTCCACACACCTGGCATGCCTGGGTCCCGGAAAAGGACGGACCGGCGATGGGTGGTCTGTGGGTGTCATGTTGCATGGTGGGAGACAGACTGTGTGTGTGTGTGCGTGTGTGTGTGTGTGTGTGTGCTGTGTGTGTGTGTGTGTATGTGTGTGTGTGTGTGTGTGTGTGTGTGTGTGTGTGTGTGTGTGTGTGTGTGTGTGTGTGAGAGAGAGAGAGAGAGAGAGAGGAGAGAGAGAGAGAGAGAGAGAGAGAGAGAGAGAGAGAGGAGAGAGAGAGAGAGAGGAGAGTGGGGGGAGAAAGGGGGATGGGGGGAAGAGAGAGAGAGAGAGAGAGAGAGAGAGAGAGAGAGAGAGAGAGAGAGAGAGAGAGAGAGAGAGAGAGAGAGAGAGAGAGAAGGGGAAAGAGAGATACAGAGAGATAGAGAGACAGATTCAGAGAGACGGTGAGAGTGAGAGAGACAGAGTTAGTATCGTACGTGCGGGTGTGGGTGTGTGTGCGTGTGCGTGTGCGTGCGTGTGCGTGTGTGTGTATTTATCTAGTTGGATGTTACTGGGTTGGAGCAGGGCTCATAGTGTCCTGTCTCCATGTATGTATTCATCATCATCTGTGTGTGTGTGTGTGTGTGTGTGTGTGTGTGTGTGTGGTGTGTGTGTGTGTGTGTGTGTGTGTGTGTGTGTGTATGTGTGTGTGTGTTGGCGGGGGGAGTAGAATGGGGTGTGGGAGGGAAATGGTGGGGGAGGGGGGGGAGGTGGAATGTGGCAGGTGTAGTGAGGTCAAGGGGTGGTTGGAGGCTGAGGACACATGTGGACTACGTGGAGGTCTCTGTGTGTGGGGACCCGGGGGGTGGGGAGGGGGGGACCAGGCGGAGCTGGCCCGCTTGCCTTGCTTGGCCCTTCACACTTGATAAGGGCGGTTGACCTGCTCCGACCCTTTTACAACGGTCGAGTCGCCTCTCTCACAGTCACAATGCTCAAGATACAAAACAAACACTTTCCACAGGAACCCTTAGAATGTGTAAGCACAGAGCATATACCAATGTACACTCCTCAGCTTCAATATTCACTGTGTCTCTTTCCACTGAGAACCGCACTGTTTATACCTGAAAAAAATTGACCTAAACATAGGACCACACACACACGTCTGCGTGTGTGTGTGTGTGTGTGTGTGTGTGTCTGTGTCTGTGTCTGTGTCTGTGTCTGTGTCTGTGTCTGTGTCTGTGTCTGTGTCTCTGTCTCTGTCTCTGTCTCTGTCTCTGTCTCTGTCTCTGTCTCTGTGTGTGTGTGTGTG
>JAPQNM010000002.1:14372741-14373882 GCA_029783475.1 Metacarcinus magister
ACCTTCCTACTGGATTCTATCCTTCTCTCTGTACCTTCATCTCCAGTTTCCTTTCCGACCGGTCTATTGCTGCTGTAGTGGACGGTCATTGTTCTTCCCTAAAACTATCAACAGTGGTGTTCCTCAGGGTTCTGTCCTATCACCCACTATCTTTCTATTATTCATCAATGATCTCCTAAAACTGACTCAATGCCCTATCCACTCCTATGCTGATGACACCACCATGCATTTTTCAACGTCGTACAACAGACGCCCAACCCAACAAAAATTAAATGACTCAAGGCGAGATGATATAGGACGCTTAACTTCTGATCTTTCACTAGTTTCTGATTGGGGCAGAGCAAACCTTGTTTTGTTCAATGCCTCAAAAACTCAATTTCTACAACTATCTACTCGACATAACCTTCCAGATAACTATCCCCTCTTCTTCAATGACACTCAACTTCCCCTCTCCTCCACATTAAACACACACTGTCTATCCTTTACTAAAAATCTAAACTGGCAATTTCATATCTCTACTCTTGCTAAATCAGCTTCCAAGAAGTTAGGTGTCCTATGGCGTCTGCGTCCATTTTTCTCTCCCTCTCAGCTGCTTGCTCTGTACAGGGAGCCTTATCCGCCCATGTATGGAGTATGGCTCTCATGTCTGGGGGGGTTCAACTCATACAGCTCTTTTAAACAGGGTGGAGTCTAAAGCTTTTCGCCTAATCAACTCTCCTCCTCTAACTGACTGTCTTGATTCTTTAAGTCACCGCCGCAATGTTGCATCTTTATCTATCTTTCTACCGCTATTTTCATGCTGACTGCTCTTCTGAACTTGCTAACTGCATGCATTCCCCCCTCCCCGCCTCACTGCACAGACTTTCTACTTCTTCTCATCCTTATTCTGTCCATCTTCCTAATGCAAGAGTTAACCAGTATCTTCACTCTTTCATCCTTACACTGGTAAACTCTGGAACTCTCTTCCTTTGTCTGTTTTTCCACCTGCCGATGACTTAAACTCTCTTCAAAAGGGAGTCGCACGACACCTCTAATGTTAACTGGACCTACACCTTGCTTCTCTACTGCTCTTTACAAGTCTGGCGACTAGCGGGATCCTCTCTACGCATTTTGTGTTTCCCTGAGCCTGTGCACTTTTAAT
>JAPQNM010000002.1:14373982-14378982 GCA_029783475.1 Metacarcinus magister
ATATAATAAAAACACCTCCTCCATTTTTATGTGAACGGCATTTCTCGAATACATTATAACCATTAATGACACTTCCGATATATGATGTTTGTCGTGTGTATTTATCCACGATTCCGTTAACACAATAATGGTCTGGGTTTTCGGCGTTCGCATGTATTATCAACCGATTTAGTTTCGGAATAATACTCCTTAAGTTAGCGTAAAAGATGCTTATTTTCTCAGACGTTTTAGGGCTATACTTAATGTTTAGGCTATACTTAGAGAGAAAGAGAAAGTCAGACAGACAGACAGACAGATAGAGAGACAGACAGAAACAGAGAGAGACATATAGACAGAGAGAAACGAAAGAAAGCGACAGATACAGACAGGCAGCAGAGAACAGACAGAGAGGCAGACACAGACAGAGAGACACAGACAGACAAACAGAGACATACGGGACAGACAGACGGACAGACAGACAGACAGGCAGACAGAGACAAAGAGACAGATACAGAGAGCGACACATACGAGAGAACAAACAGAGACAGACAGAGCAGACACACAAAGAAAGAGAGAGAGAGAGAGAGAGAGAGAGAGAGAGAGATAGAGAGAGAGAGAGACGAGAGAGAGCAGAGAGCAGAGAGAGAGATAAGAGAGGAAAGAGCAGATAGAGAGAGAGAGATGAGAGAGAGAGAAGAGACGACAGAGAAAGAAAAGAGACAGACGAGACAAGGAGACGGTGTGTTGTGGGTGTGGTGTTGTGGTGTGTGTGTGTGTGTTGTGTGTGTGTGTGTGTGTGGTGTGTGTGTGTGTGTGTGCGTGTGTGTGTGTACAGAGAGACAAACAGAGACAGACAAAGAGACACACAAAGAAGAGAGAGAGAGAGAGAGAGAAAAAAAACCAACAGAGAAGAAGAAAACAGACAGAGACAGAGACGACGTGTGTGTGATGTGTGTGTGTGTGTGTGTGTGTGTGTGTGTTGTGTGTGTGTGTGTGTAGTAATAATAATATAATAATGATAATCAGTTTATTTAGAAAGTGCAGCCTTACGGCTGAAAAACAATACAAATAACTCAAGGTACAGTTGGATAATGATGATTGTTTGAGTGGGCGCACGGCACGTCGTGGTGGTGACTTTAAACTTGAAAGACGTTGTAGGCTGGTATGGCGGTGTCCAAACGGGGCAAGTGGTAGTAGTGGTTGGTATATATATAGTAGTTACGGAGGTTACTGAGGATAAGGTCCAAGGTGCTGTTTCGTGGGTGGGGTCGGAGTAGAGTATTTCCGAAGCATGTCCTTCCCTCGTTTGCAGCCGGGCGCGTGGAACAATTTCAGGAATTTCAAGGTATAGATAGTTGCACTGTCAGGATAACCACATCTTTTCTTTAATTAGAGAAGGCTTCTAAATGAGTAGATAACTTGCGCCATGGTGTGTACTGCGTTCAGAGTTCAGTAAAGACCAACAAAGTAATGGCGTGACTTGTAGATGGGAAACACAGCTGTCAAAACACAGGTTAATGTGGCGGCGTCTTCACAAGTAACTTGCTATTTCACATTTTCTTTGGTATCCCTGGTTGACTGGTGATTGCTGTGTCCACTATAGTTGCAATGTCCATCATACAGTGGAGAGAAGTAGTACAGAGCAGTAGTAAAGGCAGGAAGCTACAACAGGGTAGCTTAGGCGGCCCCACAGGAGCGCCGACCTCACGTACCGAACATGGTAAGGACAGTGAGTCAAAGTGTGTGTGTGTGTGTGGTGTCTGTGTGTGTGTGTGTTGTGTGTGTGTGTGTGGGTGTGTGTGTGTGTCTGTATGTGTGTGTGTGTGTGTGTGGTGGTGTGTGTGTGTGTGTGTGTGTGTGTGTGTGAATACTTATGTATCTTATAATTTCTAGTAAATGAGAGATGAATGTGATAATAATACAGAAGACCTGTGGCCTATAACTGAGGTATCTACTGGACACTACTACTACTATAGTCTGACAGATCTTAGACTGCGCATAGGGTGTGGCCATGATGGGAATTACCCTTGTACAGACTGTTGCCACGTGTCGAGATTTGCGCGCAAATTCAAAATGAATTTCGTATTTAAAAAAATTTTAAAGAGGCATCTGCAACCTCCGGGTGCGGACTCACACACACACACGCACACACACACTCTCTCTCACTCTCACTTTCACTCTCTCTCTCTCTCTCGTCTCTCTCTCTCATCTCTCTCTCTCCTCTCTCCTCTCTCATCTCTCTCTCTCTCTCTCCTCTCTCCTCGTCTCTCTCTCTCTCTCTCTCTCTCTCGCTCTCTGCATCTCGTCTCTCTCTCTCTCTCTCTCTCATGAATGTGATTATTAGTGTTGTAATATAGAAATCGTGTTATTTATTATGCGATGAATTTGGTTTATATGTACATATTATAATAGCTGACTTTATTTCCAACCACCTTTGAGTAAAAGAATTGGCGCTAAAGAGGTATGACCCCGTTAGGCCTATCCTCTGCATCTTGGATGATGACTTATGATGAATCCTCATCAGGAAGATGTGAAACAAATGACGAAAGAATCGATAATTTGTCAATCACGCCATCTCTCGCTGTATCATCTGACTGCAGGTTGTGTGCGTGCTTGACAGCATTTGTCCAGTTTCCTGTGTAACCTGTTGTAAGGAGTTTGTATAAGTGGCTTTAGATCGGCAATCTTAAATGTGTTTCTTTTCGAGACGTAGCCTTTAACTTAACTTAACTATAAGTGAGACTGACCATATAGTCTGCAGGTGGGAAGGTCATATGGTGAGGTCAGGTCAAGGCCGCGAGCGTGTCTTGGAGTATTTCCACAACTAGGATTTCAATGTATTTTTTTTCTACTTATTTCAGCTTATTTAATCTTACTTTCCTTCACGATATCATCTAAATACAATTGTTAAATGCTTATCCATCCCAAAACGAAAGGGAAGTTCATAATAGGTATGCTTTTTATTAGCAACACTGTAAAATATGTATGCCACGTTTCTTTATATGGTTTATATATATCTTATCCATATAAGTTTACTGTTTCTACATACATTATAATACTATGAATAAACGTGTATGCATATTCCTGATCATGTCTGCCATGGTTTTACTTATATTGAACATGTCTACAATGCGGATTAAAAGACACGTGGCAGGCCTGTAAAGGGTAATTCCCGACCTCTTGTCCGCTCCCACCAGCAGCCTAAGCTCTGTCTGACTATAGTACACTACGGTAGGAGAACGATAGAACGTAACAAGTACTTTCTCTGCCCACTTCTTCCGTCGGCAACGTTGGCTGGTAGGGAACAGTTAGAAAGAAATACCATGTACCGTGTAGAAACGAGTACATGGAAATTTATGGCAACGAATGAAGTTAGAAAATGATACTAACTAGACTACCACTAATGTGGAATAAAAGACTTGTTCTTTTATATTAGCAATGTGATGCCGACTTCACTCTCATCTGTAAAACAACTAGCTTAGTTTCAATAGAATTACGTACATTGAAGAGTTTCATAGAAACTCATTACCACGCAATCAATCTACTAGTTAATAAGAACCTCTTTCTGAAGATATATATCTAATCGTGACTTTAAAACAATCGGTTTTTGAGCTAACTACTGAGCTGGAGTCACTGTGGTCAAAACACTCTAACATTGAAGTATGAATTACGAACAATTGTGTTTCATCTTTCCACCGTTTAATTTTTTTCAATCGTTATTCCTACGATAAATTATGCAATATAAGAATGTCGCGCGTTTCTGTACTGATTTAGTAAGTTTTGATCTTTAATGTAGTTCGGCGACCAGAATTCAATCGCATATCTAAGTGTGGCGCATCACAACATACTGTTTAGTCTTTTCAATTACTATGTGTGATTGGTGATTAAAATTTCTTGAAATTATTCCTAACAACTTATTCGCTTTCTTACTTGCAGCTGTATCTTCATGCTCATACTGAGATTATACATAATGATACACACATGTCTTCTTGTTACATCATCAAACTCGGTTATATGAACACAGTTCTTCGTCAGGCTTATGAAATATGTTCAGCGGAGTAGGGATAAATTGGGTTATTTTTTTCCTCAGTAAAGACGTTACTGAACGTTAAATTCAGAATGGAGGCCATACCTTTGTCATCGCTCATTATTTATTATCTTTATCATAATAGTGGGCCTACATTATTTCTTCCATGCTTCGCATGTAGGTTGAAGAAATATTTTGGTATTTGTCTTGGCTGGGTGGAAAATTTCTAATACATACTTGCGTTTATTTGTCTTCTTCGCACATTTTTTTGAGATTAGCATAACTATCAAATCCAGATTGACTGCAATATAATTATAATATTTTAATGCCTCTCTTAGTCGACTATCGTTTTTAAGCAGTCATCAATAATGATTTACATCTATGATTATTCGTGGTTTGTGTGGATTATTTCCGTTACTATAATTGAGATTACTATAAACATCTTTTACATGTCAACTGAGCAATTATATCGAAACACATAATTCCAGTTGACTGAATCAAACCTCTTTTGATTTTTGCAAAATCGCTTTCTATAGCTAAGTACCAGTAGCATATTTTTCATCATGTTATTTGAAGGTTTAGCTTATTCTAAAAATGTTAAGAGAGAGGAGAGAGAGAGAGAGACGAGAGAGAGGAGAGAGAGAGAGAGAGAGAGGAGGAGAGGAGAGAGAGAGTGACGAGGAGAGAGAGAGAGAGAGAGAGAGAGAGAGAGAGATGCCAATTGGGTTTTTAATGTTTATTTTTCTTTTATACGCAGAAGTGTGGATGGGGGATGTGTCCTCCGTGGCTGGCCTGTAAATATTTCAATTTGGCCTTTTTTTCGTCGATGGTGAAGGAAAAAAGCGAGAAAGGCAGTAGGGAAGGTGTGTGTGTGTGTGTGTGTGTGTGTGTGTGTGGTGTGTGTGTGTGTGTGTGTGTGTGTGTGTGTGGTGTGTGTGTGTGTGTGTGTGTGTGTGTGTGTGTACATTTGAATGGGGTTGCTTCGAGGTGCAGT
>JAPQNM010000002.1:14388982-14391482 GCA_029783475.1 Metacarcinus magister
TATATAAATATATATATATATATATGTGTATATATATATATATATATATATGGTATGTATATATATATACATACGTATATATATTATATATATATATATATATATATATATATATATATATATATATATATGTATTTATATATATATATATATATATATATATATATATATGTATTTATATATATACATACTATATATATATATATATATATATATATATATATAATATATGTATTATATATATATATATATATATATATATATATATATATATATATACATAAGATATATATAATATATACTATATATAATATATATATATATATTATATACGTATGATATATATATATATATATATATATATATATATATATATATATATATATATATATATATATATTTATATATATATTAGTCAGGGCCGAGGTGACTACCAATTAATATTATGCTTCTATAGAGTTGTGGGGAAGAAAAATCATGGAGTATGATACCCCGAATATATTTACACACACAATAATAGCAAACAGCAGGCTAAAAGCCAAAATAAATCACCAACGACGATCTGCTCGTAAACAATTACCAGAGCAGGGGTATGGCACCCAAATAACTCCCTGAACAGCTGTCTGGAGGGTGAGATGCGCGGCAGCAACACTCGGCAACGTAGATAGCACCTCAGACAGCAGGGAGGGTCGAATGGTGTAGGTACAGTTGAAGGGCACACTGGAAGGGAGCCCAAGTCTCCAGAAATGCCTTCGGAATGTTGAGAACCAGCAGCAGGTGGTGAGGTGTTGTCAGGTGAGAGAGCTGAGGCGTTCTGTCTGTCCCCGGTCCGGCGGCGTGGAGCTTGCCTCGGTTAGACTACCCTCCCTACCCCTGGACAAGGGGGTGGGGTAGTGGCGGGGAAGCCGGTGAACAAGCAGTTGGAGAGGTGAACCAGCGCCGGCAGACTAGAGTGGTAGTTCAACCACTAAGGAGGGGGCGGAACGAGGCAGGGGCAGTTCCTCACACATGCCCCCACTAAAACATCTGCTGCACAGCTGATGTCGAAGAACTGCAGCTGACCAGGAGACATAAACAAACTTATAATAGGCTTGAGTGCAGAAAACAAAACTTATTAAAAGACTGGAGTTTGTCTGTTCCGCAACATGAAAACCCTAAATTTATAGGGTTTGAAGACCTAAAGCCCATCGTAGTACTCTATCATTTTTACCCTTAAATTTCTTAAGGTATATTAGAGGCTTGTGGTCTACTTCAAGGATAGATTCCTTACCTCGAAGATAAAGTCAAACCTATGAATGCCGAAACGATGGCCAGGCATTCCCTCTCGATGGTAGAGTATCGTCGTTCCCGATCAAGTAGTTTCCGGCTGGCGTAAGAGATGGGATGTGGACGATCATCATGGTACTGAAGGAGTACAGCACCTAATCCATAGTTTGAAGCATCGGTACGTAGGACGAAGGTCTGGCTGGGGTCCGGAAGACGAAGAATAGGTCCCGAAGTCAAGGCTTGCTTCAGCAGCTTGAACCGTTCATGCAGATCTTCAGTCCACTGGAGGGGATCCCGTACCGGCTTCTTCAACAAGTCAGAGAGGGGACCGGTAAGCTCAGAGGCCTGAGGAATGAAAGCTTTGTAAAACGATATCAAACTAGGAAACTCCGGAGTAACTTCTTGGTAGTAGGAGGAGTCATGGAGGCGATGGCAGTCAACTTGCCAAGCTTGTGGTTGAAGACGGTCGCGTGACAAAACAAATCCCAGATAGTTGATGGACTCTGCTCCAAACCGGCACTTTTTAAGTTTGACAGTCAGACCGTTCTGTTGTAGTCTATCTAAAACAGACTTGAGGGAGAGATGTGAGTGGGCCAATCAGATGATTATACAGAGATATTATCAAATAAATGAAACATTGGCCAAGCCAGCAAGCACAATCTCATTAAGCGAATATAAGTGACACAGGCCGTAACGAGACCAAAAGGCATCCGAGTAAATTCCATCAGGCCCTTGTGAGTTGGAAAGCGTCGAGGTTTGGCAGAAAGTGGAACCTGGTAATATGCCTTACTCAAATCTAGCTCTGAGAAGAACTCAGCACCAACGAACTTATGCAGCTCTGTCTCAATACTGCAGGATGGTTCAGCATGGAAAACAGTAACGGAGTGAGTAACCGTAATCAATGGCCATCCGATACGTACCGTCGGACTTCCTGACCATGATAACGGAGAGCAGTGTGGAGAGGTTGAAGGTTGGATCATTCCTTGACTAACAGTTGCTCAACCTCTTCCTGGTAGTAGTGCTGGAGATGAATGTGCTGGTAGTGGCAGTAGTAGTAATAATAATAATAATAGTAGTAGTAGCAGTAGTAGTAGTAAAAATAGTAATAGTAGTAATAGGAAGTAGTGGTAATAATAATAGTAGTAGTAATAGTAGTAGCAGTAGAGAGGAAAAACCAGTGGAGAAATCAATGCGAGTTACAAGGTGACGATGCCCTTCAGAAGATGGTGGAGAC
>JAPQNM010000002.1:14396482-14398982 GCA_029783475.1 Metacarcinus magister
AAAAGTAACTAATATGATGCTTGGGCTACGAAACAAGCTTTACGAAGAATGACTGAGGGAACTAAACTCATTGAGTTATCCAAACGTTGGCTACGAGGGGACCTAGTAGATGTATTTAGAATTTCCATTGCTTTGACAATATCAACATAAACGACTATGTAACTACCGAATTCACAAGTACCGCTCGCAACAATGGCTTGGAGATAATTGGGTAAGTGTTTAGCTAAAAATGTTAAATGAGAGAGAGAGAGAGAGAGAGGAGAGGAGAGAAGAGGAGAGAGAGAGAGAGAGAGAGAGAGAGAGAGAGAGAGAGAGAGAGAGAGAGAGTGTGCGGAGGGGGTGGAGGGAGGGAGGGATAGATAGGGAGAGAGAGAGAGAGAGAGAGAGAGAGAGAGAGAGAGAGAGAGGAGAGAGAGAGAGAGAGAGAGAGAGAGAGAGAGAGAGAGAGAGGAGAGAGAGGAGAGAGGAGAGAGAGAGAGGGAGGGGGTAGGGAGGGGCCATTTAGCTAAATGGCTGCCCTGAACCCCACTGAAGCCGCTTCTAGCCACCAAAAAAGTGCATGGCAGGCCAGTCCGGCTACCTTGGAGATACTGCTGCATCTGTAGCTACTCCACTAGGCTGAAGGCCTCCACAGCGTGTAGCCAGGAAGATTGTCCTAACCAGGCCTGTGTGGACTGCCATAACGAGTGTCCTTTCTGCTGCTCACGAACAGAGGAACTGAGACTGGCACAGGGAATCCCTCACCCCGTCACCTATAAGGCCTCGGTTGATGATACACTAACTCCACACCTGACTTCACACCTGAGCCTCCTTCCCAACAACCGACGCCTGACAACGACAACGCCGCCGTCAGAGAGGAGCTTCTCTCTAACCTCCCTGAGGCTCTTGTCGACACTATTTTGAGGCAGAGATTCGAGCTGCACTCCTTCAAAGGCATTGGCCAGGCCTACAAGCAGCACAGTCAGAGGCTGCAGCAGCAGAGAGCAGCGCACTTGGAAGCACTGGACGTGATTGACAGTATCTCCCAAGTGACGCAGATTACCCCTGCCTCTACACCCACTACCCAGGTCTGCAGCACACTACCCAGTAAGATTGACTCAGACTGGCAAGAAGTGTGTGCCTCACATCCCAGCTGGTCGACCTGGTGGCGGTCAGGAAACCAAAGGCACTGAGAAAAGTTACCAACGACACCCCCCCAAAGCAGCAACACTGATCCTACCCAGACCTCACACCCCCAACAACCACCAATCTAGCACTCCTAGGCCTCTTCCCCCCTGACACCACCACCTCTCAGCACACTAATATCCCCCGCCCTGCTCCCCGCCATCACATCAGCACTAACACAGCCGGTGCTCTAAGGTACACAAACTCCCGCGCAAGCGAAAAACAGGCAACAGGGACCAGGAAACAAGGATCACAACCCTTCTGTGGTCGGTGTCGTCAGCGAGGCCACACGACAAGCTGTTGTTCTATAGTCGTCTGTGACTACTGTGGGCGCAGAGGATACGTCGCGGACCAGTGCCGAAAACGACAAGCGGAGGAGTCTAGGAGGATTGAGTGCAGTTATTGCTTCCGCCGCGGCCACGAGGAGACTCACTGGTTTACCCGCGCCAGTGAGGCAAGACAGGAGCGCCTCTTTAGAGCACTCTTGTCTGAGCGCCACCAATTCCCTTCTCAAGCCACACTACCGGCCTATGGTGAGCAGCGCCTCTTTCCAGGTCTGGCCCTACACCCACCCAATCCACACCTCCTACCCACTGGTGAGGTAAAGCAGGATGGATACCGCCACCATCACCATCCTGTCTAACCTCTAACCAACTCAACCCCAAGCAGTGGTGGAGCCTCGTAAAAGAGAGACAGGGCGTCACCTCCCACGAGCGCATCCCAGCTCTGAACAAGCCTGATGGTAGTCTTGCTGTTACGAATCAGGAAGAAGCCGACCTCCTCGCCCAGCAATTCAGTGTCAAGATGAGGACAACCAGAACCTGAGAGGTAGCTTCTCGCCCTTCCACGACTTGGTGACTCATGCCTGGACACTATATTGATTACTGAGGAGGCTATCAGGAGGCACCTGAAAGGAGTCAACACCAAAAAGGCGCCGGGCTCAGACGACTTGAGTCCTCATCTTCTCAAACACTGTGCGGAGGAGCTCTCAGGACCCTTCGTGTTGGTCTTCCACCAGTGCCTACAGTCCAGGGTGTGGCCGGCACAGTGGAAGGAGGCAAGAGTGGACGCCTGTTCACAAAAAGAAGTTGAGGTCGGAGCCGAACAATTATCGACCCAGCAAGATGTTCGAGAGGATAATTGCTGAGCAATTAACAAATTTTCTCGAGGATCACCACCTGCAGTTCCCCGAGACAGTTCGGCTTCAGGAGAGGTCGCCCCCACCTCTGACCTCCTTCTTTTTCTCTCCAAGTCTTGGCACAACGCTCTGGATGCTAGCCGCCCCTCCTTGGTGATTGCCCTGGACATCGCTGGAGCCTTCAATTGTGTGTGGCAT
>JAPQNM010000002.1:14403982-14416482 GCA_029783475.1 Metacarcinus magister
AGGAGAGAGAGAGGAGAGGAGAGAGAGGAGAGAGAGGAGAGAGAGGAGCAGAGAGAGGAGAGAGAGAGAGAGAGAGAGAGAGAGAAAGAGAGAGAGAGAGTGGTGGAGAGGGAGCATGAATAGCTGTTTTTTTTAATGCTCTCCTCCACGTGGTTGTAGGAAAAGTGAAAACACCGTGATTTATTGTATGGAGTCTGCGGCAGAAGGGGAGCGCAGGAGAAAGTGGTGGGTTGTACAGTGGTGCATGGGTAAAGTAACGGATAAAGGAGGAGGAGGAGGAGAAGGAGGAGGAGAAGGAGGAGAAGGATAGGGAAGAAGAGAAACGAGGAAGTGGAGGGAAAGAGAGCTGAAAAAGTGATGATAACAGAGAAGGTCAACCGACTCCTATCTACACACACGCGTACTCTTCCTCTTCTCTCCATTATTTGATTTTTTTTTCTCTCGCTTCCTCCTCCCCCTCTCCTCATAATCCTCCTCTCCCTCTCTCTCTTCCTATCTCTTGTCTTTCTCTCCTTTCCCTTCCCATATTTTTCCTATCGTATCCTTTGTAATTTTCATTCAAGGATCAACAGTATAATGATTATTCTCCACGATTATGTTTTTTCTCTCTGACCTAATAATTTCTTACCGGAAATCGCTTCGTCTCTCCTTCAATTGCTAGAAACCGTGGAAACTACGCGTACGTCCCGCAATGAAAGTGAAGCCTCAGGAAGGGGTTTTAGCTGCTGTCCGTGAAGCGCAAACGTTCTCCCTTTCACTCCGTTCCATTTTCTAGCACGCGCCGCTTCTCCATTTTTGTCACGCCCAAGCTTTATCAGCACGCAGGTTGCACTTGGTGGAATATACGAATGTTGCGATTTCTTGTTAAGATATATATAAAATCGGTTTTGTTCATGGTAAAAATGCATGTTCATCGATGTTGTGTACGCTACTACTTCTAATACTACTTCTGCTACTACTACTACTACTATACTACTACTACTATACTACTACTATACTACTACTAATACATATTACTACTACATATACTACTACTACTACTACTACTACTACTGCTACTACTACTACTACTACTACTACTACTGCATCTATACTTCTACTATTACTACTCGGGTATATTGGGGTAAAAAGCCCATGTGGGTTATTAAAACCCTCGTTTCTCGATTATTAGATACTGAGGTGTCACAATCAGCTGATCTTGATATCAATGTCATCTGTCTTTACCTTTCTGCACTAACACTTCAGTGAAGAAGAGCGCGGAAGCTGACTGTACGTGATTTCTCCTTTGACATACATTTGATGTAAGTATTGTAAGCAAGTCAATGATATATTTTACAAATGTTTGTTGTGAACAGTCAATAATATGGATATAGATAGTTGCCATACAAAACTTGAGATGGCCTGCAGTACAAATCAGATATTAAAATACGTTGTAAAGAGTGAGGGTTGTTTGCTTCAAAATGGGCGTATGGGGTATGTGATGTGATTGCTATGTAACATGTAATATGCTTGTAATATGTACTTACTCTGCTATGTAATATGTAATATGCTATATAATATGACTTACTCTGCTCTCTTTTGTTGCAGATATGTTGATCATTTTGTACTAGAATAAATGATACAAAACTGGATATTTCTTCCTAACAACATATCTGTTAAGCGAAGGCTGATGCGTGAGCTGAAATTGAAGTTATGAGCAATGCCGGTCTACGCGTTGCCCCGCTGCCAGTACAATATGTCACTGGTGATGTGGCAGATTCTGGCGGTTGTTATGCTGCAGATTCACGACGGAGATGCCCATCAAGCAGCTCAAACCCAACCGCGT
The DNA here is from genome assembly GCA_029783475.1 of Metacarcinus magister. Taxonomy (NCBI): domain Eukaryota; kingdom Metazoa; phylum Arthropoda; class Malacostraca; order Decapoda; family Cancridae; genus Metacarcinus; species Metacarcinus magister. The sequence continues at coordinate 14,405,808 of JAPQNM010000002.1, forward strand.
CCGAAGGCCCTCGCATGGACCGCCCGCGCATTGACAGCGGTATGGAACCTGTCGCTGGAAAACTTTCGCGGTGTTGGGAGCTTTTCCGTGTGGATCAGGCATCGACGACACAGCGGCCGATCAGCTTATCGAATGCACAACTGAACGCTTGGCGATATGATCCTGAAGGCAGACCCGCAATTGCTAGTCGTAGCCTCGAAGTGTCTTTCAACCATTCGTCGCCTCGCGGTTTGTACTGTGCTATCAGTGTTATGAGAGCCGAACTGTTGGATGCGCCAGGCACCTGGCGAGCCAGTTCCGAGCATTTGCTTCACGCGTCAAGGTAAAGCGAAGGCATGCTTTTTCAGCGAACACTACATGCTCTGCGGCACAGCCACTGCTGTAGACTACACCGTCGAGATGACGAGATACGTACTGCTGGCTGGAATCTATGATACGACATTCGTCGGGAAGCCCTTGGGACGCCGACATTACACCGCCTCCTATAAACTCAGTCATGCCTCATAGAGTCAAAGGAAATGGCACGCGATGCCATTCCATCCACGTCGCAAGCTGCAGTTTCCACTTTCAAACGAGTGGTACCTCAAAGCGCGCTCGAGGTGACAGCAAAAGCTGTGGATGGACCGTTCGAAAAGCTTGAGTGTCTGTGGTGTGGCCAAGAGTTTCTTCACCTTTACAAAGCTGAGGACTGGGTGGAATACGTGCCGCCACAAAATATGCAAAGCATCCTATCTGCAGGAACGTCGTACGAAGGAACGACACAAACGTCCGGTACAGTCGCCGCTGACACTACATCCAGCACAGTCACAACACGATTGCTGCGGATGATTATAGCTACGGTTGCGAGTCACCTCGCAGCTTACCGTCCACACGGCCGTAAGATAACTCTGAATCGTCAGATATTCAGCGCTGGTGAATGGCGCCGCGCCAAGCTGCGTGACCATCCCGTATACTCGTGAACGTTAGCGTCGCGATCACCACCGCAAACCGAACCCAAACCGCGCTATATCACTAAATTGCATGCTGTACTGACAGTGGTGCCCAGTCAAAACATTTGAGTCTCTCGCGAGACTGATGCCGCTCTGGATTCCGAGATCGGTCCTGTTTCAGCATCGATCAGCCTGAGAGCAGCAAACTCATCGGCATCACAAGTCAACGGAGCCTTCCTTGCCAAGCTTGAGGGACGGCGCCGAATCGGTCGTGTCATCTCTTGTAAGACAATCGATCTACGTCAGCAGCCAAGTCAATGGACATGTTTCTTCATACGACACTATGGTCGATCTCCTAATCCAGAAGACTTCCATCAGTTGGCAGTGCTGACGCAGCTCCGCACCACGATCGTGTTCGTCAAAGACTTTGCACAAAAGAGACACAAACCACCCGGGAGCCCCAAGCGGTCAGGAACCTCTCGGCTAATGATCAACGGCCGGGCGGAGCAACACTGGACACACACGACGGTAGATGTGACTGTCTGCAAACGCGAGGCTGTACCATCGCCTCCGGCGAACGTCTCTCTTCGTGCATGCCGCAGAACAACGACCGCAAGAAGCAATGCTGTAGACCGTTATAGGCGCATCTGCCTTCAACACTGTCCACATCGCCCTCCTGCCTTGCATGGCTGGACACCCCAGTGGGAGATTCATATCTGACGAAAATGCCCCTCATGCTGTGGAGCAAAATGCCTTTTACCCCTTCTTATTTTTTAATCTCTATTATATATAGTTTTTTCACCATTGGTAAGGTTAATTATGTGGGTTCTAGATATGAGTTGCCACGTGAATAGAGAAGGACTAGAAAGAAAATACAAAAAAGGTTAAGTCATTATATCATCACGACTTCAAAAAGCAACTGCCTAGTAGGAATAAATATGCACGGCTTGCAGTAGAATCAAAGAAAAGCAAGAAGATGCCAATCTCAAATTATCAGATTATCTCTGATGATGTTTAGTTTGTGGGCTTCTTTGTAGCAGCAAAATCATGTGAAAAAATGGGTGTAGTAGTGTATACATCATGTAGGAAATGGTCACATGAAGAAGCACAATTGGCTTTCATGGTACTATGTCACAACTGGATTACTGTGCAATACTAAATATATGCATTGTGTTAAGAGTTTCCTAATAGCATGTGTACAAAAGGATATTGTATTGCTGTCCACAGATTGAATATTGTATAATTTTCTATGTAGGCGTATGTTTATAGTCATGCCCAATAATTTTTCAATGTAATACTTAAAGATTGTCTATTGTAGAGATTCTACGGAAAAATAAAATATCAGTTCTATATAAATGGTTGTTTAAATGATTTTGAACTAAATTTCAAATGTAGGTTAAAAAGCCCTGGACTTCTTACCCCAAGCATGGGGTAAGAAGCACATATCTTACATTGTAAATTATAAATTCACATGTGCCTACTATAGAAACCAAGCAGCGATGGACAGAATTTCAATATGAATAATAGATTAACCAAGCTTCCTAACTACATCTGTTTCAGAAGAATAGCTGCTATAGTGTAGATATACATAATAGTTTTCCTTAAGGGGGGCTTCTTACCACACTCTCACCCCGACGACTACTACTACTGACGACTTTTGCTATCTAGAGGACTACGAATAGACGAAGACGAATGACGCAAGACGAATACGAATGCTAAGACCCTTTGAATATTTATTTTCTCATTAGTTACTATCTATACTATAGACTAGACGACTGACGATACGACTACTACTACGACTAGACTACGACGGCGACGACGATACGACGAGACGACTACGACAGACTACGACTACGTGACTGACGACATACTATGTGAACTACTATTGATTGTGTGTTTTGATACTACTACTACTACTAGTACTACTTCTACTACTATCTGCTACTACTACTATACTACTACTACTACTACTACTACTACTACTACTACTGCTACTACTACTACTACTACTACTACTACTACTACTACTGACTACTACTACTACTACTACTACTACTACTACTACTACTACTACTATACTACTACAACTACTACTACTACATACAATTACTTAACTACTACTACTGTACTATACTACATGCTACTACTACTACTTCTACTACTACTACTACTACTACTACTACTACTACTACTGTACTGCTACTACTACTACACTACTACTACATACTACTACTACTACTACTACTACTACTACTACTACTGCTACTACTACTATACACTACTACTACTACTACTAACTACTACTAATACTACTACTACTACTACTACTACTACTACTACTACTACTACTACTACTACTACTATTACTACTACTACTGCTACTACTACTACTACTACCTGCTTCTACTACTACTACTACTACTGCTACTGACTACATACTACTACTGTGGTACCTTTAACGATGATATTTAAAAACAACACAAAATACAATGACAGACACACATAAATGTAGGAAACCGAGGAATAAATATGAAGGGACATAGATAGACACGAATAAGAAATAGTAATACAGCTGCATAGCAAACCAATTGTTAATTGTTCATAAAAGCACCAAAATGGTTATAAATGCTGACAAATGTATCTGAACATCATTTTGGATATTATGGAGCCACTCAGAGATTGTGCCTGGTCAGCTTGGCGGCTCAATTTCCAATGGCAGCCGCATTCTACTCTAACAACATGGGATGATCGGTCAGGTTATTCTTTTGTAGGTTTCTTAGAGAGAATATATACTTCATGTGGAATTGTGGCAAATACAAAAGAAACCAAAACATTTGTCTTTGTGTTGATTATGCTATTTCAACCATTGTGTTTGTGACAAAAATGGTCATTGTATGGGAAAAGCATTTTCGACACAGGTCAGATTATTTTGTTGTGTGAGTGGTCAGTGTTAGAAGTGTGTAGAAAATTGGTAATTGTGGCGGTAGTAATCTACGTCGCGATCGGTGAGAGGCAAATTTCAGCATGTACTGGAGCTGTAACTGACATAGTCCCGCGGTTTTTACGCGCTGGACCATAATATACACCATGCTCGGTGGAGATACCGGTCCATCGGTCGTGACATGGCATGAACTTCCACAACAGCACACAGAGATCTATAATGACGTTCAAGACAGGCCACTCACAGTGCCAAAAAGACAAGAGGGACATTCTCAGCAATTCATCTGACCAAGCGCACAAACCGAACAATGCCTTGTCAGGGTGACAGAAGTAGCCGTGTCTTACAGATAGTCCAATGCTCTGAGGCGCTGGATGGTCGCTGGACCGAGGTGGCCAGAGTTATCATGGAGCTTGAGGAGGCGAACATTTATCTAAAACGCTAATGAGAAGGCGGTCATCATGAAGAAACACCAAGTGTAGAGAAAGATTTGCCAAAGACGTACAATCGCTTGTGACTGTCATTGAAGAGCTGGAGTATCCCTTCGAGGAGGATAGTCAAGATTTGCTGGTCCTAAAACCAGGGACATTGCTGGTCCTGCAGTGATTGAAACCATTCGCACTGTCAAGCAGATTGGAAAGATTCGGAACGCACAGAAGACAAAAAGTGCCCAAGGAAGGAGCATCTGTGAAGAATGATAGGCCTATTTACAAGGCTCTACATTGGCTGCCAGAACTGCGATGGGAACCTGGACGAATTCCTTCTGTCATGAAAATCAGCAGTCCTCTCGCGTTATGATGCAGGCAAGCTACACCTGGGTAGCAAAAGCCAGTTGCTAGAGTGCCTTGAAGGCGTTGCTGAAGCTCAGTCTGATGCGCCTGCTGTCACTTCTGTTGTCCTTGATGACACCGTCATCATGAGATGTTGAAGCTGGCACTGCCAACACATTTGAAAGAATATGCCCACCAAGTCTTCATCCCCATACGTCAAAGGGCAAACTGAGTGGTGCTTCACGTCTCGACCTCGTTGGGATAGCTACAAGGATGGCTCCTTGAAGATGGCGATAAGGAAAAAAACGAGGAAAAGGGGTGCGGACTGCGCGTGGTGAGCACCACAGCCATACAGGAAACTGGCAGAGTTTCCTACGTGTCGACGCAAACAAAGTGGAGTCTTTACTTTCCTGTCCAATGTGCTGGTGCAGTCCTTACATGACGAGGCAAAGGAGCTGGTAGTCACTTATGGGGAAGCAGTGACCTGCCTTCCAAGGCAGGAAGATGAAAGTTCACTAGCTCCATGCAGTCATGAAGAGGTGGACACTCGCATCATGCTGCATGTGGCCATGTGCACAACATGACCACCGTTGGATTCAAGTTCGAACCGTAGAAACACGTCTTGCGGTGATGGTAGCCCAGCACTACCATACGTGGATGAACTCTGGATGCCTTTGGGACTGGCAAGAACTACTGCTACATCCCTGCCCATGAAATAGCTGCTCCTCGGCCCACAGAAGGCACGTGCCCGCCCTGTCTTTCACGCTATGACCGGATGTGACACGGTATCAGCATTCGTAGGGCATGGCAAGAAATCTGCCTGGGCACATGGAACTCACTTCCAGACCTACAGATTCCTGGTCACCCTGCCACCACGCTGTCAACATCCAGGATGACACACTGCACTGCATTGAAAGATTTGTGGTTCTCCTCTATGACCGCACCAGTCCAAATACGGACGTCAACGAGGCCAGAAAGAAACTTTCGCCAAGAGGAACTCCGTCCAGCGCATCCCACCTACCTACCATGCTTTGGAACTGCATGTGAAGAGATCAGTCTTCCAGGGTGGTTATATCTGGGGGCAGGTCTTGGTCCCTCAAACCAGTGCTCCCATCACAACAAGTGGGGTTGGCGGGAAACAGAGGATGGGTCGACGAACCGCTGTGGACTACACCTTGAGGCTTCAAAAAAGCTGCTTAGAGCTGGTTTCGTGCCGCTGCAATAAAGGCTGTAAAAACCGATGCAAATGCAAGAAGGCTAATCTGCAATGCAGTGGATGTGTGCTTATGAAGGAGAATGCGAGTAGACACAGACTACCAGTAGACAGAGACTGAAATATTAGCTTAGCTTAGAATGTGGAAATGAAAGTTGCATTGCTTGTAAATGTGTTGTCTTGATCCAGAGAGAGCCAGTACACTTGACCGAAAAAACTCTTATCGTTACAGACTTGTACTTGTGATGTTTCCAAAATCAGTAGTACCATGCGCAGTTACAAGAAAAGTTACTTAATCCATTTATTTATTTTACTATATGATGGATGTGTGAACCATGTGTATGTGTTTGGTAACATGGTAATAGACAGTAAACCGTAGTAGCTTCAAAATCAAGTATGCAATAAATGATTACATTTTCTGAGTGTCATTATCACGATTATCAATTTCCTTTTCAAATTACAGTAAACTATCTATTCTATAACAAACTTTTATTGACCGTAAAAACCATGAATGTGATGAATATCATTTGACTCATGTTCTCCAAATAGTAGTACTTTTCAGCGAAAAGTTTCAGAAGAGCAGCCATTTACAAATCAAATAAATGGCTTTTTTATCGAAAAACTTGCTCATGATATTGGATGCGTTTTTCCATGGTCAATGTACTGAATTACACGTTACTTAGATCTAACAGAAAGACAATAATAAAATAAGAGCATATAGCCCATTTCGCTAAAGTAGAATGGCGGCCATTTTGGAATATGGCCGCTGTAAATGTCCAAGGCACAATCTCGGGGGTTCCATATCTAGAATTTTGGAATACATTGTCTACATGGTACCAATTTGGAGCTTTTATGAAGAAATTAACAATTGATAGAAATATGGGACTACGCCTCCGGACTATAGCGACGAGGGGATAGTGTAGAAGACAAATAATGAGAGTTCTTCTCTCACAGCCGTGTACCCTACGACATAGGTCCTCAACCACCGGGTCGTGGCCAGTTTTTTTTTTTTAAATGCATGCAAACTTAATAAACTATTTACTTCGCAATAATGTCACGTGTTTACATGCCATAGGCCAATAGCTTATATGCAGTGTTAGATTGTACCCATGTTTGCATTTGACAAGGTCTGTCTGCACAACACTATATGGAAATATCGGCCCATCCCCCAGGTCAGTGAAAAAAAAATTGGGAATCAAACCGATCCATGGTGCAGAAAAGATTGGCGGACCCTGCCATACGAGACCCACTGCGAATAAAAGACTGCACTCAACCCTATACCCTGCCGTCTACAGCAATTGCTGTAAACCAAATTATTAATTGTAGCGACAAATTGGCAACTACCGGGCATGCAAGCATTAACCACGCCCCTTTTCAAATCAGTCACACCCATCTGTCCAAGGAAAGAGTATTTGTGCTGCTCATGCCAACTCAAAAATACCCGTCACATCTCACCACAGAAGCAAGTCTGTGTTGGACAACTATTGTATGGCAATGACTTATAATGAGACTCATTTTGTTTTGCGATATATAAACTCAGCAGTAAATGATAAAATCGTACAGCATAGGCTATCGGTAGGTACTCAAAACTGTCGCTGCTAAAATTTCATATAAGTAGGCTAGCATAATATAGCAAAGATATGATAGAATAAATATATGTAGAATTATATCATTATTACATTGATATTAGTAGTAGTAGTAGATCATACTAGTCTAGATCATTATATAGTATGCTATATTATTATTATTATATTATCATTATTAACGTCTATTATCCAGGTTCATTGCATCATACTCCTCATTGTCACGTATATCATTATTATCACAATCACAATCATTATAGATATTATTATTAGTATATATTATTATTATATATATATTATTATTTGAAATCAATATAGAAGTTATCATGTCGCTGAGAGTGACCCTGCCGAGTGCAAAACGCCCGACCACGATTCCTTTACTATGTATATTATATTATATATTGATTTATATTACTATTATTATCATTATCACACCGTCATTATCATCATTTATCATTAGTATTATGTGACAAATATCACTTATTACCCTAAACACTCATATTCATTATTTCTATTGTATTTGTCGCTGAGAGGCGACCTGTGGCCCACGCCTCACTCTACATTACAACGCATTTCCCCTCTTCTTCTGTCTTCTTCCGTCTATATTATTCATATTATATATTATATTATACTTATTATTATTATCTATCATATTATATTATATTATTATATTATAATTTTCCATTATTCTCATAATCTGATGTTACTAGTATCATTGATCATCAATATATTTGTATCAATATTAGTATTATATATCATTATCTGTATATCAATAGTAATTATTTTATCACCTTTACTATCATTTGTGATATCATTATGTATAATGATAATATGTGTATTATCATATTATATTGTCATTATTATATTGATTATTAGTGATCTATTAGTATTATCATCAGTATTATTAATGTCATGTATTCATGTCATTATCATGATCAACTAATTATATTAGCTAGTAGTAGTACGTATTCATAAAGCATATTACAGTAGTATTATATGCTATCATATTGTTAGATGTCCCACATTTATCTACAAAAATTAACATAGATTATTATCATTATTATTAGGCGTAGTAGTCGTAGTCATTATTATCCTTGTATAGTGATTAACATTATTATAATCATTATATCATCTATTTGTGTATATGTTGTTTCTTCATTATCCTTATAGCTATTATTAACTAGTATTATATATTACTATTACTAATTCTTATATTTATCATTAGTATGTGTAATTATTAGTATCATTATTTTGTTTTATATGTCATTATCATTCTGTGGTATATGTGTTCACTAACAAAACGAACAAAAAACACAAAAGGACACCCACCAGCGACACCAAGAACAGATAAATAACTTATCACGGTGCAAGGATAGTGGAGTGGACGTGGGTGGACTGGATTATGTGATGGCCGTGGGGAGGTAGGATGGATCGAATCAGTGGATGGTTGCCTGGATGGATGGATGAATGAGGTGGGTGGGTGGATGATGAATGGATGGATGTGGATAATGATCGATCTGGATAGGATAGATGGATGGATGGTGATGGGTGTGTGGGTAGATGGATGGATGGATGAGTGGATGGATTGATGTTGGATAGATGGACGGATGGGATAGGTAGATGGATAGATGGATGAAGGATGGATGGATAGGTAAATGGTGGATGGATGGGTAGATGGATGGATGGATGGATAGGTAGATGGATGAATGGGTAGATGGATGGATGGATGGATAGGTAGAGGGATGGATGGATGGATGGATGGGTAGATGGATGGATGGATAGGTAGATGGATGGATGGGTAGATGGATGGATGGATGGATGGATAGGTAGATGGATGGATGGATGGGTAGATGGATGGATGGATGGGTAGATAAATGGATGGATGGATGGATGGATGGATGAATGGGTAGATGGATGGATGGATGGATGGGTAGATGGATGGATGGATGGGTAAATGGATGGATGGATGGGTAGATGGATGGAGGATGGGTAGATGGATGGATGGTGGATGGATGGGTGGATGGGTATATGGATGGATGGATGGGTAGATGGATGGATGTTGGATGGATGGATGCATGGGTAGATGGATGGATGGATGGGTAGATAGATGGATGGATGGATGGATGGATGGGTGGATGAATGGGTAGATGGGTAGATGAATGGATGGGTAGATGGATGGATGGATGGGTAGATGGATGGATTGATGGGTAGATGAATGGATGGGTATATGGATGGATGTATGGGTATATGGATGGATGAATGGGTAGATGGATGGATGGATGGATAGACGGATGGATGGATAGACGGATTTATGGGGTAGACGGATGGAATGGGTAGATGTATGGGTGGATGGGTGAATGGGTTGATGGATGGATGGGTGGATGGATGGGTAGATGTATGGGTGGAATGGGTGAGTAGGTTCATGGATGAATGGGTGAATGGGTAGGTGGATGGATGAGTGGATGGGTGAGTGGGTAAATGGATGGATGGGTGGATGTATGGGAGGATGGGGTGGGTGGGTGGATGGGTGGATGGGATGGATGGATGGATGGATGGTGGTGGGTGGATAGATGGGTGGATGGGTGAGTGGGTGGATGGATGGGTGGATGAATGGATGTATGGGTGGATGGATAGATGGATGGGTGAGTGGATGAATGAATGATGGATGGCAGCAGGCTGTACATTCAAAATGCTCGTGCTGTGTTCAGTGTGGATAACGACGCTAGCTTATCCGATGAGCTGCGTCAGTTGCCAATGGCACATTTTTACAGAATATTTGCATCCAAGATATATTGTGTATGGAAAGAAAAATATTTTTCCACTATTCTTCAAATCGTTGTGAGTTCATAAAAAAAAATTTTAATAAATTCATAATTTTTTTTTAAATCTATGAATCGAACACTTAAAAAAAACCTCGGCAGTGTAAGGGTTAAATTAACTCAAGTCGTAAAATGGTTGAAATACACATTCAAGTAGAGATTTCCAGTGTTTACCAGTAAAAGGGAAGAAAGAATGAAGATACTACTTAACTCTTGCATATGGTAGATGGACAGAATAGGGATGAGAGTGAGTAGAAAAATCGTGTGTGTTCAGGCCGTGGAAGGGGAAAGGTTTGCAGTTAGCAAGTTCGAAAGAGCAGTTACCACGAAAATAATGATAGAAGATAGAAAGAGTTGCAACAATGCGCCGGAGTGTAGGAGGTTGCAAACAGTCAGTATAAGAATGGGAGTCAATAAGACGAA
>JAPQNM010000002.1:14426482-14433982 GCA_029783475.1 Metacarcinus magister
TATTGATACAAATAATATTGATGATAATGATAATAGTAACAATAAGAATTATGATAATAATGAAAATTATAATAATAATAATAATAATAATAATAATGATAATAATAATAATAATAATAATAATAATAATAATAATAATAATAAGAAGAAGAAGAAGAAGAAGAAGGGAATGCGTTGTAATGTAGAGGTGAGGCGTGGGCCACAGGGTCGCTCTCAGCGACAAATACAAGATAGAAAATAATGAATATGAGTGTTTAGGGTAATAAGTGATATTTGTCACATAATACTAATGAATAAATGATGATAATGACGGTGGTGATAATGATAATAATAGTAATAGTAATAATAACAATAATAATAATAATAATAATAGTAAAGGAATCGTGGTCGTGCGTTTTGCACTCGGCAGGGTCAGCTCTCAGCGACATGAATAACTTCTATTATTGATTTCAAATAATAATAATAATAATAATAATAATAATAATAATAATAATAATAATAATGATGATGATAATAATGATAATAATGACAATGATAATGATGAAAAGGATAATATAATAATGATAATAATAATAATAATAATAATAATAATAATAATAATGATAAAAATAATAATGATATACTACTACTACTAATAATAATGGTAATAATGATAATAATTCATACATATATTTATTCTATCATATCTTTGCTATATTATGCTAGCCTACTTATTATGAATTTTAGAAGCGACAAGTTTTGAGTACATACCTATAGCCTATTGCTGACTATTTTATCATTTACTGCTGTTTATATATATGCAAAACAAAAATTAGTCTCAATTATAAGTCATTGCCTAAAATAGTTGTCCAACAAGACTTGCTTCTGTGTGAGATGTGACGGGTATTTTGAGTTGGCATGGAGCAGCACACCTTTCCTTGTGACAGATGGGGTGTGACTGATTTGAAAAGGGGCGTGGTTAATGCTTGCATGCCCGGTAGTTGCCAATTTGTCGCTACAATTAATAATTTGGTTTACAGCAATTGCTGTAGACGGCAGTGTAAGGGTTAAGGGCAGTCTTTTATTCGCAGTGGTCTCGTAGGGCAGGGGTCCCCAATCTTTTCTGCACCATGGATCGGTTTGATTCCCAATTTTTTTTCACTGACCTGGGGGTATGGGCCGATATTTCCATATAGTGTTGTGCAGACAGACCTTGTCAAATGCAAACATGGGTACAATCTAACAACTGCATATAAGCTATTGGCCTATGGCATGTAAACACGTGACATTATTGCGAAGTAAATTGAGTTTATTAAGTTTGCATGCATTTAAAAAAAAAAAACTGGGCCACGACCCGGTGGTTGAGGACCTATGTCGTAGGGTACACGGCTGTGAGAGGAAAGAACTCTCATTATTTGTCTTCTACACTATCCCCTCGTCCGCTATAGTCCAGGAGCGTAGTCCCATATTTCATATCAATTGTTAATTTCTTCATAAAAGCTCCAAAATTGGTACACATGTAGACAAATGTATTCCAAACAATTCTAGATATGGAACCACCCGAGATTGTGCCTTGGACAGTTACAGCGGCCATATTCCAAAATGGCCGCCATTCTACTTTAGCGAAATGGGCTATATGCTCTTATTTTATTATTGTCTTTCTGTTAGATCTAAGTAACGTGTAAAATTCAGTACATTGACCATGGAAAAAACGCATCCAAATATCATGAGCAAGTTTTTTCGATAAAAAAGCCATTATTTGATTTGTAAATGGCTGCTCTTCTGAAACTTTTCGCTGAAAAGTACCTACTATTGGAGAACATGAGTCAAATGATATTCATCACATTCAATGGTTTTACGGTCAATAAAAGTTTGTTATAGAATAGATAGTTTACTGTAATTTGAAAAGGGAATTGATAATCGTGATAATGACAAACTCAGAAAATGTAATCAATTTATTGCATACTTGATTTTGAAGCTACTACGGTTTACTGTCTATTACCATGTTACCAGAACACATACACATGGTTCACACATACATCAGTATAGTACAATAAAATAATGGATTAAGTAACTTTCTTGGTAACTGCGCATGGTAACTACTGATTTTGGAAAACATCACAAGTACAAGTCTGTAACGATAAGAGTTTTTTCGGTCAAGTGTACTGGCTCTCTCTGGATCAAGAAGTCAACACATTTACAAGCAATGCAACTTTGCATTTCCACATTCTAAGCTAAGCTAATATCTCAGTCTCTGTCTACTGGTAGTCTGTGTCTACTCGCATTCTCCTTCATAAGCACACAATCCACTGCATTGCAGATTAGCCTTCTTGCATTTGCATCGGTTTTTACAGCCTTTATTGCAGCGGCACGAAACCAGCTCTAAGCAGCTTTTTGAAGCCTCAAGGAGTGTAGTCCACAGCGGTTCGTACGACCCATCCTCTGTTTCCCGCCAACCCCAGCTTGTTGGTGATGGAAGCACTGGTTGAGGGACCAAGACCTGCCCCCAGATATAACCACCCTGGAAGACTGATCTCTTCACATGCAGTTCCAAAGCATGGTAGGTAGGTGGGATGCGCTGGACGGAGTTCCTCTTGGCGAAGAGTTTCTTTCTGGCCTCGTTGACGTCCGTATTTGGACTGGTGCGGTCATAGAGGAGAACCACAAATCTTTCAATGCAGTGCAGTGTGTCATCCTGGATGTTGACAGGCGTGGTGGTCAGGGTGACCAGGAAATCTGTTAGGTCTGGAAGTGAGTTCCATGTGGCCCAGGCAGATTTCTTGCCATGCCCTACGAATGCTGATACCGTGTCACATCCGGTCATAGCGTGAAAGACAGGGCGGGCACGTGCCTTCTGTGGGCCGAGGGAGGCAGCTATTTCATGGGCAGGGATGTAGCAGTAGTTCTTGCCAGTCCCAAAGGCAATCCAGAGTTCATCCACGTATGGTAGTGCCTGGGCTACCATCACCGCCAAGACGTGGGTTTCTACGGTTCGAACTTGAATCCAACGGTGGTCATGTTGTGCAGCATGGGCCACATGCAGCATGATGCGAGTGTCCACCTCTTCATGACTGCATGGAGCTAGTGAACTTTCATCTTCCTGCCTTGGAAGGCAGGTCACTGCTTCCCCATAAGTGACTACCAGCTCCTTTGCCTCGTCATGTAAGGACTGCACCAGCACATTGGACAGGAAAGTAAAGAGCTCCACTTTGTTTGCGTCGACACGTAGGAAACTCTGCCAGTTTCCTGGTATGGCTGTGGTGCTCACCACGCGCAGTCGCACCCCTTTTCCTCGTTTTTTCCCTTATCGCCATCTTCAAGGAGCCATCCTTGTAGCTATCCCAAACGAGGTCGAGACGTGAAGCACCACTCAGTTGCCCTTTGACGTATGGGATGAAGACTTGGTGGGCATATTCTTCAAATGTGTTGGCAGTGCCAGGCTTCAACATCTGCATGATGACGGTGTCATCAAGGACAACAGAAGTGACAGCAGGCGCATCAGACTGAGCTTCAGCAACGCCTTCAAGGCACTCTAGCAACTGGCTTTTGCTACCCAGGTGTAGCTTGCCTGCATCAGATAACGCGAGAGGACATGCTTGATTTTCATGACAGAAGAATTCGTCCAGGTTCCCATCGCAGTTCTGGCAGCCAATGTAGAGCCTTGTAAATAAGGCCATATCATTCTTCACAGATGCTTCCTTTCCTTTGGGCACTTTTTGTCTTCTGTGCGTTCCGAATCTTGTCCAATCTGCTTGACAGTGCGAATGGTTTCAATCACTGCAGGACCAGCAATGTCCCTGGTGTTTAGGACCAGCAAATCTTGACTATCCTCCTCGAAGGGATACTCCAGCTCTTCAATGACAGTCACAAGCGATTGTACGTCTTTGGCAAATGCTTTCTCTACACTTGGTGTTTCTTCATGATGACCTGCCTTCTCATTAGCGTTTAGATAAATGTTCGCCTCCTCAAGCTCCATGATAACTCTGGCCACCTCGGGTCCAGCGACCATCCAGCGCCTCAGAGCATTGGGACTATCTGTAAGACCAACGGCACTTCTGTCACCCTTGACAAGGGCATTATTCTGTTTGTGCGCTTGGTCAAGATGAATTGCTGAGAATGCCCTCTTGGTCTTTTGCACTGTGAAGTGGCCTGTCTTGAACTCATTATAGATCTCGTGGTGCTGTTGTGGAAGTTCTGCCATGTCACGCAGATGGACCGGTATCCACCGAGCATAGTGTATAATTATGGTCCAGCGCGAAAAACCGCGGGACTATGTCAGTTAGAGCATCCAAGTACATGCTGAAATTTGCCTCTCACAGATCGCACGTAGATTACTACACCACAATTACCAATTTCTACACCACTTCTACCACTACCACCACCACAACAAAATAATTCTGAACCTGTGCGAAAATGCATTTTCCCATACAAATGACCATTTTTGTCACAAAACAATGGTTGAAAATATAATAAATCAACACAAATGACATGTTTTGTTTTCTTTTGTATTTGCACATCACATGAAGTATATATTCTCTCTAAGAAACCTACAAAAAGAATAACAATGACAGATATCCCATGTTGTTAAAGTAGAATGGCGGCCATTTTGGAAATTGGCCGCCAAAGCTGACCAAGGCACAATCTCGAGTGGCTCCATATCCAAAATATGTTCAGAATACATTTGTCAACATGTATACCAATTTTGGTGCTTTTATGAAAAAATTAACAATTGGTTTGCTATGCAGCTGTATTACTATTTCTTATTCGTTCTTCTATGTCCCTTCATATTTATTCCTCTGTTTCCTACATTTATGTGTGTCTGTCATTGTATTTTTGTTGTTTTAAATCATCGTTAAAGGTACCACAGTAGTATTAGTAGTAGTAGCAGTAGTAGTAGTAGTAGTAGAAGCAGTAGTAGTAGTAGTAGTAGCAGTAGTAGTAGTAATAGTAGTAATAGTAGTAGTAGTAGTAGTAGTAGTAGTAGTAGTAATAATAATAGTATTAGTATTAGTAGTATTAGTAGTAGCAGTAGTAGTAGTAATAGTAGTAGTAGCAGTAGTAGTAGTAGTAGTAGTAGTAGTAGTAGTAGTAGTAGTAGTAGTAGTTGTAGTAGTAGTAGCAGTAACAGTAGTAGTAGTAGTAGTAGTAGTAGTAGTAGTAGTAGAAGTAGTAGTAGTAGAAATAGTAGTAGCAGTAACAGTAGTAGTAGTAGTAGAAGTAATTGTTGTAGTAGTAGCAGTTGTAGTAGTAATAATAGTAGTAGTAGTAGTAGTAGTAGTAGTAGTAGTAGTAGTAGTAGTAATAGTAGTAGTAGTAGTAGTAGTAGTAGTAGTAGTAGTGGTAGCAGTAGTAGTAGTAGTAGTAGAAGTAGTAATACTAGTATACAAAGAAGTATAAGAAAAAATACAAGAGGTAAAAGAAATAGTAGTACTAGTAGTAGTAGTAGTATAAAAAAAAAAAATAATAGTAGTAACAGTAGTAGTAGTAGTAGTAGTAGTAGTAGTAGTAGTAGTAGTAGTAGTAGTAGTAGAAGTAGTAGTAGTAGTAGTAGTAGTAGTAGTAGTAGTAATAGTAGTAGTAATAATAGTAATAGTAGTAGCATTAGTATTAGTATTAGTATTAGTATTAGTATTAGTAGTAATAATAGTAGAAGTAGTAGTAGTAGTAGTAGGGTAGAGTGGGGTAAGAAGCCCCCCTTAAGGAAAAATATTTATTATATCTACACTATAGCAGCTATTCTTCTGAAACAGATGTAGTTAGAAAGCTTGGTTAATCTATTATTCATATTGAAATCCATGTCCATCTGCTTGGTTTCTATAGTAGTGCAAATGTGAATTATAATTAATGTAAGATATGGCTTTTTAACCTACATTTGAAATTTAGTTCAAAATCATTTAAACAACCATTTATATAGAACTGATATTTATTTTTCCGTAGAATATACTAAATAGACAATCTTTAAGATTACATTGAAAATTTATTGGGCATGACTAAACAAACCCTACATAGAAAATTATACAAATATTCATCTGTGGAACAAATAAAATATCCTTTTGTACACATGCTATTAGGAAAAACTCTTAACACAATGCATATATTTAGTATTGAACAGAATCACAGTTGTGACATAGTACCAATGAAAGCCAATTGTGCATTCTTCATGTGACCATTTCCTACATGATGTATACACTACACCCATTTTTCACATGATTTGCTGCTACCAAAGAAGCCCCACAAACTAAACATCATCAGGAGAATAATCTGAATAATTTGAGATTGGAATCTTCTTGCTTTTCTTTGATTCTTACTGCAACCGGTGCATATTTATTCCTACTAAGCAGTTGCTTTTTGAAGCGTGATGATATAATGACTTAACCTTTTTGTATTTTTCTTTCTATTCCTTCTTATATTCACGTGGCAACTCATATCTGAAACACCACAATAATTAAACTTACCAATAGATGAAAAAAACTATATATATAGAGATTAAAAAATAAAGAAGGGGTAAAAGGCATTTTGCTCCACAGCAGGAGGGGCATTTTCGTCAATATGAATCTCCACTGGGGGTCCAGCCATGCAAGGCAGAGGGCGATGTGGACAGTGTTGAAGGTAGATGCGCCATAACGGTCTAACAGCCATTGCTTCATGCGGTCGTTGTTCTGCGGAATGCAACGAAAAGAGAGACGTTCCGGAGGCGATGGTACAGCCTCGCGTTGCAGACAGTCACATCTACCGTCGTGTAGTGGTCCAGTGTTGCATCCGGCGTTGATCATTAGCCGAGAGGTTTCTGACAGCTTGGGGCTCCCGGGTGGTTTGTCTCTTTGTGCAAAAGTCTTTGACGAACACGATCGTGGTGCGGAGGCTGCGTCAGCACTGCCAACTGATGGAAAGTCTTTCCCCACGATTAGGAGATCGACCATAGTGTCGTATGAAAGAAACATGCCATTGACTTGGCTGCTGACGTAGATCATTGTCTTACAAGAGATGACACGACCATTCGGCGCCGTCCCCTCAAGCTTGGCAAGGAATGCTCCGTTGACTTTGATGCCGGATGAGTTTGCTGCTCTCAGGCTGATCGATGCTGGGAAAAGGACCGATCTCGGAAATCCAGCGGCATCAAAGTCTCGCAGAGACCAAATGTTTGACTGGGCACCACTGTCAGTAACAGCATGCAATTTAGTGATATAAGCGCGGTTGGGGTATCGGTTTGCGGTGGTGTCGGCGACGCTAACGTTCACGAGTATACGGGGATGGTCACGAAGCTTGGCGCGGCGCCATTCACCAGCGCTGAATATCTGACGATTCAGAGTTATCTTACGGCCGTGTGGACGGTAGCTGCGAGGTGACTCGGCAACCGTAGCTATAATCATCAGCAGCAATCGTGTTGGACTGTGATGGTGTAGTGGCAGACGGCGACTGTACCGGACGTTTGGTGTAGTTCCTTCTGGTACGACGTTCCTGCAGATAGGATGCTTTGCATATTTTGTGCGGCACGGTATTCCACCCAGTCCTCAGCTTTGT
>JAPQNM010000002.1:14441482-14443982 GCA_029783475.1 Metacarcinus magister
CCCGTTGACAGCGACGCGCAGGCTCCTGCCTAACAGGTAGCTGGAGAACAGATGCAGTAGGTCTCCGGTAATGCCCATCTGTTCCAGCTTGGCTGTCAGCCCTCGATGCCACACACAATTGAAGGCTCCAGCGATGTCCAGGGCAATCACCAAGGAGGGGCGGCTAGCATCCAGAGCGTTGTGCCAAGACTTGGAGAGAAAAAGAAGGAGGTCAGAGGTGGGGCGACCTCTCCTGAAGCCGAACTGTCTCGGGGAACTGCAGGTGGTGATCCTCGAGAAAATTTGTTAATTGCTCAGCAATTATCCTCTCGAACATCTTGCTGGGTCGATAATTGTTCGGCTCCGACCTCAACTTCTTTTTGTGAACAGGCGTCACTCTTGCCTCCTTCCACTGTGCCGGCCACACCCTGGACTGTAGGCACTGGTGGAAGACCAACACGAAGGGTCCTGAGAGCTCCTCCGCACAGTGTTTGAGAAGATGAGGACTCAAGTCGTCTGAGCCCGGCGCCTTTTTGGTGTTGACTCCTTTCAGGTGCCTCCTGATAGCCTCCTCAGTAATCAATATAGTGTCCAGGCATGAGTCACCAAGTCGTGGAAGGGCGAGAAGCTACCTCTCAGGTTCTGGTGTCCTCATCTTGACACTGAATTGCTGGGCGAGGAGGTCGGCTTCTTCCTGATTCGTAACAGCAAGACTACCATCAGGCTTGTTCAGAGCTGGGATGCGCTCGTGGGAGGTGACGCCCTGTCTCTCTTTTACGAGGCTCCACCACTGCTTGGGGTTGAGTTGGTTAGAGGTTAGACAGGATGGTGATGGTGGCGGTATCCATCCTGCTTTACCTCACCAGTGGGTAGGAGGTGTGGATTGGGTGGGTGTAGGGCCAGACCTGGAAAGAGGCGCTGCTCACCATAGGCCGGTAGGGGGGGGGGTGTGTGGCTTGAGAAGGGAATTGGTGGCGCTCAGACAAGAGTGCTCTAAAGAGGCGCTCCTGTCTTGCCTCACTGGCGCGGGTAAACCAGTGAGTCTCCTCGTGGCCGCGGCGGAAGCAATAACTGCACTCAATCCTCCTAGACTCCTCCGCTTGTCGTTTTCGGCACTGGTCCGCGACGTATCCTCTGCGCCCACAGTAGTCACAGACGACTATAGAACAACAGCTTGTCGTGTGGCCTCGCTGACGACACCGACCACAGAAGGGTTGTGATCCTTGTTTCCTGGTCCCCTGTTGCCTGTTTTCGCTTGCGCGGGAGTTTGTGTACCTTAGAGCACCGGCTGTGTTAGTGCTGATGTGATGGCGGGGAGCAGGGCGGGGGATATTAGTGTGCTGAGAGGTGGTGGTGTCAGGGGGGAAGAGGCCTAGGAGTGCTAGATTGGTGGTTGTTGGGGGTGTGAGGTCTGGGTAGGATCAGTGTTGCTGCTTTGGGGGGTGTCGTTGGTAACTTTTCTCAGTGCCTTTGGTTTCCTGACCGCCACCAGGTCGACCAGCTGGGATGTGAGGCACACACTTCTTGCCAGTCTGAGTCAATCTTACTGGGTAGTGTGCTGCAGACCTGGGTAGTGGGTGTAGAGGCAGGGGTAATCTGCGTCACTTGGGAGATACTGTCAATCACGTCCAGTGCTTCCAAGTGCGCTGCTCTCTGCTGCTGCAGCCTCTGACTGTGCTGCTTGTAGGCCTGGCCAATGCCTTTGAAGGAGTGCAGCTCGAATCTCTGCCTCAAAATAGTGTCGACAAGAGCCTCAGGGAGGTTAGAGAGAAGCTCCTCTCTGACGGCGGCGTTGTCGTTGTCAGGCGTCGGTTGTTGGGAAGGAGGCTCAGGTGTGAAGTCAGGTGTGGAGTTTAGTGTATCATCAACCGAGGCCTTATAGGTGACGGGGTGAGGGATTCCCTGTGCCAGTCTCAGTTCCTCTGTTCGTGAGCAGCAGAAAGGACACTCGTTATGGCAGTCCACACAGGCCTGGTTAGGACAATCTTCCTGGCTACACGCTGTGGAGGCCTTCAGCCTAGTGGAGTAGCTACAGATGCAGCAGTATCTCCAAGGTAGCCGGACTGGCCTGCCCATGCACTTTTTTGGTGGCTAGAAGCGGCTTCAGTGGGGTTCAGGGCAGCCATTTAGCTAAATGGCCCCTCCCTCCCCCCTCCCTCTCTCTCTCTCTCTCTCTCTCTCTCTCTCTCTCTCTCTCTCTCTCTCTCTCTCTCTCTCTCTCTCTCTCTCTCTCTCTCTCTCTCTCGCTCTCTCTCTCTCTCCCTATCTATCCCTCCCTCCCTCCCCCCCCGCACACTCTCTCTCTCTCTCTCTCTCTCTCTCTCTCTCTCTCTCTCTCTCTCTCTCTCTCTCTCTCTCTCTCTCTCTCTCTCTCTCTCTCATTTAACATTTTTAGCTAAACACTTACCAATTATCTCCAAGCCATTGTTGCGAGCGGTACTTGTGAATTCGGTAGTTACATAGTCGTTTATGTTGATATTGTCAAAGCAATGGAAAATTCTAAATACATCTACTAGGTCCC
>JAPQNM010000002.1:14448982-14451482 GCA_029783475.1 Metacarcinus magister
GACAAGTGTCAACGTATGTCAGCTAAGGGACGGGTACGTCCAGTACCTCTT
Organism: Metacarcinus magister; assembly: GCA_029783475.1. NCBI lineage: Eukaryota > Metazoa > Arthropoda > Malacostraca > Decapoda > Cancridae > Metacarcinus > Metacarcinus magister. The sequence continues at coordinate 14,449,034 of JAPQNM010000002.1, forward strand.
CAACCGTTACCTGTCGTAACTGAACCCTTCTCCAGAGTTGCCATTGACTTGGTAGGTGCCTTGTCTCCACCATCTTCTGAAGGGCATCGTCACCTTGTAACTCGCATTGATTTCTCCACTGGTTTTCCTCTCTACTGCTACTACTATTACTACTACTATTATTATTACCACTACTTCTATTACTACTATTACTATTTTTACTACTACTACTGCTACTACTACTATTATTATTATTATTACTACTACTGCCACTACCAGCACATTCATCTCCAGCACTACTACCAGGAAGAGGTTGAGCAACTGTTAAGTCAAGGAATGATCCAACCTTCAACCTCTCCACACTGCTCTCCGGTTATCATGGTCAGGAAGTCCGACGGTACGTATCGGATGGCCATTGATTACAGGTTACTCAACTCCGTTACTATTTTCCAGGCTGAACCATCCTGCAGTATTGAGACAGAGCTGCATAAGTTCGTTGGTGCTGAGTTCTTCTCAGAGCTAGATTTGAGTAAGGCATATTACCAGGTTCCACTTTCTGCCAAACCTCGACGCTTCACTGCGTTTCCAACTCACAAGGGCCTGATGGAATTTACTCGGATGCCTTTTGGTCTCGTTACGGCCTGTGTCACTTATATTCGCTTAATGAGGATTGTGCTTGCTGGCTTGGCCAATGTTTCATTTTATTTTGATAATATCTGATTATCTTGATAATATCTGATTGGCCCACTCACATCTCTTCCCTCAAGTCTGTTTTAGATAGACTACAACAGAACGGTCTGACTGTCAAACTTAAAAAGTGCCGGTTTGGAGCAGAGTCCATCAACTATCTGGGATTTGTTTTGTCACGCGACCGTCTTCAACCACAAGCTGGCAAGTTGACTGCCATCGCCTCCATGACTCCTCCTACTACCAAGAAGTTACTCCGGAGTTTCCTAGGTTTGATATCGTTTTACAAAGCTTTCATTCCTCAGGCCTCTGAGCTTACCGGTCCCCTCTCTGACTTGTTGAAGAAGCCGGTACGGGATCCCCTCCAGTGGACTGAAGATCTGCATGAACGGTTCAAGCTGCTGAAGCAAGCCTTGACTTCGGGACCTATTCTTCATCTTCCGGACCCCAGCCAGACCTTCGTCCTACGTACCGATGCTTCAAACTATGGATTAGGTGCTGTACTCCTTCAGTACCATGATGATCGTCCACATCCCATCTCTTACGCCAGCCGGAAACTACTTGATCGGGAACGACGATACTCTACCATCGAGAGGGAATGCCTGGCCATCGTGTTCGGCATTCATAGGTTTGACTTTTATCTTTGAGGTAAGGAATCTATCCTTGAAGTAGACCACAAGCCTCTAATATACCTTAAGAAATTTAAGGGTAAAAATGATAGAGTACTACGATGGGCTTTAGGTCTTCAACCCTATAAATTTAGGGTTGTTCATGTTGCCGGAACAGACAAACTCCAGTCTTTTATAAGTTTTGTTTTCTGCACTCAAGCCTATTTTAAGTTTGTTTATGTCTCCTGGTCAGCTGCAGTTCTTCGACATCAGCTGTGCAGCAGATGTTTTAGTGGGGGCATGTGTGAGGAACTGCCCCTGCCTCGTTACGTCCCCTCCTTAGTGGTTGAACTACCACTCTAGTCTGCCGGCGCTGGTTCACCTCTCCAACTGCTTGTTCATCGGCTTCCCCGCCACTACCCCATCCCCTTGTCCAGGGGTAGGAGGTAGTCTTACCGAGGCAAGCTCTACGCCGCCGGACCGGGGACTGACAGAACGCCTCAGCTCTCTCACCTGACAACACCTCACCACCTGCCGCTTGTTCTTAACATTCCGAAGGCATTTCTGGAGACTTGGGCTCCCTTCCAGTGTGCCCTTTAACTGTACCTACACCATTCGACCCTCCCTGCTGTTTGAGGTGCTATCTACTTTGCCGAGTGTTGCTGCCGCGCATCTCACCCTCCAGACAGCTGTTCAGGGAGTTATTTGAGTGCCATACCCCTGCTCTGGTAATTGTTTACGAGCAGATCGTCGTTGGTGATTTATTTTGGCTATTAGCCTGCTGTTTGCTATTATTGTGTGTGTAAATATATTCGGGGTATCATACTCCATGATTTTTCTTCCCCACAACTCTATAGAAGCATAATATTAATTGGTAGTCACCTCGGCCCTGATAATATATATATAAATATATATATATATATATATATATATATATATATATATATATATATATATATATATATATGAATATACATACGTATATATATATATATATATATATATATATATATATATATATATATACGTATGTATATATATATATATATATATATATATATATATATATATATATAAATACATATATATATATATATATATATATATATATATATATATATACGTATGTATATATATATAAATACATATATATATATATATATATATATATATAT
>JAPQNM010000002.1:14461482-14463982 GCA_029783475.1 Metacarcinus magister
CTTGCTCCTCACCATTGCTAGTAACAATGATAAAATATTGCTACTAGTGATATTAGTACTACTACTGCTAATACTACTAGTACTACTACTTTGATTGCTATTACTGCACCTCGAAGCAACCCCATTCAAATGTACACACACACACACACACACACACACACACACACACACACACACACACACACACACACACACACACACACACACACACACACACACACACACACTTCCCTACTCCTTTCTCGCTTTTTTCCTTCACCATCGACGAAAAAAGGCCAAATTGAAATATTTACAGGCCAGCCACGGGAGGACACATCCCCCATCCACACTTCTGCGTATAAAAGAAAAATAAACATTAAAAACCCAATTTGGCATCTCTCTCTCTCTCTCTCTCTCTCTCTCTCTCTCTCTCTCTCTCTCTCTCTCTCTCTCTCTCTCTCTCTCTCTCTCTCTCTCTCTCTCGCTCTCTCTTAACATTGTTAGAATAAAGCTAAACCTTCAAATTAAAATGAAGGAAAATATGCTACTGGTACTTAGCTATAAGAAAGCGAATTTTGCAAAAATCAAAAGAGGGTTGGATTCAGTCAACTGGAATTAGTGTTTCGATAATAATTGCATAGTTGAAATGTAAAAGATGTTTATAGGTAATCTCAAATTAATAGTAAACGGAAATAATCCACACAAACCACGAATAATCAATAGATGTAAATCATTATTGATGACTGCTTAGAAAAACGATAGTCGATAAGAGAAAGGCATTAAAAAATTATAAATTATTGCAGTCAATCTTGGATTTTGATAGTTATGCTAATCTCAAAAAAATGTGCGAAGAAGATAAACGCAAGTATGTATTAGAAATTTTCCACCAAGCCAAGAAAAATACCAAAATATTCTTCACCTACATGCGAAGCAAAAAAAATGGAAGAAATAATGTAGGCCCACTATTAGATAAAGATAATAAAATAATGAGCGATGACAAAGGTATGGCCTCCATTCTGAATTTAACGTTCAGTAACGTCTTTACTGAGGAAAAAAATAACCCAATTATCCCTACTCCGCTGAACATATTTCATAAGCCTGACGAAGAAATGGTTCATATAACCGAGTTTGATGATGTTAAACAAGAAGACATTGGTGTAATCATTAGTAATAATCTCAGAATGAGCAATGAAGATACAGCTGCAAGTAAGAAAGCGAATAAGTTGTTAGGAATAATTTCAAGAAATTTTAATCACAAATCACAAATAGTAATGAAAAGACTAAACAGTATTTGTGAGGCCACACTTAGAATATGCGATTGAATTCTGGTCGCCGAACTACATTAAAGATCAAAACTTACTAAAATCAGTACAGAAACGAGCGACATTCTTATATTGCATAATTTATCGTAGGAAGAACGATTGAAAAAAAATTAAAAGTGGAAAGATGAAACACAATTGTTCGTAAATCATACTTCAATGTTAGAGTTTTGACCACAGTGACTCCCAGCCTCAGTAGTTAGCTCAAAAACCGATTGTTTAAAGTCACGATTAGATATATATTTCTAAGAAAGAGGTTCTTATTAACTAGTAGATTGATTGCGTGGTATGAGTTTCTATGAAATTTCAATGTACGTAATTCTATGAAACTAAGCTAGTTGTTTTACAGATGAGAAGTGAAGTGGCAACACATTGCTAATATTAAAAAGAACAAGTTATTCCAGCATTAGTGGTAGTCTAGTATAGTATCATTTTCTAACTTCATTCGTTGCCATAAAATTTCCATGTACTCGTTTTCTACAAGGTACATGGTATTTCTTTCTAACTGTTCCCTACCAGCACGTTGCCGAAGGAAGAAGTGGGCAGAGAAAGACTTGTTACGTTCTATCGTTCTCCTACACGTAGTGTACTATAGTCAGACAGAGCTTAGGCTGCTGGTGGGGAGCGGAAAGAGTCGGGAATTACCCTTTTACAGGCCTGCCACGTGTCTTTTAATCCGCATTGTAGAAATGTTTCAATATAAGTAAAACCATGGCAGACATGATCAGGAAATATGCATACACGTTTATTCATAGTATTATAATGTATGTAGAAACAGTAAACTTATAATGGATAAGATATATATAAACATATAAAGAAACGTGGCATACATATTTTACAGTGTTGCTAATAAAAAGCAGTACTTATTAATGAACTTCCCTTTCGTTTTGGGATGGATAAGCAGTTTAACAATTGTATTTAGATGATATCGTGAAGGAAAGTAAGATTAAATAAGCTGAAATAAGTAAGAAAAAAAAATACATTGAAATCCTAGTTGTGGAAATACTCCAAGACACGCTCGCGGCCTTGACCTGACCTCACCATATGACCTTCCCACCTGCAGACTATATGGTCAGTCTCACTTATAGTTAAGTTAAGTTAAAGGCTACGTCTCGAAAAGAAACACATTTAAGATTGCCGATCTAAAGCCACTTATACAAAACTCCTTACAACAGGTTACACAGGAAAACTGGACAAATGCT
>JAPQNM010000002.1:14466655-14474155 GCA_029783475.1 Metacarcinus magister
GAGAGAGAGAGAAGATCGTGCTTGTTACAAATGTATTGTTGCTGTTGGTGGATATGGATATTATGTTATATTTGACTACACGAACAAAGAAATTATAAGCTGAGTGATATATATGTATATATATAAAAAAAAAAATATATATATATATATATATATATATATATATATATATACCAAACTTAACTCTACAGACTTAGGCCAACGTATTTAAAATGTTACTTTTATGCAAAGTAGCAGTGTAAATGTCCTTAACGTTTTTTTTCATCAGATCAGTTTTAAGAGTGCTTAGATGAACTAATATATGAAACTGGTTGTTGTGTTTATGATTGTATTATTTCATTATCACTTATGAAAATAGACCATTTCATTGTTAACTTTCAGTAAACGTTGTACTTACTTGTATATGTTTGTATTGTATTATGTGGTAGCTGTGTTTCATAATTGATTTATAAAGTCTGAACTAATATACTAATCTATAATTCTAATATATGTAGATTCCTTAAGTCACCGCCGCAATGTTGCATCTTTATCTATCTTCAAACGCTATTTTCATGCTGACTTCTCTTCTGAACTTGCTAACTGCATGCCTCCCCCTCTCCCGCGGCCTCACTGCACAAGACTTTCTACTTCTTCTCATCCTTATTCTGTCCATCTTCCTAATGCAAGAGTTAACCAGTATCTTCACTCTTTGATCCCTTACACTGGTAAACTCTGGAACTCTCTTCCTTTGTCTGTTTTTCCATTTGCCTATGACTTAAACTCTTTCAAAAGAGGAGTGTCAAGACACCGCTCACACTAAATTGGACTTCCCCCCCATGTCTATATTTCTCCTACTGTCCTCTTTACAGGGTCTGGCGACAAGCGGGATTTTTTTGTTATTATTATTTTTGTTTTCCCTTAGCCAGTACCTTGTAATGTAAAAAAAAAATAATAAATAAATAAAAAAATTAAAATCTTCGTGTTAGAACGCGCTTATAGTTTCAAATATTTTTACGTCCCTTAGACCATATTTCTCATTAAAATAATATTGTATTTGTGTTTTAGATGATGCAGGTTTTATTATCTTTAAGGTCCAAAAGCTGTCCAGGTCTATGCAGCTTACATTCACAAGAAAGACAAATATTTCCTGCCCATCATCCCAGGTTACTAGAAATTATGCTTTACAACAGTTTAATGACACGAATCTACTTTTGTGTATGTATGTGTGTGTGTGTGTGTGTGTGTGTGTGGGTTTGTGTGTGTGTGTGTGTGTGTGTGTGTGTGTGTGTGTGTGTGTGTGTGTGTATGTGTGTGCGCGCGCGCGCGTGTGTGTGTGTGTGTGTGTGTGTGTGTGTGTGTGTGTGTGTGTGTGTGTGTGTGTGTGTGTGTGTGTGTGTGTGTGCTTCTATCACTTTGTCCTTGTCCTGTGTCTGGTTGATTTTCACTACCATTGTTTCCACCTACTCCTTCCCGTGCCCTTCAACCTGATCCATTCCAGCCTAAGCATTTAACGTCTTATTCTACTTCACCAAACGATACCAATTTTTGTTTCCTGCACCCATTACTCATCCTAACTAGTCAGGTTCACTTTGTTCGGATTTTAAATTTTGTTGGATTTTTCTGGAGAGTATGAAAACTATAATTTTTTTGGAAACCTTATAGTATAAGCAATGATAAAAACAATGTTTTCATTTGCCCCGAGTCCTATATAGCCGCCATCTTAGATTTTACAAAATGGTTGCCGTAAAAAATGTTTTCGTCAATATCTTAGCTTCTAAATAACCTAGAGCTTTTATTTTGACAGTTAAACTACAATTTTCAGGGCCAAGGAATTCAATGCTTCTAGTTTCAGATGTGTTGAGACATTTGTTACAGCAGTTCTTGCAAATACTTACTAATTTCATAAGACAAATTGGTCATTAGGCCATACTAAGCACCAACCACAAGGACATGTTTATGTAGTGGTCTGATTATTGTAGTAGGCCTATATTTCATGTATGTTGAACAGTTTACTGTACCCTACATGCAAGTTGGTGGTGGTTGTATTATAGTGGTGTTTATTCTTTTGTGCAGGCTCTAAACATGAGTGACAAACAAGCTGCTGAAGGGGCTACTTGTCAAGGTCAGTGTATGCTGTGCCAGTCTGATGCTGACAAGGATGAATTGGTGCAACATCCCTGGATAGACTCCTACTAGCGGGTGCTGGACATAGTAGAAGAGAGGGCCAGTGTGCATGATGACAACTATGTTGAGGTCCAATGACGACTGCAAAGCTATACAAAGAACACACTCTGTACATATCAGGCAGTCTATCATCGTAGTTGCTATGCAAATGCAACTAACAAAGACCAAATCCAACGTGCCCGAGACCGTCCTGCACATGCATTAGCTACTGGCCACCACACTGCCAAGAAACGTGGACAGAAAAGAGGAAGCACTGAAATGGACGAATCAAGCCCATCAACATCTGGCTCTTCAACGCCATTCACGAGGTCCCGTACAAGTCCACTGCATAGGGAACGATGTTTCTTCTGTCAGAAAGAAGATGATGAGCAGCTCTATCAAGTGAGGACAGTCAACGCTGGGAAATATCTTAAAGAAGCTGTTGAAAGATCCAATAATGACACACTGAACAAACACATGCATTGCACCAGGGGATGCACATTCAATTGATGTTCGGTACCACAAAACCTGCTGGACAAAGCATGCTTTCCATGAACAGTGAGAAGCTAGCACCAGTGAAAACAGATAAGGGCACAAAGAACCCTTGCTACAGCGTGAGAGTTTGCTCGAGCTGATCAACCTCATTGATGTCCAAACAAAGAACCAAGCATACCTACCTATGGAATATATCGAAATCACATATGTCCATATGCTTGGCACAGAAGGCTTTGAAAATCACGTATCTACATTCAATAGAAAGTGGCTGAAAGAAAAGATCCTCAATGCCTTGCCACACCTGAAGTCCTGTCTTAAAAAAAATCGAAGGAAGTCAGCTGTTCTCTATTCTCCAGAGGCATGCAAGGAAAGCATGGTTTATTCTGCGATGGAAAGTCATGGTGATGAAGAGTACAACATGCAAACAATCTACAGAGCAGCACAGGTGATAAGGAAAAGCATCACAAACTTTATCAAGGTAGCCAAGGATACAAACGCCATAGAGGTCAAGAGTGACATCCATGACGTCCTGAGAGTCCATGTCCAAGCCAGAGCGTGGGGACAGGCCAGCATTGCTCTGTTGGATCCCATGCAGAATGGCTACCACAAGGAGTCCAGTGGCCAGCTGAAACCAAACATGACAGATGCCCTTCCAACTCCAAAGGCCATCATTGAGATGATTAGCTGTCAATGCAAAAAAGACTGCTCTTCTGCCAGATATTCTTGCAGAACAAAGAACTTATCCTGCTCCGATCTTTGTCAGTGCGGCACTGAGTGTCAGAATGATGAGGACACACAGAACAAGCATGAAACTGATGATAACGATGATGGTGATGATGTATAAAAACTCCTTGGTTGCCTAAAAGATTAAACCCATTTTTCTCATGAGGAGCATGTTGGTTCTTAAAGGCAGGGCATCTCTTTTGCATGCCTAAAAATTTTAATTGTGTAAATACACTGGTGTATAGAAGAAAATACCATTTAAGAACGTTTAGCAAAGTATAAGAGCTAGGAACTCTGTTTGGTTGGAATTATAGTGACCGTTGGATTTTGAATTTAATTAAAGTATCACAGGTACCAAAATTCCTAGTCTACTTTCAGACCTTTACAGTGCATAGGTGTTCATCATGTATGATATGTGAAATTTATTTACAATTTACAAATGTGTACCATATGCATTCAATAACATAACAAATTTTATGCATAAGTCTCATGCAGATTACAATTCATAGGCCAATACATAAATACTGAAATAATACTACTGAACTGACTCAGTTGATTGAGTTTCACACGGAGACTAACTGACAGTTAGTGCTTGGTGCATTTTTCAAATTCTAGGTAATTACTGATCGTCAGATTTCACAGACACGGCCTTCATAAATAGCTTAAGGGCATGAGTGATGTTTTGTTGTGGTGCTGGAAAGGTGCTGGAAGGGTGCTTTAATAGACACTAACTTAGAGGAACGTTCATGTCTCATCACTTGTAAAACATTCAATAAAACGGAAAATTAAAGCCAAATAATTTTGTGGTTGAATCTAGCTTATTTATTTTGATACCATTGGATTCCTTGGCCCTAAAAAATATAGTTTAACTGTCAAAATAAAAGCTCTAGGTTATTTAGAAGCTGAGATATTGACGAAAACCTTTTTTTACGGCAGCCATTATGTAAAATCCAAGATGGCAGCCATATGGGACTCGGAGCACATGGAAACATTATTTTTCTGATTGCTTATACTATAAAGTTTCCAAAAAGGTATAGTTTTCATACTCTCCCAAAAAATCTGGTGAAATTACATAGCAAACCTGACTAAACCCTTCCCATCCTCTTTACTCTCTTCCCTTCACAACCACTATCTGATCCTGCCCTCTCTTTTTTCCTGCTTCCTTCCCTTGAGCCTCACTGTGGTTTCCGGTGCTGGTGCCGCAGATGATGGGGGTTGGGCTGCCCCCCGACACAGTGAAGCGGTCGTTGAGGCAGCGGTGGTCCGTCGTCTCGGGGCCCGACAAAACTAGGGAGTCGAAATCCAACCTGGGAGGGATAAGTAACTGTCGTAGAGGATGACCAGGTTGTGTGGAGAGAACAGAGGGATTATTAGAAAGAAAGTAGAGAGTAGGGAGTGTTACTGTCAGTAAGAGTGGATGTTGAAGAGGATTGGGGATGAGAATAGCGTAGTAGAGGAAGGATGATCCGTGAGATTTGGGAGGAACAACTGGGTACTGTAAAGGTGATGATGCAGAAAGTGGTGAGGACATGGACATAGAGGCATAACAGAAACACTATGATAATTACAGCAGAAGGTAGAAAAATACGTGTAGGTATGTCTGGATTGAAATTACACAAGGAAGGCCCGATGAACTACATAAAATTACATAGAAAATCTGGGGTCCAAACTAGGTAGTCTGACCTTAATATAGTATATGCTATCTATTACAAACAATATAACAAGTCAGTACTGTGGTGTAAGTTGTCTAGTGTGTCCCCATCTAGGGGACACACGTCAACTGTGGTGTAAATATTATGTTGCGTAATTGTTGACTTGGCAACACTGCTTAGGGGTGAAGTGAGAAAGGGGAATCAGGACGTGTGCATTGGGAGTAGCTGTGTTGTCGGCATTGAGAGAGTTTTGTTCGTGAGTTCTGTGTATGTTTTATGGTTTTTGCTGTGGGCCAAGTGAACCGTGGAAAAGCGTTCGAATTCTTTGGGGACGTCGTTTCTGCTAGTGTGAGAGTGTCTGGGTTTAGTTGGTATGTGGGGGAGTTGGTTGCTGTGAATTTGGCGACCAAGGTGGCAGGTGGCAGCTCCGAGGCCTAGCCTGGCACTCTTCTAGAACTTCCTTCATAAAAGATGGGACCTAAGGTTATTTTTTATACAATCTAACTACAAGTACCAACAAAAGTCAAATATCCTGCAGTATGCCAGGTCATATGGCCTCAATCGGAAATCTTGTTGGGAGACATGGTAGTTGAGTTCAAGTTTAATGCAATTTGTTGTGATGCACTGCACCACGGAAGTGTAGGCACACACACACACACACACACACACACACACACACACACACACACACACACACACACACACACACACATACACACACACACACACACACACACTAGCGTAGTGGTTAGCGCACTCGGCTCACAACCGAAGGGTCCAGGGTTCGATCCCCTGAGCGGACGGAGATTATTTGGGTGTGTCTCCTTTCACGTGAAGCCCCTGTTCACCTAGCAGTGAGTAGGTACGGGATGTAATCGGTCTCATGGCAGCTACTGTAGTTAAACAGCACCACCACCTCCACACTGGTCAACACCGTCCACTAGCTGTCCGCCTTCACACTATATGCCAGAAGTGTGAAGTGGACCTTGACGGTGTTGACCAGCTTGTGCAATCAACAAAAGCCCCTTGGGAGCCCAATGCCACCATAAATACTAAATGGCTCCCCCAACACAAGCCTGCCATAACCGAAGTGGAGATATGTCATCACTTCCGGGCTCTCGTCGCTAGCCTCCCTCCCTCCCTCCACCTTTACACTGACGGCTCCAAGTCGAGTGAATGTGTGGGTGCTAGTGTTTGGTCGTGTGAATGTGACCTCAGGTTCCGACTACCTTCCCATACATCGGTGTTTTCCTCAGAACTTTTTGCTATTGATAAAGCCATAGATTATGCACTAAATTCAAATCATAACGTAATTGTTATTTTCACGGACTCTATGTCAGCCCTTCAGGCGATAGAGTCCGGGCGCACGGATGCCAATGAAATCCAAGGCAGCATCATTAATAAGCTAAATTCACGCCGTAAGTCTTTCTCTTTGTTTTGGGTGCCTGGTCATTCGCGTATTTACGGGAATGAGCAGGCTGACATGCTGGCTAGGTCCGCTGCAGAGCTCGAGGGAGCGTGGAACCTCCGTCGAGATTTGCAGTCATGTCTCTCGGCTGCAAAATCATCAGTTTACCTCCTGTGGCAAAGTCACTGGGACAACCTCCATCTTCACACAGTAAAACCCATCCTGGGCGAGTGGGCTTCCTCCAACCGCCCCACAAGGCGTCAGGAGGTGGTCCTCGCACGCCTCAGGATGGGCTGCACCCTAGCCACCCACATGCTCCCCTACATCGCCCACGCCTTCCCACCCCAATGCATCACCTGCCATACTACCCTCTCTATCGACCACATCCTGCTTCACTGTGTGCGTTATCGGGAGGCGCGACGGTCTCTCGCAGCCTTCTGTAAGGCCCGCCGACTTCCGATGACGCAGACCACCCTTCTGGGTGACCAGCATCCGGATGTGGTCGATAGCCTGATGATTTTCCTGGCCGAGACCAATTTAATCAAAGAGTTATGACTTACTTGTATATTCCACGTTTATTGTTATTTTACCACTTTAGTATATACTGCACTTCTTTCTTGTTATAAATATGTTATGATATGAATGATTGTATGTATTATGTGTCTGGCGTGAATGTCAATTATTCCCCATGTATACTTAAATACGTATTCGTACGTATCCTCCCCCATTGTATGTATGTACCATTTTTTGTCCCTCACCTCCCATGACTAATGACTTTAGTTTTTGCTTTAGGTTCAGGCTCCCAAGTATGAATGTGTGTGCATGATACGTGACTGAAATTGCATGAAAGTATTTTCATTTCTATGTATAAAAATATAAAATTAATAAAAAATAAATAACTAAATAAAATAAAATAAACAAATATATAAATAAATAAACAAATAAAAATTAAATAAATTTGAATTAATAAAATAAGCACAAAAAATATATATTTAAATTTAAAACTTAAATGGCCTAATAGCCTATGCCATGGCTGATGGCCAAAAAACTAAAGTAAAAAAATAAATAAATAAAAAAAAA
>JAPQNM010000002.1:14486655-14494155 GCA_029783475.1 Metacarcinus magister
CCTATGGTTGAATATCACGCACGATGACGTCATCGTGCACCAACGGTTGAACATTATAATATCATAATTTAAAGGCTATATATTAATTATAGCCTATTATTATTATTTGAAGACATAAATTTTAACCTATTACCACTGTTTTCATTATATGAGGATATATTAATTATAACATTATTATTATCATTATATAAAGATATAATAATTATAATATTATTAATATGATTATTTAAAGATATATTAATCATAACATATTACTGGTATTTGAAGATATACTAATTATTGCCTATTAATGACCGTTATGTGAAGACTATGAATAATAATTATATCTTATTACGTTAAATAGCCTATTGCCAATATCTTAGGAACGTCCTGCCCTATGACGTCATCGTCAAGTGAAAGTTTAAATGTAGATTTTATATTATCATAATTCTTAATGGAGAATGTTTAAACAATTCACACACATTTTTTTTAGCAGTATTTTGCTCAATATTTAAGATCATTATGAATAAATAGTCTTATGCATATGTAAATTTTATTTATATAAGTGAATTTCTTTTGACTGAATTTCTCTGTGAGCGAAAACCTCGATGTCAAAATGCTTCGACAAGTCTTAATGAAATATTATGAATAGATGGTTGTTTCTCAGTAACTAGATTTAATTATCAATTGTAATTTAGTTTTAGTTCATTTATGGTAACAATTCGCGAATATAGTGACATCCGTGACAAGTTATAGGGATATTTCATTCCATGTAAGGGTTGCCATAATCTAATTTTTGAACGAAAATCTCCGTAAGAGGCGCCGCCACTTCTTTGGACAACTGTACATATATGAGGGTATTTTCTATATCATAAACCGTTAGCGCCAGTATGCTTTTATGGAGGCACAGATGGACTTGCCTATTGCCTGTTATTTGGAGTGGGTTTTAGATTTTTTATAGTGACACCTCGAATGTTTTACGTTCTCTCTAGAATATGTTGAGAACTAGATAGGCTTATCGATGCTAAGGCCTCAGATGCATATAAACATTGTAAGTCCCGTCTGAGGACAGTATGGCAGCAATTTGGGCAGTAATACCAAATAATGAAAAGTGGCCAGCGAATATTGGGGGATCGAACCCAGGACCCTAGGTTCGCCTGACCAAACGCTAGACTACTGTACCACCGCCTCCTTCACATATATATATATATATATATATATATATATATATATATATAACATATAAAAATATATATATATATATATATATATATATATATAAATATATATATATATATATATATATATATATATAAAATATATATATATATATATATATATATAAAATATATATATATATATATATATATATATATAAATATATATATATATATATATATATATATATATATACATATATATATATATATATATATATATATATATATATATATATATATATATATGTGTGAGGAACTGCACTTGCCTCGTCTCCCCCTTAATTAGTGGTTGAACTACCACTCTAGTCTGCCGGCGCTGGTTCACCTCTCCAACTGCTTGTTCACCGGCTTCCCCGCCACTACCCCACTTCAGCTCTCTCACCTAACAACACCTCACCACCTGCTGCTGGTTCTCAACATTCCGAAGGCATTACTGGAGACTTAGGCTCCTTTCCAGTGGGCCCTTCAACTGTACCTACACCATTCGACCCTCCCTGCTGTCTAAGGTGCTATCTACGTCGCCGAGTGTTGTTGCCACGCATCTCACCCTCCAGACAGCTGTTCAGGGGGTTATTTGGGTGCCATACCCCTGCTCTGGTAATTGTTTACGAGCAGATCGTCGTTGGTGATTTATTTTGGCTTTTAGCCTGCTGTTTGCTATTATTGTGTGTGTAAATATATTAGAGGTATCATCCTCCATGATTTTTCTTCCCCACAACTCTATAGAAGCATAATATTAATTGGTAGTCACCTCGGCCCTGACATATTAGCGACCTCGCCAGGATAAGAACTACCAATTATTTATTATTTTTATACAGATTGTGGGTTTTAATCTGTAAGTCGCTGCTGCGCGCCGTTGCTGCCTGAGGCCCGGGAGTAATGTTATGAGAGTGTTTTGATTGCCGTCAAACTCTTGCTTTTACACGTGAGGTGTTGTCCAATTTTTGTTTTTGTATTGTGTTCTCTGTTTGGTCTTCTCCATGTCTTCCTTTCAAGAACTGAAGGAGCAGGGTGAAGCCCTCGGTCTACAGGGCAAGGAAATTGGCCAGTGGATCGTAGAACAACAGAAACACAAAAGGGAAGAAAGACAAGCTGAGAGAGAGAAGGAGAGAGAAGAAAGACAAGCTACGAAGGAAAGAGAAGAAGCACAAGCTGAGAGAAGAAAGAAAAGCACAAGCTGAGAGAGAAAGAGAAGAAAGACAAGCTACAAAGGAAAGAGAAGAAAAAGAAGCTGAAATAGAAGAAAGGCAAGCTGAGAAAGAGAGAGAAGAAAGACAAGCTGAGAGAGAGAAAGAGATCAAGCTGGCAGAAATTGCAGCTAAAGGTAAGCCCTCAGTCCTACCATCACATGATCCTGTTTCCAGACCTAGTCTAACGCCATACAAGGATGAAGAGGACATTGCCACCTATTTAACTAGGTTTGAGCGTGTGGCCGAGATGCTGGTTTTACCCAGAGATACCTTTGCCGTTCATCTGGGTTGCCTCCTTACTGGTAAAGCTGCCGAACTATACACGTCCCTTCCATCATCCACCACTGAGGATTACGAGTTACTGAAGCAAGCCTTGTTAACTTCAGATGGCTACCGGGTGGATTTCAGGTCAAACAAGATTAGAGTAGGACAGAACTACCATCAGTTCGTTACCCAATTATCGAGGATGTTTGATTCTTGAGTGGCCTCTGTGGCCAATGTTTATGCTGATTTAATGGAGTTTATCATCTTTGACCAATTTCTGTCCTCCTTATCACCAGAAATACGCCTATTCATCAAGGAAAGAAGGCCTACCAAGCTGAAGGAAGCAATACAACCAGCGGATGACTGGGCATCCGCCCACAACGCCTATCCTAAGGTCTCTTCCTACAACAACGCTAAGAGAATTTCCCCTCGACTTGCTACTCCACTCCAGTCTCTACCTTCTCCTGGGAGTCAGACTCCCTCAACCGTGACTTGTCAAAATTGTGGGGAAGCAGGACATATACGACCACGCTGTCCAAGGAATCCTCGAGCATTCAAGGATGGAACTACTACCACGCCCCCCTATAAGGTTGGATTTTGTTTAGAAGATCATAAAGTGCCTAAATTCTCAGTTACGGGGACTATTAATGGGTCATGGTCTTCCTCTATAATTTGAGATACTGGATGCTCTGGAGTTGTAATTTCCAAGGAAGCCTGCCAGACATTGACCCATCACTCTGCCCCAAAGTACAAGTTGCTGACTATTTGGGACGCATCGACGAATTTCCTGTCGTTAAGTGTTACTTACGGTGCCCATTTTACACTGGTTGGACAGATGCTGTAAGGGCCCCAATTAAATTTGCTAGTGCTCTAGTTGGGAATATCCCCGGGGTACAAGATCCTGATAGTCCTGATTATCTACTCACTAATGACAACGATCTTCTCCATAGTGACCATGACCAAGCCACCACCGACGTTTCTTCCCTACAAGATCCTCTGTCGCCTCTTGATGACTCGCCTTCGCCCGGAACCTCCCTCTCCTCTCAAGACAAGGACAACCGCCCTTCTGGATGTCAGCATCTACCACCAGTTGAGTCCTCCACTACTCAAGTGTGTGCTGTACAACACCAACGCAAGTGTTCAGGTCCACGTCATCAGGTGCACAAGCTGCAATATGAGGAAAATGCATAAACTGACCAGCAGATAGTTTAGCCTCCCACAAGCGCAGCTTTACCTTGAAGGCGGTGATGTGCGAATACACGTCTGTGACTGGAATGTTTTTGCCTTGCAGTTTCACATTGAGATTATTTTGGTGCGTAGTGATTTCTGTGAGCAGGGCCAGACGAGCAAGCCATTGTGGGTTAGAAAAATTATCAGCACCGGGGAGGTTCTTTTGACGGAGGAAGGTGGCGATCTCCTGCTGCAGATCGCACACGCGAAACAACATGGCTCTATGACTCAACCAGCGGACCTCACAGAAGTAAAACAGGTCACCATAATGTGTGTTGACTTCGTCCGTTAGTGCCGGTGGTTAAGGCTGCGGGAGAGGATGAAGACTTGGAGCACAGGGACTCTTGGTGGATGATGCAGTGCACCTTGTGGATGGGCTGGGTGTGTTCGGTGGCCTCACAGTGACGCACTAGCAGTGAGGCGCCATCCTTCTTCTCTCCAGTCATTGCCGGGGTACCGTCGATCGTCACGCGCACGAGACGGGACAGGTTGAAGGAGTGTTGCTTCACACACTGAAGCACGGCATCGAAGATGTCTTGCCCATTGGTGGTGCCGTGCAAAGGAACAAGCTGGAGAAACTCCTCATAAACCTGAAGGGCAGCAGTGACTCCACGAATGAAAATCGCCACTTGGGCTGTCTTTCATGTCGTTGCTCTCGTCAAGAGCGAGAGAGAAGGCATCGAAATTTGAGCAACAGGTCTTAGCGAGTCGTTCACGCTGTCTGACATCTCCTCAATGCGACGACAAACAGTGCGGGGTGAAAGGCACACACTTTCAAAGGCAAAACGCTTTTCATGACAGAGGGAATTTATCGCAACCATGATGCACTCCTTAATAAAGTCCGTCTGTGAATGATTTCATCCGGCGAGCAAGGAGGCGAGCAATCTCATAGCTGGCGCGCGTCACTTTGTCAGCCTCAGTAGTCTGCTTACGGAAGAGTGAAGTGCTTTTCTGCAGGCTGCCTGACAGTTTGACAATGGCCTCCTTCCTCTTGGCAACAGACATCGATGCAAAGCTCGATATTTAGTGCTGTGTCTCCTAGTGGCGGCGCACATTATACTCTTTGAGGACAGCCACAGTCTTCAAGCAAATGAGGCACTGGGCCTGTCCAAAGCGTTCACGTTCGCAATCACGTCAAGAGGCGCCGATTTACTCATTTAGTTGGCAAGGTTGTTGAGGGCCGGATTGTTATAAAAATATCAAGCAAGGTAACGGGCCATGAGTTCGGACTCTGTGGGCCGGATCTGGCCCGCGGGCTAGAGGTTGCCGACCCTTGCTTTATTGGTTTGGGGATGAAACGTCTTGATGATGAAATGTTTGAGTTCAAAACTATCTGGTGTGGAAACACTGAATACTAAAATAGTCTGGTGCGGAAATGGCTTGGTAATGAAATGTCTTGAGTACCAATCGCCTGAATATCAAATGACATGCAACCCCTTGACCGTGGTGAAGACACCTTTGTTGTCTCCCTTGACATCACTGGTGGCTTCGATAGGGTGTGGCATGAAGGCAATCACTACCAAGCTGAGAAATATGAGGATCTGTGGTGACCTGTTACCCCCACTCCAAGGTCAAAGAGCAAACCTCCTACGAACAC
Organism: Metacarcinus magister; assembly: GCA_029783475.1. NCBI lineage: Eukaryota > Metazoa > Arthropoda > Malacostraca > Decapoda > Cancridae > Metacarcinus > Metacarcinus magister. The sequence goes on from JAPQNM010000002.1 coordinate 14,492,136, forward strand.
TTCGTCAAAACCAGCGTTTCTCAAGGAAGTGTACTCGGTCCATTACTGTGAAGCGTATACTCTAATGACCTCCTCCAGCTGGTCTTTGAAGTTACATCATATGTAGACGACTGTACTCACACATTCCCCAGTGAGAGGAGTGAGCACCAAAACACTGTCGTCTGCATCAAATAGACGCTGCAGAGGATAGCCTCCTGGGGCAAGAGATGGCAAGATACCTTTGCTCAAGTGGAAACCCAAGCCATGCCCATCTCTCGAAGACAAGATGCCATCAACTAGGACCAAAACATCATTCTCCTTGAAGGCAGGAAAATTCACCTCCAGGAGTCAGTCAACATCCTTGGGGTTGAGTTGAACACTGGCCTTACGTTTACCAACCACGTCAGAAAGGTCGCCAAGGATGCTGCCTAGAAGCTGAGCTGTGTTCGACGCATCGCTCATCTTCTGAACGCTCAGTGAATGAACACACTCTACAAATCACAAATCCGCTATCTGATAGAGAACTCGCCTCTAGCATCGTCTTCCTGCCCCCACCCCCCACCCCCCGCCCGGCTGCAAGATATTAAAGGTGCTACACGAGACTTCCAATCTCTCCAGCAAAGGCGTGACGTGGCAGGCATGTGAGTCATGTACAAGGTGCACAGGATGCAAGTCCCACAACGCTGACCAGTGATCAGCATTGTGTGCCGCGCAGGTGGTGTCACTTGGTGGTCAGTGGCCACCAAGTAGCCTAGCTGTTCCCTACGGGAGGACGGAACATTACCTCTGCTCTCTCACACCGCACTACAGCCGACTTTGGAACGCCTTGCTGCGCCAGACTGACCTGCACCTCACCACTCCTCTGCAGGTTTTCAAGTCAGGTACAAATGTTTTGCTACAAGTTGAACCACATTTGTCATAAATTTTTCCGAAGATTGTACTACATGTATAAACATATTTCATAGCCATAGCTATAGATAGTCCTTGGCGTCCCAACCAGGACTTTAGTACTTCTGTAACAAATTAATCAATATGAGAGACAGAAAGAGAGAAATGAAATAATGATAATGAGTTGGAGATTTTAACATTATAAGGTGGTAAGTTTGTGAGGTTGTATGCCAACTTATTAATTAGTCACTTACCTAAGCTGGCACACGTCGGGGTTGACTTTGTTGACGGTTAGCTGGCAGGATCCTACCCCATCGTACGGCTTGGGATAGTTCTCATTGACGAAATAAGTGCAGTTTTGAGTCACCGTTCCACCACACGTGACCTGGACTGTGGTGATGGTGGGGATGGTAATTGTGGTGATGGTGTTAGTGGTGGTAAGCGGTGGTCGTAGTAAGAAAGGAAAAGATAATTAGTTGTCAAGTTATTACATGTGTTGATTAACTCTATAGTCAGACTCACCTTAAAATGTGGCTGGGGTGTTCCGGTCGTGGGGAATAACTGTGTTACAGCGTTGCCACGTGTAGAGATTTGCCGCGCAAATTCAAATCAATTTCGTATTTTAAAAATTTATGAGGCCCGAATCGTGTATCTGGCAACATCATATATCATATGTGAAGTTTTCTTGAGTGATAAGATGCATTATCCAGAACGAAAGGGAAATTCATTAATAGGTACTGCTTTTTATTAGCAACACTGTAAAATATGTATGCCACGTTTCTTTATATGTTTATATATATCTTATCCATTATAAGTTTACTGTTTCTTCATACATTATAATACTATGAATAAACGTGTATGCATATTTCCTGATCATGTCTGCCATGGTTTTACTTACATTAAAACATTTCTACAATGCGGATTAAAAGACACGTGGCAGACCTGTAAAAGGGTATTCCCCGACTGTTTCCGCTCGCCAACCACACTCGTAGGCGAGTCTGACTATAGTCAAATTCATGCTCTCTCTCTCTCTCTCTCTCTCTCTCTCTCTCTATATATATATATATATATATATATATATATATATATATATATATATATATATATATATATATATTTTATATTACTGTCACCTCCTTTACCAACACACCAC
>JAPQNM010000002.1:14499155-14506655 GCA_029783475.1 Metacarcinus magister
ATTTGACTTCTAAAGTGGAGCACATCCTATCTCACTTTCCGTATGCTGAGATCTCCCTTTTAGGGGATTTCAATGTTCACCACCAGCTTTGGCTTTCATCTTCTTTCACTGACCAATCTGGTGATCAAACCTTCAACTTTGCTATCCTTCATGACCTAGAGCAGCTAGTGCAGTTCCCTACCCGTATCCCTGACCGCCTTGGAGACACGCCCAACATTCTTGATCTTTTCCTAACTTCTAACCCTTCAGCTTACTCTGTTAAACTTTCCTCTCCGTTGGGCTCCTCCGATCACAATCTTATTTCTGTTACTATCCTATCACTCCAGTGCAGCCTCAGGACTCGCCTAAGCAGAGGTGCTTCTGGCATTTCAACTCTGCTAAGTGGAAGGACCTGAGGCAGTACTATCCTGATTTTCCTTGGGATGATTATTGCTTCCATGTCAGAGATCCTTTTCTTTGTGCCGAGCGCATAACAGAGGTGATTATCTCTGGCATGGAGCTATACATTCCTCCTACTTTCTCTAATACTAAAGCTAAAAAGCCCTGGTTTAACTCTGCTTGTTCTCGTGCTGTCAATGATAGAGAGGCGGCTCACAAACGGTACCGTAGCCATCCATCTGCTGAAACTCATGCCCTATATATTTCTGCCCGTAATCATGCCAAATCTATTCTCCAACTTACTAAAAACTCTTTCATCAATAGAAAATGTCAAAGTCTTTCCAACTCTAACTCTTCTCGTGATTTCTGGCATCTAGCCAATAATATCTCTAACAATTTTACTTCTTCATCTATCCCGCCTTTACTTCAACCAGATGGCCCCACAGCTGTCTCTTCTTTCTCTAAAGCTGAACTCTTCGCTCAAACCTTTGCTACCAACTCTACTTTGAATGATACTGGGCATATTCCTCCTACTCCTCCACCCTCTGACTACTTTATCCCTAAACTTAAAATTCTTTATTATGACGTTTTCCAGGCCCTCTCTGGCCTTGATTCTCGGAAGGCTTACGGTCCGGATGGAGTCCCTCCTGTTGTTCTCAAAAACTGTGCTTCCGAACTCGCTCACTGCCTGGTCAAACTCTTTCGTCTGTGTCTCTCTACTTCTACCTATCCTTCTTGCTGGAAGTTTGCTCACATTCAACCTGTCCCTAAAAAAGGTGACCGCTCTAATCCTTCTAACTACCGCCCTATAGCTTTGATTTCCTGCCTTTCTAAAGCCTTTGAGTCTGTCCTTAACAAGAAGATAATGAGGCATCTATCAGCTCACAACCTTCTCTCCGATTGCCAGTATGGTTTCCGTAAAGGCCGATCAACTGGTGATCTTCTTGCTTTCCTAACTAAATCTTGGTCATTCTCTTTTAGGGACTTCCGACTTCCGACTTCCGATCGGTCTATTGCTGCTGTAGTGGACGGTCATTGTTCTTCCCCTAAAACTATCAACAGTGGCGTTCCTCAAGGTTCTGTCCTATCACTCAGTCTCTTTCTATTATTCATCAATGATCTCCTAAATCTGACTCAATGCCCTATCCACTCCTATGCTGATGACACCACCTTGCATTTTTCAACGTCGTACAATAGACGCCCAACCCAACAAGAATTAAATGACTCAAGGCGAGATGCTATAGGACGCCTAACTTCTGATCTTTCACTAGTTTCTGATTGGGGCAGAGCAAACCTTGTTTTGTTCAATGCCTCAAAAACTCAATTTCTACAACTATCTACTCGACATAACCTTCCAGATAACTATCCCCTCTTCTTCAATGACACTCAACTTCCACTCTTCTCCACATTAAACACACTCGGTCTATCCTTTACTAAAAATCTAAACTGGCAATTTCATATCTCTACTCTTGCTCCCTCTCAGCTGCTTGCTCGGTACAGGGGCCTTATCCGCCCATGTATGGAGTATGGCTCTCATGTCTGGTGGGGCTCAACTCATACAGCTCTTTTAAACAGGGTGGAGTCTAAAGCTTTTCGCCTAATCAACTCTGCTCCTCTAACTGACTGTCTTCACTCTTTAAGTCACCGCCGCAATGTTGCATCTTTATCTATCTTCTACCGCTATTTTCATGCTGACTGCTCTTCTGAACTTGCTAACTGCATGCCTCCCTCCCTCCCGCGGCCTCGCTGCACAAGACTTTCTACTTCTTCTCATCCTTATTCTGTCCATCTACCTAATGCAAGAGTTAACCAGTATCTTCACTCTTTCATCCCTTACACTGGTAAACTCTGGAACTCTCTTTTTTTGTCTGTTTTTCCAGCTGCCTATGACTTAAACTCTTTCAAAAGAGGAGTGTCCTTGGACTTCTTCCCATGTCTATATTTCTCCTACTGTTCGCTTTACAGGGTCTGGCGACAAGCTCGATTTTTTTTTTTATACTTAATTTATTTTTCCCTTAGCCAGTACCCTTTTAATGAAAGAAAATCTTGGGAGATTAGACGACTCAGGAAACAGGACAACCGCAAAAAGTGACCGATTCTTGTCGTAGTGGATGACGGACACTAACGGAATGAAATCCTGGGAAATGCCAAGAATTTGAAGTCAGCCGACGTATCTTTCTCTACCATGTACGTGAAGAAGGACGTTTATCCCGCCGTGAGGAAGGAGATGGCGAGATTGAGGATTCAGGAGAGAGAAGAAAAGGAAAAAACCAGAAAATGTTGGTGTTAATATAACATACGACTGAAAAAGGCGCGTACTTTTGAGAGATGGCAACGTCATTGATAAGTATTCACCGTATTTTTTCTAGATGTGTCTCATCAGGTCAGAACTCTGAAACTTTGCTCGTGGAATGTGTGTGGCTTGAAGGAGAAACTGCATGATGATAATGTACTTGGTTTCTTATTGCAATACGATATAGTTTGGTTGTTAGAAACAAAGAATGTAGGTACATCAAAGAAGTGTCTCTGGTTTTTACCTGTATTATAACAAATCAAGGAAAGGGCAGCAAAGAGGTGGGGTAATATTGTTGGTTAAATGTGCACTTATGCCCTATGTCACAAAGGTAGACATGGACGATGATGACATGATATGGTTAGAGGTGTCTGTGTGTACAGGTGTAAGGTTGGGTGGAGTATATATTCCGCCTGAGGATTCACTGTACCCTGACGCGTCACCGTTCCACACACTGAAAGTGAGATGTGTGGACGAGCAAGGCGTGATTGTGCTTGGCGACCTTAACACGCGTGTAGGGTCTCCAGTGATAAAGCGTAGCGTTAATGAAGGTGTCTATGAGTACGAGTGAGTGATAGATGGGACAGTGAATAGTCACGGGCGAATGGTGATTAATATGTGTAATAGCACCAATATGGTAGTGGCAAACCATTTGAAAGAAAACGGACGTACACTGGGAGGTAGCCTGTCATTTAGGCGAGGCTTAACATGAGTATCAGAAATTGATCTGTGTGTGGTGAAGTCTAACTGTGTTAATATGGTACAGAAAGTAAAAGTGAATCAGGCCATCAAAGGTTCCGACCACGCTCCGCTGTGTGTAAGCTTTGCCACTCAGGAAAGGTGCCTCATGACACCCACTATGCTGCTCAAACGATCTCGGAGCTTAGATGAATCTTACCGGATGCGCTGTGAGCAGGGTGTGATACGGACAAGTCCACGGTACGACGCGGTAAACCTCACGTACTTTAAAAATGCGTTGGAAAATCTCAATCCCCTGCAGCTTGGCGTCCCAGGCCAGCAAAATGTTATGGATGTGTTATCGACAGGCTTCGATGTGGTAGACAGTGTGGCCCGGCGATGCGAAACACGCTCAGACTGATGTGAGAGGACATGTGATGTAACACAGCCGCGCTGGGAAATGTTATCTAATACGAGTGACTCTAAATTAATCTGGAAGGCCATTAGGTGGTCAGATACCGTGGATGTGAAAGACCAGGTGCAACTGGAGGACGAACAGTTTCGGATTCACTTTGAAAGTTTACTGAATCCGGGGCACCAAGTGGAAGGTGAATCACACATTGACGAACCTACTCTCACGATACCAGTCTTGGATGATCCGTTTACGGTGCAAGAGTTGGGCACTGTATTGAATGATGTCAACATTAACAAAAGATATGCAGGCATATGACCAGGTCTTATCAAGGCACTACCAGTGAATTGGTTTCTATTTTTGTTATATGTGTTTAATGTGATAATTTTGAATTTGTGTTATCCTGTTTCATGGTGTCATACCAAACTTTTTGTTCTGTTCAAGGGTGGCAGGGATAGATTAGATTGTGGAAATTATAGGGGTATAACAATTATGAATACATTGACAAAATTATATGACATGTTAATACTGAAGAGGCTTAAGTTATGGGCTAACATAGACAAATGCCAGGCAGGAGCTCAGCAAGGGCGAGGATGTGTTGAGCAAATAATGGCCTTGAGATTACTATGCGACCTTGCAAAATTCAAGAAATGCAAATTATATGTTCTGTTCATTGACTTTAGCAAGGCATATGATAGAGTACCACGGGGAAAATTAATTCAAATGTTGCGATTGCTAGGGTGTGGCGGGGTAATGCTGCAAGCGGTACAGGCCATGTAGGTGTACGTGTACGTACGCGTGCACCCAGAGCGTGCAGCGGTCTAAATACTTGTATTTTGGGGGCGTGGTTTAGCGATGATGCAAAAATTAATAGTGTTAGGTCTTCACAAAACTTCAGGAGAAGCACAGCTCAACAAATTCGCTATATTTTGTGCTGCGAATGCTAATATGCCGTACATCTATAAGGGTAGGGTGTTTGACGCTGCAATGACATCCTGCCTTCTGTATAGTTCAGAAACCTAGCTGATAACATATCCGAAGAAGATCATTGCCCAGTACAACAAAGCCGTAAAATGTTTGTTAGGAGTCAGAAAATATACCAGTCCGGATCTCTATATGATTGAATCAGACACACAACCAGCACAAGATGTAATTGCTAGGAGAAGGCGTAAGTTTCTTGAGTCACGGCTGAGAGCACCAGATGAAGAGGAACCCTTCCATAAAGCGTTCAGGTTGTGTGAGGCAGCCAATGCTCCAAGGTACAGATTTCTGACACAGGCAGGCACTTAGGACCGACGGTGTTGTAAACCCACTTGTCAGAGTGACTAGGCAGATTCGGGAGAAACCTTCGACTGCCTCCAAGTATGTCATATACAGGATCCAAATCAACCCCGGACTCTCTGTACATCCAGTGTATGTAAATAGAGATTTTATCCCAGATTATAAACGCCAAGCATTTACCAGGCTACGTCTGATGTCTCATAATCTTAAAATAAAAACTGGCAGGAGGAATGGAATACCGACAGAGCTACGACAATGTTCCTGTGCAGGAAACGCGGTACAAGATGAATCCCATGTGTTATTACATTGTCTACTCTCTAGCTAATGTAGAAGCAACTATAGTATGTTAGATTTCTCCAGTATGGGTAACTTGATGGGTACAAGTGATAAAGTAGGCTATCTGTGTGGTTATATATATATATATATATATATATATATATATATATATATATATATATATATATATATATATATATATATGATGTATTTAAATTGTATTCGTAGGGGATGTGTCACCAGTAAGGGTGTGTGTTGGTTTTAGATTAACATGAAATATGTAAGAATATACTTTTGGACAAATATGGAAACGTTATACATGTAATAGAGTACTAAGTTTGTGAAGCTCTTGTCAATAAACTAGTAATAATAATAATGTTTATTTCAAATGTTTTCTGTTTCTTGTATTTGTGAGTTTCATTTCCTTTATGTTTTATGTTGCATGTGTTTACGTGTCATGTGTTCAATATTTTATGTGTTTTATGATCTTGCGTGTTTCATGGATAATATTTGATAACGTAATTTGTTGGACCATATATTAAAGTTGGTGTGATAATGTAAATTGTACTACGTTGTGATCAATAAAAGATCAATCAATCAATCTGTATCTTCATCTCCAGTTTCCTTTCTGACCGCTCTATTGCTGCTGTAGTTAATGGTCACTGTTCTTCCCCTAAAGCTATCAACAGTGGTGTTCCTCAGGGTTCTGTCCTATCACTCACTCTCTTTCTATTATTCATAAATGATCTCTTAAATCTGACTCAATGCCCTATCCACTCCTATGCTGATGACACCACCTTGCATTTTTCAACGTCGTACAACAGACGTCCAACTCAACAAGAATTAAGTGATTCAAGGCGAGATGTTATAGAACGCCTAACTTCTGATCTTTCACTAGATTCTGATTGGGGTAGAGCAAACCTGGTTCTGTTCAGTGCTTCAAAAACTCAATTTCTACAGGGATCCCGCGGAGTCGCAAAAGATCCCAGAGTGCCTCGCAATGCACTGAATCAAATGTCTTTTTGAGATCGACATTGGCTGCGAGCATCCTCTGTCGAAACACACGTCGGCGTTCCACCAGTACGCAAAGCGCTAGGATACGGTCAGTTGTTGACTTACCAGGTGTGAACTCTGACTGTTTAGGTCTCCGATATTTCAGCAAATGACTCCGAACTCGCTTCAGTAGCAGATGGGCGAGCACCTTGCCTGGCACGCTGAGCAACGTTATACCGCGGTAGTTGTTGCAATCCTGACGGTCCCCTTTACCTTTCCAGATAGGGACGACCAACCCCCTTATCCAGTCAAAAGGAATGGTACCTGAATGCCATACAACAGTCAATACAGCATGCAACCCACGGATCATGGCCTCGCCTCCAACTTTGACCAACTCTGCACTGATGTTACAAATGCCAGCGGCCTTTCCACCACTCAACTTTGCCACAGCCTCTTTGACTTCATCAATAGTGGGTGCACCTTCGTTAATGGGCAGATCAGTATCCATCATCTGTAACCCAGTGGATTGAAGCTGTCCGCTTGGTGAGTTAACCTTGAGCAACTGCTCAAAGTATTCAGCCCAACGAGCCATCTGCCCGTCTGCGTCTGATACAAGGCAACCATCTGCTGTTCGGATAGCACTCACCCGAGATGTAGACTTGGAATTGAGCTTCTTCAGGATTTGATAAGCAGATTTGAGGTAATTAGCATTTTAATGACTCTCAAGATCCTCTGTGAGACTCCTGACATACTTCTCCTTGTTTTTACCTACGAGACATGTACTGGTCCCGGCTCCCAACCAGCCTAGGTGTGCAACACTTCTCTATGCTGTCCAGCGTCACCACCGACGCGAAACCACCCCGTGACCTCGGATCCCCCCCAACACATCCTCTGGCAGCCTCAAGAGTTTCACGTTTGAAGGTATCCCACAGTTCTACGGGGTCTTCTAGGGCATCAAGCACTTCAAACTGATTTGAGACTGTCATTGCATACTCATGAGCACATGACGAGTCCTTCAGTTTCTCAAGGTGGAACACATTGTGATCACATCTTGATTTCTTTCTGGACTTGATATGAAGCGTAAGCGTTCCAACAACAAGCCTGTGGTCAGTTGCAAAGAACTCAGCACTTCAGAAAACCCTACAGTTATGGAGGATCCTACAACGAGTACTAACGAGGATGTGATCGA
>JAPQNM010000002.1:14514155-14521454 GCA_029783475.1 Metacarcinus magister
ACGTCATTTCCTAGCCGAACCAAGTCGGATATAACGAACCAAAGTTCGTTATATCCGAGGCGTGGGATGAGCCAACCGAACTCTCCATTTTGTTTGAACATGAACGCGCCGACGCGCACGCCACTCAGTCCACAGTTAGCTCTCACTATGAAGGGTTGGTCGCGCCCGTGCTCCTGCCACTTTCTACCTACTACGTACCTACTACCTACTGTAAATTGTTTGTTAATTTTTGTTTAATATAACATACATCAATACACTTAAATTCAGTACCCCTGTAACAACTTTGTATGAAAACGTCTTAACGAACGAAACCCCGTATATAGCGAACTCATTCGGTATTTTTACCGAACTTCGGATATAACGAATCATCGGATATAACGTCAGACCCCCCCACCCAATTGGTTCGTTATATCGAGGTTTTACTGTATATATATATATATATATATATATATATATATATATATATATATATATATATATATATGTGTGTGTGTGGGTGTGTGTGCATATATATATATATATATATATATATATATATATATATATATATATATATGTGTGTGTGTGTGTGTGTGTGTGTGTGTGTGTGTGTGTGTGTGTGTGTGTGTGTGTGTGTGTGTGTATTTATATTGGGGAAGCGGTGACTTAGTGGTTAGCGTGTGGGTAGACCAACCCAGAGTCTCGAGTTCGAGTCCAGCAACGAGCTGGCTACTTTTCTTTGGAAAACCCGCCGAGTTGCCAAAGATCACCCATATGCTGCCGACATTATCCTTGACTGGGACTGCAACGTCATATGCAACGAGAAGATTCCACGGGATATATTTGCTGTAGTTCATATGTTGATTCACTCATTAGAAAATTATCATATTCAAATCGAAGATTATTTAGATATTCTCCATTTATCTGAATTCCTGACTTTTCCTAGTTCAAATTCTTAAAAACTTCCTCTAAAACTGCCATGAACAGTTGTGGAGGAATAATGTCTCTTTGTCTGACCCCTTTTTGTATTAGTATTTAATGTTGTCCTTATATAGCTTTATAATGGCAGTGTTTTCCTTATATCTTCTAATATCTTCACATATAATTATTTCCTCTACCCCTCTGTCTTCTGAGAACTAAGGTTTCCACTGAGTCAAAGGCTTTTTGAAAGTCTATGAAGGCCATGTGTATTGTGTAATGACATAGATATGGTAAGTTTTTGAATAACTACTTCGCAAACCAGCTTGCTCTTTCGGCTGATTTGAATCCAATGTTGCAGTAATCCTATTCGTGAGCACTTCTGTAAAAAATATTATAAGCTACAGACAGACAGACATGCTTGCCTAAACTATTTGATTACTTCAAATGTACGTGAATTGGTATGTCTGGGTATCGCAATCTATCTGGATTGCCAAAAAGTACATTTAATATGGTCCTCGCAATAGGCTGATCTCAAAATTGCGAGCACATGGAATAGGAGGTCATAATGTGCATAGTTGAGAGTTTTGCTCGCAGACAGTCAACAACGCATTAATTCATTTACGTAGTTAGTTAAGTGCCTCATTGTGACCAATACTCTTCATAAGATGTGTAAATGACGTAGAGAAGAATCTTTTGTCAAAAGTAGTAAAAATCACAGATGACACAAATTAGACAGTTAAGCATTATGCGGTGAAAACTAGCAGAATTCAGGAAAACTTAAACAATTAAGCAGTTGTAGTGAAGAATGATAGATGTCCTCTAACGTAGAAAGATCCAACTTTTAAGTACCAAATGCGCGATCATGATGCTAAGCCGCAAGATCTTGAAGTGATCATAAGCAACATTCTAAATATGAGCAGCAGAAAATGAAACATAGCAAATATAATGCTAAACTTGATTTTAAGAAACTTGTTCATAAATCATTAGACGTAATATAAGACTAGTAAACACAACATTTTTGAGGCCATACCTGGAAAAAACTGGGACAGCTTAAACATTGAATTACATTGAAATAGAATTTTTAAAAAGTACATGAAAAGTCCCTGCAGTACGTCATTTATTGAACAATGAAAGCAGCTGGGTATGTTCTCGCACCAACAAACACGAGGTGTTAAAGTTTTCAAAATACTCAATGAATTCAATAGAGTAAATCCTAGAGATCTATTTCAGATAAATCACACAACAGTAACAAGATGAAACGGTACACGATTGAAAGAACAGATACATAACAGATGTAGTAAAAGCAATTTATGATATAAGGACTCTTGACCATTGGAACAGAATCTCAGCTTTAGTAGTTACTTCAAAAACCATAGACAAGTGTTTGTCCCGCATTGGTAGACATTTGCAAGAAACAGGATCTTAATTATTACTTATCAATGATCTCCTAAATCTGACTCAATGCCCTATCCACTCCTATGCTGATGATACCACCTTATATTTTTCAATGTCGTACAACAGACACCCAACACAATAACAAGTAAATGATTCAAGGCGAGATGCTGTAGAACGCCTAACTTCTGATCTTTCACTAGTTTTTGATTGGGGCAGAGCAAACCTGGTTCTGTTCAATGCCTCAAAAACTCAATTTCTACAACTATCTACTCGACATAACCTTCCAGATAACTATCCTCTCTTCTTCAATGACACTCAACTGCCCCTCTCCTCAACATTAAACAAACTCGGTCTATCCTTTACTAAAAATATAAACTGGCAATTTCATATATCTACTCTTGTTAAATCAGCTTCCAAGAAGTTAGGTGTCCTATGGCGTCTGCGTCCATTTTTCTCTCCCTCCTCCCTCCTTCAACTCACACAGCTTTACCAAACACGGTGGAGTCTAAGGTTTTTCGTCTGATCAACTTTTCTCCTCTAACTGACTGTCTTGATTCTTTAAGTCACCGACGCAATGTTGCATCTTTATCTCTTTTCTACCGATATTTTCATGCTGACTGCTCTTCTGAACTTGCAAACTGCATGCCTGCACAAGGCTACTTCTTTTCATCCTATTCTGTCCCTCTTTCTGATGCAAGAGTTAACCAGTATATCTACTCTTTCATCCCATACACTGGTAAACTCTGTAACTCTCTTCCTTTATCTGTTTTTTCACCTGCTTATAACCTGAACTCTTTCAATTTAGCGTGACAGGTGTCTGTCAAGACACCTGTCACGCTAAATTGAACCTACATCCCCCCCCCCTCCTTCTCTATTTCTTCTACTGTCCTCCTTACAGGGTCTGGCGACAACCTATTTTTGTTTGCCCTTGGCTGGTACCCTTTTAATGTAAAAAAAATTTAATATATATACAAAAATAGTTGTGTATGGTTTTTATAGCGTTTCCCTGTTTTTCTTATGTTTCAGATGAGAACTGTAACAATAACACCTGATTATTATTCTAAATTTATTCTCCCTTAGGATGCACCAGCACTAGTGGATAAATATCATTCTATCATTCCCTGATCTAATTATTTACCATGAAATGTCCATGTCCTTGATTCCTTCAGTGTGAATGGTGTTCCCTTCTTACTGTTTCCAGCCGGCACGTTGATGGAGGAAGAAGTGGACAGGGAGGAGCCTTGCTCTATTCTATCCTAAATCTCCCACGAGTAGTTTACAAGTAGTTTACATGTAGTTCAGCAGATACCTTGAAATATACCAACAGGTCTGATGGTATCTTTTTTCTCCTATATAATCATATGCAATCCTTGTTCTTTTCGCTCGTTTCTTGTTGAAGTCTAATAGTAATGTGTTTTCACCTTTGCTGAGAGAGAGAGAGAGAGAGAGAGAGAGAGAGAGAGAGAGAGAGAGAGAGAGAGAGAGAGAGAGAGAGAGAGAGAGAGAGAGAGAGAGAGAGAGAGAGAGAGAGAGAGAGAGAGAGAGAGAGAGAGAGAGAGAAAAAAAAATACATGAGAAGAACAGACACCAGAAGACCTATTGGTCTATAACTAGGGAATCTGCTGGACTACATACTACTACAAGTACACTAAGAGTTTGAGAACAGGATAGACACAGAACAAGGCTCTCTTCACACCCTCCTCTTCCTCCGGCAACATGCCGGCAGGAAAAACAGATAGAAGGGAACACCTTGTACAAAACATGGACATGGACATTTTATAGTAAAGACTGAAAATAGAGGAGGATACTATACTATACTAGACTAGACTAGACTACTATACTATACTATACTATACTGGACTAGACTAGACTACCACTACTGATGGTACATCCTGGATGGGGAATAACATAAATATTGTATCAATTACTGCTACTACAGTTCTCACCTGAAATATAGGGACATAAGGTTAGTTTCATGGACATTATTTTGGTAGGTGTTCATAACATTTATTCTAAATCGTATGCTCATATCAAATGGAAACTAGTGAAGTGGACACAGACATAAGGACCCATACTGCAACTGTTGTTCAGGTAGAAATGCGATTCTCGTTTACTTCGGATCATGGGATTTCTCAGTACCCTGGCAACCAACAGCCGCATCTCACCCACCAGTCTAAGTCACTCTACACCATGAATCCCTTAATTATCGGTAAAGTATATTTCATAGACACAGTTTCACAAATGCTCGCATTGTTTACTCTAGATTATATGCTCATCTCAAATGGGAACCAGTGAAGTAGACACCGACCAGTAGGACTCATACTGCAACTATTGTTGAGGTAGAGATGCGATATCTCATTTACTTGGATCAGGTAATCTCTCAATACCCTAACAACCAACAGCTGCAGCCCTCCCCCCAACCCCCTACCCCAGTCTGAGTCACTTTACACCATGAATCCCTTAATTACCTTTATCAAAGTAAACCTGTTTCTCTGAAATGTTTGTCTAATCTGGATTTGAAAATGTCTATAGTTTTAGAATTAACTACTGATGCTAGGAGTCTATTCCAATGGTCAACAACTCTAACATTGAAGTATGACTTACGAGCAATTGTGTTATATCTATGTACTTTGAACTTCATATAGTTACCTCTCGTTACTGACACATTATTCATTTAAAAAAGTACTTCTGGATTGATTTTATCGAATTTATTTAGAATTTTAAAGACTTCAATCATATCTCCCCTAATTCTTCGCTTATGGAGGGTGAACGTGTCTAACTGTTTTAAACGTTCCTCAAATGATAAATTACGCAATGTAGAAATAAGTTTTGTCGCTCGTCTCTGTACTCTTTCCAACAAGTTTAGGTCCTTAATGTAGTTTGATGACCAGAATTGTATCGCATATTCACGGTGTGGCCTTACAAATGCCGTATAGAGTTTTTTTCATTACTTCTGGCGCTTTATGATCGAAATTTCTTGAAATTAGCCCCAGCGTCATATTTGCTTTCTTACTGGTAGCTATGCACTGATCATTCACTTTCAGATTACAGTTAATGATTACACCAAGATCCTTTTCTTGTTTGACTTTATCGAGCTCCTGATCACGCATTTTGTATTTAAAATTTGGATTTCTATCGCCAATATACATAACCTTACATTTGTCTGTATTAAAAGACATTAACCATTTTTCACTCCAATCGATTAGTTTGTTTAGATCCTCCTGAATTCTATCACAGTCTACAGTGCATATTACTTTACCGCCAAGTTTTGTATCGTCTGCGAATTTTCCTACTTTTGACAAAAGATTGCCTGCTAAATCATTTACATATATGATGAAGAGCGTGGGTCCCAGGACCGACCCTTGAGGCACACCACTAATTACGTTTTGCCAATCAGATAATTCGGTCTGAGAGCCAGTCTTCTATCCACGCTCATAGATAATCTCCTATTCCATGTGCCCTCAATTTAGATATGAGCCGTTTATGAGGAACTTTATCAAATGCTTTTTGAAAATCCAAGTAGATCACATCATATGGCTCCCGGACATCCCAACTCGCGTGAACATCATTAAAGAAGTCTAACAGATTAGTTAGACATGATTTATCACTACGAAATCCTTGCTGGTTTTCTACTATTAATTTATTTTTCTCGAGGAACTCAACTCTCTTATCCCTGATGATCTTTTCAAAGAGTTTGATTAATACTGACGTTAGACAAATTGGTTAATAGCTTGTTTCTTTTCTCCCTTCTTAAAGATGGGGGTTATGTTTGCTCTTTTCCATGCACGAGGTACTCTAGCTTGTGTTAATGATATATTGAATAAACTTGTTATAGGAGTTTCTAGCAACGCACAACATTCTTTAAGTAGCCGTGGTGAAATTTTATCAGGACCAACGGACTTATTTGGATCAATCTTGTGTAAATATTTACGAACTTCATGTGCTTGAATTTCGGTTATGATGAGCTTTTCTTCATCGGGGCCTTGAAATATATTCGACGGGGTAGGGATATCTGCTTTATCTTCCTCAGTAAAGACTCTACTGAACGTTGAATTAAGTATGGAGGCCATATCTTTATCATCGCTGATTAGAATAGTATCATTATCTACTAGTGTGCCAAATTATTTCTTACGGTTTTTTTGTTTCGTATGTAACTAAAGAACAATTTGGGATTTTTCTTTGTTTCGTGAGATATCCTTACTTCATACTCGCGCTTTCTTTTCCTTATCTCTCTTTCGCACGTTCTTTTAAGATCAACTTAACTGTTGTAATCTGAGGTTAACTGTGATAATTTGAATTTTTTGTAAGCCTTTCTCTTTTCTGCTATAATTTTTTGTAAGCTGTCAGTCATTCATACTGGTTGACATATATTAATTTTTTCGTGGTTTATGTGGAATGTTTTCGTTAACTATCGATTTGAGATTTGCTGTGAACGTCTTTTAAGTTTCGTCTATGCAAACATTTTCTAAGCATTGATTCCAGTTTACTGATTCTATTTCCCTTCTTATGTTCGCAAAATTTGCCTTCCTATAGTTAGTTACCAATAACATATTTTCTTTTGTTATAATTTGAAGGTTTCATTCGATTCTAACGATGTTGTGATCACTGTTTCCCAGAGGTTCGCCTACTTCACTAGTGTGAATAATATCGCTGTCATTCGTATATATTAGATATAAGATATTATTTCCTCGAGTAGGTGTCTGAACTATTTGATATAGAAAAGCCTCCTCTGTTAGTTCTAATAATCTGGTTCCTTCTCGATCGGCCGTTAAAATTGACCAGTTTACTGAGGGGTTGTTAAATCTCCGCAAATTACTGCATTTTTATCTTTAATTACAGATTTAATTTCATCATAAAGAATTATATCATTTTCTTCGCTTAATATCAGAGGTCTGTATACTACGCTGAGGATAGATTTCTTATTTTTGTCCGTAATTTCAACATAGAGAGTGTCATATGCATCCACATTTATTTTATTGATCTTAACTACCTTCATACAATTTT
>JAPQNM010000002.1:14521554-14566554 GCA_029783475.1 Metacarcinus magister
ATGATAGCATCATAGGACATCACCAGGGCTCATAGTGTTCCCCAAGGGATCCTCGCAGCCCTAAAACAACAACAACATTACCCCCCCAAAATTGGGGGTTGTCTTATAAGCCTGGTATAAAATGTAAATCTTAAATCCTGTGGTGTATGGGACGTTGTTGGCGCGGGATTGATGGTAGACTTAGCCCTGCCTTGGTAGCAACATACACAATTTTTACTGAAATCACTTACCGTAATTCACATTATTTCAATAAAATAATAAAAGTATAGTGCAATAAAAGTACTCTTATATAATATATCGTGTGGTATGACTGCACAATTCTAATAAATTTGCTTCTTTTCTGACCAGCCTTGGCTGGAGGAAGGATGGGTGGGGAGAAGTTTTTTTTTACTGTTTTATCCTTTCTATACTAATAATAATTAGTGTAGTTTAGTGAAATAAAACAGCCAAGTAGGGATCTGAAGGTCTGTTGCTGTTTGTATTCCTTTGTAACAACACTTATATCTGTGGTCTTCAACTTACTAATTCTTGTATGTATTGTATCCAAAACAGCACCTAACTTGTTTATCTTTCCATAAACTATAAAACTTAAAACCATAAACTAATAAACATGGCTGAACCAAAAACTAACCCTCAGTAAATGTTTTAGAAATTTTAGGTACAAATGATGGTACAAACAATTTTCTAAGGAATACATCTCTACTTCACAATTTCTTACCTGGTCTGTAAGCAACAGGAATTTGCAGAGCTAGTCTACTTTGTAGCCACTTTGCAATGTTTTTAAATTTTGCTCCTCCTCCAACAATCAAGATGCTGCTGTACATTTTTCGCTTCATTTCGTCACTTTCTGCAAAATGTGCTTAGTTTAACAAATCAAATGGGTGGATTCACATTGGTTTCTTTCTGGATATATTGTTTTTTGGAACACTGAATCTAGTATCTAACCAATATTTATGACTTTATCAATCTTCCCAAAATTTAAGTATTAAAATCATTGCACCTTAAACACAACATTCGACAGATACCTTACAATTACCATTACTGTACAGTGTAATTGATCAACTAACTCTATAAGGAAAGGAAAAAGAGAAAAAAGTATGGTGGTCTGTGCACAAATATTAATGTACTACCTGAGAGAGAGAGAGAGAGAGAGAGAGAGAGAGAGAGAGAGAGAGAGAGAGAGAGAGAGAGAGAGAGAGAGAGAGAGAGAGAGAGAGAGAGAGAGAGAGAGAGAGAGAGAGAGAGAGAGAGAGAGAGGAGGGAGGCGGCGGCTGCTAGTGAGGTGAGGATTGTGTCTGCTAATTTAAGAGGTTTCCATACCAACGTTGGTGAACTCATGCACAATGTGATAATTAAAAATCGTGCTGATGTTGTGTTTGTGTGTGAGACCTTCCTTGACGCCAATGTGCCAGTGAACTATGCTCGTGTGCGTGGTTATTCAACCTGGAACAGAAAGGACTGCTCGACCTAAGGTGGAGGTGTGGCCTTTTGTTACAAGGAAAGCCTCAATGTTCAGGAAATTGAGCCCACCATGCCCGTGCCCAGGGAACTTGAATTACTGCCAGTAAAAATCACAGACAACAACGGGAAGGGATTATTGTGTGTTGGGTGTTATCGCCCTCCCTTGCAGGGTACCGCACTGATTGACTACCTGACAGTGAACTTGGAAGCAATGATGGTGGGAAATCAATGTGAATATGTGATTATCGTTGGTGACCTAAACCAGAACACTGTGAGCGAGGCATTTAACACACTGTCAGTTGTGAGTGACTTACACAACTATGTCACTTTCCCCACCCACAGCTCTGGATCGTCCCTTGATCCAGTGGTGACGAACCTTCCTCCCATGGATTTGTGAGCACTTCAGACCATGTGGCGGTCCTAACAAGGATTACTTTCAAGAGGCCGCATTAAGAGTGCCACACCCGCATGCTGTGGAGGTGGGAGAAGGTTAACTGGCAGGTCCTGCCTCCCTGAGAGGAACAAACTTGGGTGACGTGTTGTGTGGTGACACCGACCAACAGGTGAGGCAGTTCACTGAGCTGTTCCACGCCCTACAGGCTCGTTGGGTGCCCCACTCCACACATCAAACCAAGGCATCAGACCAACCTTGGTTTGGAAAAGAATGCCGTGCTGCCTCTGATGCCAAGTACAGCGCCTGGCTTGCCTTCAAGAGGCATCTGACAGCCCGGAACAGGCAGCGGCATAGAGAGGCAGCCAAGCACATGAAGTCCACTCAGGAGTGGGCCTCTAATCAATGGGTGATAAACCTCGGAAGAAAACTGAGGGGCGGCCATGTTGGGACCAAACGGTGGTGGAGCCTTGTGAACCTGCGAGTACTGCCAGCGCCGTATATATACGGTTCCATTTCCGACGGGAAGCGATGATGTCATCGCTTCCCGTCTGACATGCGGCCTGTCACAGCACATCTTCAAGGTGGGTTTTAATGCCTTTAAAGTGCTCGTAGATCATTTCTATTATTTTTCCCAATTGTTTTCAGATGGTTAGAGACCCTATAAATTGTTTAAAAAAAAAGAAAGAAAAATGGCTGGCACTGGGGGTAAGTTTATGTTGAGAATGGCTGGCACTACGCGAGTTAAGGAGAAGTAGGGTGTGTCTCCGGGGAATACCATCCCTCCCCTCCCCCGGAGTGATGGCAGCGTGGTCCAGACCGCTCGTGATATGGTGAACTTGCTGGCTAAGCACTTCACTGAAAAGATGTGTATGCCCGACCCCGACCCACACTACCAAACATAGTTAAAGACAAACAATTGTGTCACAAAGAGTGAGGTGGAAGTGAAAGCAGCGTTACTAAAATTTGACGAGCAAAAAGCGGTGGTTCCAGATAACCTCAGTCCCCGCCTTCTTACACTGGCACAAAGATACAGCCCGGAGGAGGAGACTGCCACGGCCACCCACATGAATGCCACGCTGAGCTGCATTGCATCGTGGAGCAGCAAGTGGCAAGTAAAATTCGCCTCCAGCAAGACACAGCTGCTAATAATCTCCAGGTCGAGCACAGCCCTGCGCTTCACCCTTGAAAGGGAGGCGCTTCTGCCACAGGTAAGCTGGCGTCACTCAGGAGGATCTCGTGGTTCCTTGATGGCAAAGGACTTAAGATCCTGTACAACGCACAGGTTCACTCCTTCCTGGAGTACTCGTGCCTTGTGTGGGGTGGTGCGGCTAGCAGGCATCGCTCCCTTCTCGACAGGGTGCAGGCTCGAGCGGTGAGGATCATAAAGGACAGTGGTGCTGATCATGAGCCAAAACTCCACTCCCTTCAGCATCGCAGGGACGTAGCGGGCATCACTGTGATCTTCAAGGTCCACTAAAAGCAAGTTCCACATCTCCAAACTCTCCGACAGTCCCTCCGGCGTGTACAAGTAACCACCGGAGCTGTCGCTTCAGTACCCGCGGAACTATTGCAGTCTCGTTGCCGTACTTGGCACCACCAACGTCAGTTTATGTACCACTATGTTAATTTGTGGAATAACCTACTTGCTACACATTTAGACTTTAGTGCAAAGAATGTGCAGCATTTCAAAGAATGTGTTAACATCTGGTTGCCATGAGCAGCAGAGTAGCAATTGTTTTAATTATATGTATGTACTGGAATTAGGCTTTTAGATAAGAAACACTAAAAATGTTACTTTTAGCCTGTAAAGTGTTACATTTTATGTAAAAATATTATATAACACGCTCTTAAATAAAAAGAGAGAGAGAGAGAGAGAGAGAGAGAGAGAGAGAGAGAGAGAGAGAGAGAGAGAGAGAGAGAGAGAGAGAGAGAGTGTGTGTGTGTTTTGTATAAATAATGACTCACGGCATCTATCTATGCTAGTAAGAATGGCTTGTTCCAGAGAGAGTAGCTTGTCAGAGTAGGTATAAGCTGTGGCATCATTTCGTGACGATGTTGAAGGAGCAATCTGAGCTGGAGGAAGTGGTTGGTCATCAACAACAATGTCTTCTTCCCCTGCATCACCTCCTTCACCTCCTCCAACTTCCATGGCCTCAGCTGCCTCACGTCCACCTCTCCTCTGAAAGGTCATAAAGAACCAATTTTTCACATATAAATCAACTAGGGTGCCAGCTAACACTGAAAATGGAGATGTGAAAAAGTTTTTGTAATGGATATATATACTTTTGGCATTCGAAAAACATGACTTTCTCGAGTAGAAATTCTGAGATTACACATATATAGAAAATTTTTTGTAATATTTACCAACACTATGGATTTGCAATAGCATGAAACACCAACTCTATGTGGAGATGTTTTATAAGTAAATATAACACAAATACATGTTCTATTTCCTTATTAATGGCTTCAACAGGGATATTCTAGGTTGCTCCAGAAATTTAAGACCACATAATTCTTAAGAAAAATGTTCCATATACAATTAGTCATTTAAATTTACTGTTGGATTTATTCAATTCTTAAAATTATACACTGCTGCTGTTGCTCCTGGAGACAGACAACAAAGAATTACATAGAAATCCAGACCATCAGACCCTATTGTCCAAACTAGGTTGTCTGTCCTTACCCGAGAGTAGAACATATCTTAAAAGAAAGCATTAGAAAAGTTTAGTTAAAATATATGCTGTCAAGTATCCAGCAGTGTGTCGGGTCTTATTGCCCTATCTGAAACCTTGTTGGAGATGTTTACCAAGTTTGTTTTAAATAAAATTTATTGTGTTACACTGTCTACATCTTGTTATGTATACATCTTGGTTTTAACTTATTACATCTTTATTTGTGAGAAGTCATCAATTTTAAACATCTTATTTGCGTCAACATTCATGAATGCTTTAAGTATCTTGAAAAACACCAGTTTACCTCGGAGATGTCATTTCTCAAGCAAGAACAGGTTAAGCTAGCCTCTCTTAGTAAGGTTTATTTCATAAGGACGGAACCATCTTAGATCCTACGCTGGACAGCTTCTAATTACCTCTGCTAACGAAGTTGAGTGAGAGGTTATGATTTCACTTGTGTTTGTTTGTTTGTTGCTATTTTATAAATTTTCAGACATCATGCATTGCAACCTTATGAAACTTCATCAACACCCCCACCTAAATGAAATATCCATTCCAATAAATTTTGAAAGGTTGGTTCAAAAATCCATAACGATCAAAATGCATAATTAACGTGACACTATCCTGAGAATTCACTCCATTAGTTTTTCAACCATCAAGATCAAAGATCAAGGTCAGGAAAAATTCACGAATATTAGCAGCAGTGGCGGAGGTACTATCACTTCAGGACCTGAAATACTACCAATAAGTTCATAATTCGGATGTAGCAGGTAACCATCTGATGGATGTTAATTATCTGCATTTAAATCCAGAAGGGTGGTCATTAACTGCTCTCTCTCTCTCTCTCTCTCTCTCTCTCTCTCTCTCTCTCTCTCTCTCTCTCTCTCTCTCTCTCTCTCTCTCTCTCTCTCTGATTCTCTACTCAAGATCTTGATCCAGCTTTCATTTGTGAGTAGAGAGTACTACTTCTACTACTACTACTACTACTACTGATATTACTACTATTACCATTACTACTACTAACACCACCATAACTACCACCATCAAGGTAAAGTGAGGGCACATGCTGTAGCTGCGTGAACAGCTGGGTGAGCTGTGCGCCGACTGCCCTCGTCCAGGATCGAACTCAGGCCAGCAGATTCGTAGTCAGATGTGCTAACCACTGCACCACTGAGGCGCTACTACTATTACTATTACTACTACTATAACAATTCCTATAATCTCTACATTGTAAAGTGGCGGTAAAAGCTCTGCCTTCCCTGCTCCACCTGACATTTGAGATTGGCTGATAGGATGATGGATAGAATGGTGATAGTTTAGGTTCTATCTGGTGATCAGTAAGGAGGGCATGGGAGGAAAGACTGCTGCTAATTCATTAATTCTCTCTCTCTCTCTCTCTCTCTCTCTCTCTGTCTCTCTCTCTCTCTCTCTCTCTCTCTCTCTCTCTCTCTCTCTCTCTCTCTCTCTCTCTCTCTCTCTCTCTCTCTCTCTCTCTCTCTCTCTCTGTTGTTTATGACACCTACTTCCTGTTATCCTTGTCTATTACGTTGTAATGCCTCAGTGGTGCAGTGTTTAGCACGTCTGACTACGAATCCGCTGGCCCAAGTTCGATTGCGGGTGAGAACAGTTAGCGCACAACTCATCCAGCATTTCATCCTCCAAAACGGGTTGGTCAATAAATGGATCCCTAGGGAAACATGGGGAAGGTAAACTGTGGAAACTGAGATATCACAGTGGCCCTGTGTAGCGGATTACTTTCCACCACAGGCTCAAAGGCCCATGTGATGGGAGAAGAGCGCCAGCAGCTACGCGCAGCTACAACGTATGCCCCCTTTTACCTTACTCTATGTTGTGGACAATTTGTAAAGTAATTAGAAAGGTAAGTGAGAAGATATACAGGTTAGGTGCTGTTTTGAATACAGTACAGACAATAATTGGTAAATTAGAAACCACATGTATAAGCGTTGTGTTGAATAAGGAAGCTGGAATGGTAGACAAGGTAGATGAGATAATTTTGAGAATAGGGAGTAAGTTAGATGACAGATATGGCTTCCAACGTGCTATAACATGTGTTTGGTTCTAGGGGAAAACTTTTTAATTTCGTCAAAACTTAACTTAGGCTTAGATTGGTTACCCTTGAAACAGATCATACCATGCGTCTAAAACCATTTCTAAATAATAATGACATGAATGAGGCAAGTTGGCTCAGTGTTAACATGCCTCACACTATGCATGAACTAGCTCACGCACGCATACATATTTCATTAAGCCAATTTACTGTGAGTGTGCGTGTGTATTTACCTAGTTGTATTTTACAGGGTTCGAGCAGGGTTCATTATGTCCTGTCTCCATATCTATATTTATCCAACTTCTTCTTAAAATCATGTATGCTGGCTGCCTCAACAATCTCTTCCCTCAGTCCATTCCATACATCCACAGTTCTATGTGGAAAACTATACTTCTTGACATCTCTTGAACATCGACTCTTTCTAACCTTCTTTGAATGCCCTCTCGTACGTCTGGATGCATCTTCCGTCAGTATCACCAGGTCTTGCCTGTCTATCTTTTCCTTCCCACTAACGATTTTGTAAATGGTTATTAATTCTCCTCTCTCTCTTCTATCTTGCAGCGTTAGCAGTCCCATTTCCTTCAATCTATCCTCATATTCTAGACCCTTCAGTTCTGGTACCATTCTTGTGGCTGTCCTCTGGATCTTTTCCAACTTCTTGACATCCTTCTTCATATGTGGAGACCACACCACTGCTGCATATTCCAACCTAGGACGCACCACGGTAGTCAGAATCTTCCTCATCATGTCCTTGTCCATATAGCGAAATGCCACCCTAATGTTCGATAACATCCTGTATGTTGAGCCAAATATCCTACTTACATGTCTTTCTGGCGACAATGTGTCCTGAATAATCAGCCCTAGGTCCTTCTCCTCCCTTCTCTTCGTAATCACTTCCTTCCCTATCTTATACTCCCATACAGGTCTTCTTAAGCTCTTTCCCATCTCTAACACATGGCATTTCTTGGCATTAAAATCCAATTTCCACTTCTGGCTCCATTCATAAATCTTATCTATATCTCTCTGCATCTCCACGCAATCATCATGGCTCCTTATCACTCTTAAGATCTTAGCATCATCAGCAAATAGATTTATGTAACTGTTCAATCCCTCCTGCATATCATTTATATATATTTGAAGCATGATGGGTGCCAATACTGACCCTTGGGACACGCCAAGGGTAAGTATTGGCATGTGTGTGTGTGTGTGTGTATTTACCTAGTTTACCTAGTTGTGGTTTACGGGAGGGGAGTAATCTCATGGTATCCCATCTCTGTATCCTTTATCTAGTTTCTTCTTAAAAGTATGCACAGTCCCAGCCTTCACAACTTCCTCGCCCAGTTCGTTCCATTTATCTACAACTCTATGAGGAAAACTATATTTCTTGATGTCCGTCCCTTCTACAGTTTTCCTTTTTCAACTTTAAACCATGTCCTCTTGTATTCCGTGTATCCAAGGGTAAAAAGTCTTCCCTATACATGTCCTCCATACCATTTGCCATTCTATAGACATTTATCAAATCACCTCTTTCCCTTCTCTCCTCGAGTGTAGTGATTTCTAATCTTTTCAGTCTCTCTTCATAGGTCAAAGTACTCATCTCAGGAACCATCTTCGTAACTGCTCTCTGAACTCTTTCTAACCTTGCAATATTTTTCTTTTTATGGGGAGACCACACGACTGCTGCATATTCCAACCTCGGTCGTACCACAGAAGTCAAAATCTTCTTTATCATCCTTTCATCCAGATACGAAAAGGCCACTCTCATCCTTTTTAATAAATTCATCATCCCACCAGCAATTTTGTCAATATGTTGGTCTGGAGTCAAGTCCTCTGTAACAGTCACTCCCAAATCCACTTCTTCTTTTGATTTCTCCAACCTGACACCATTTATCTCATAATCATATTGCACTCTCTTTTGGCTCTTACCAAACTCCATCACCTTGCATTTACTCAAGTTAAATTCCATTTGCCATGATTTACTCCAACTATTGATCTTGTTTAAGTCACTTTGTAGCATCATACAGTCATTTACATTTTCAACTTTCCTCATTAATTTTGCATCATCCGCAAACAGGTTTATGTAACTGTCAACTTCATCACTCAAGTCATTAACGTAAATCACAAACATTAATGGTCCCAACACAGATCCCTGTGGGACACCACTGGTTACCTTGAGCCAAGACGAACACTGGTCACGTATTACTGTTCTCATTTCTCTATCATGAAGATAATCCTCCATCCACTCCAGTGGTTTTCCTCCAATTCCTCCGTATTTTTCAATTTTCCATATTAATCTTCGATGCGGTACTTTATCAAAAGCCTTCTTTAAATCCAGGTATACACCGTCCACCCATCCATCCCTTTCTTGAATAACATCAATCACTTTTGAGTAAAAAGATAACAAATTTGTGGAGCATGATCTTCCCTTTCTAAATCCAAACTGGCAATTTGTTAATACTTTATGCCTCTCCAAGTGGTCCATCCATCTCTCCTTAATCACTCTCTCACACATCTTCCCCACAACGCTGGTCAAGGACACTGGTCTATAGTTTAGCGGGTTTTCCTTATTTCCCCCTTTAAATATCGGTGTGATATTTGCCCTTTTCCAGTCCTTAGGCACTCTTCCCTGCGTCAATGATGTTACCACCACACTATGAATTTTCCCAGCCAATTGCTCACAGCATTCCTTCAAAATCCAGTTTGATACTCCATCTGGTCCCATTGATTTATTGATTGATTTATTAATCATCTTAAATATTTCCTCATTTGTAACAGAGACATTTTTCATCGAGGTCCCTTTGAAGACTTCCTCTACAGGCTCGAACTCTCTCTCCACAGTGAACACTGATCTAAAGTGTTCATTCATCACCTCCGCCATATCCTGAGCCTCTTCGTAGACTGTTTCTTCCACTTTCAGCTTTGTTATCCCTTCCTTCTGTTTCATCTTCCCATTGATGTGTTTGTAAAACAGCTTGGGTTCATCTATACACTTGTCTATTACATCTCTTTCATATTTTCTTCTCTCCATTCTTATTATCTCGACATATTCGTTCCTAGCTTTAATGTACTCGTCCCATCTGTTTTCAGTTTTCCTCTTCTTCCATCTATTCAAAGCATTTTTCTTGTCATTTCTTGCACTTTTACATTTTGCATTGAACCATTCTTTCCCTTTTCTACCTCCTGGTTTTCCTCTAGGTACAAATTTCTCCACTGCAATATTGTAAATCTTCAAAAATTCATTCCATTTCTCTTGAACATTCTCAGCCTGCTCAAAGTCCTTCCATTCCACCTCAACAAAGAAGTCTTTTAATTTCTTAAAATCAGCTCTCCCATATTTAAATCTCTTCTCCTTATACTCCTCATTTATGATTTCATTTTCATTTCTCATCTCAAAATTTATCATCACATGGTCACTTTTTCCCAGGGGGCTTTCACATTGCAAGGCCTCAATACTCTCCCTATCCTTGGTGTGTGTGCGTGTGCGTGCGTGCGTGCGTGGGTGGGGGGGTAGGGGGTGGCTGGGTGTGTGTGTGTGTGTGTGTGTGTGTGTGTGTGTGTGTGTGTGTGTGTGTGTGTGTGTGTGTGTGTGTGTGTGTGTGTGTGTGTGTGTGTGTGTATTTATTTACCTAGTTGTATTTACCTAGTTGTGGTTTACGGGAGGGGAGTAATCTCATGGTATCCTGTCTCTGTATCCTTTATCTAGTTTCTTCTTAAAAGTATGCACAGTCCCAGCCTTCACAACTTCCTCGCCCAGTTCGTTCCATTTATCTACAACTCTATGAAGAAAACTATATTTCTTGATGTCCCTTCTACAGTTTTCCTTTTTCAACTTTAAACCATGTCCTCTTGTATTCCGTGTATCCAAGGGTAAAAAGTCTTCCCTATCCATGTCCTCCATACCATTCGCCATTCTATAGACATTTATCAAATCACCTCTTTCCCTTCTCTCCTCGAGTGTAGTGATTTCTAATCTTTTCATTCTCTCTTCATAGGTCAAAGTACTCATCTCGGGAACCATCTTCATAACTGCTCTCTGAACTCTTTCTAACCTTGCAATATTTTTCTTTTTATGGGGAGACCACACGACTGCCGCATATTCCAACCTCGGTCGTACCACAGAAGTCAAAATCTTCTTTATCATCCTTTCATCCAGATACGAAAAGGCCACTCTCATCCTTTTTAATAAATTCATCATCCCACCAGCAATTTTGTCAATATGTTGGTCTGGAGTCAAGTCCTCTGTAACAGTCACTCCCAAATCCACTTCTTCTTTTGATTTCTCCAACCTGACACCATTTATCTCATAATCATATCGCACTCTCTTTTGGCTCTTACCAAACTCCATCACCTTGCATTTACTCAAGTTAAATTCCATTTGCCATGATTTACTCCAACTATTGATCTTGTTTAAGTCATTTTGTAGCATCATACAGTCATTTACATTTTCAACTTTCCTCATTAATTTTGCATCATCCGCAAACAGGTTTATGTAACTGTCAACTTCATCACTCAAGTCATTAACGTAAATCACAAACATTAATGGTCCCAACACAGATCCCTGTGGGACACCACTGGTTACCTTGAGCCAAGACGAACACTGGTCACGTATTACTGTTCTCATTTCTCTATCATGAAGATAATCCTCCATCCACTCCAGTAGTTTTCCTCCAATTCCTCCGTACTTTTCAATTCGTGTGTGTGTGTGTGTGTGTGTGTGTGTGTGTGTGTGTGTGTGTGTGTGTGTGTGTGTGTGTGGGTGGGTGGGTGGGTGGGTGGGTGGGTGGGTGGGTGGGTGGGTGGGTGGGTGGGTGGGTGGGTGGGTGGGTGTGTGTGTGTGTGTGTGTGTGTGTGTGTGTGTGTGTGTGTGTGTGGGTGTGTGTGTGTATTTACCTAATTGTATTTACCTAGTTGTATTTTACAGGGTTCGAGCAGGGCTCATTATGTCCTGTCTCCATATCTATATTTATCCAACTTCTTCTTAAAATCATGCAT
Source organism: Metacarcinus magister (assembly GCA_029783475.1). Taxonomy (NCBI): domain Eukaryota; kingdom Metazoa; phylum Arthropoda; class Malacostraca; order Decapoda; family Cancridae; genus Metacarcinus; species Metacarcinus magister. The sequence goes on from JAPQNM010000002.1 coordinate 14,533,142, forward strand.
GCTGGCTGCCTCAACAATCTCCTCTCTCAGTCCATTCCATACATCCACAGTTCTATGTGGAAAACTATACTTCTTGACATCTCTTGAACATGGACTCTTTCCAACCTTCTTTGAATGCCCTCTCGTACGTCTGGATGCATCTTCCGTCAGTATCACCAGGTCTCGTCTGTCTATCTTTTCTTTCCCACTAACGATTTTGTACATAGTTATTAAATCTCCTCTCTCTCTTCTATCTTGCAGCGTTAGCAGTCCCATTTCCTTCAATCTATCCTCATATTCTAGATCCTTCAGTTCCGGTACCATTCTTGTGGCTCTCCTCTGGTGGATCCTTTCCAACTTCTTGACATCCTTCTTCTTATGTGGAGACCACACCACTACTGCATATTCCAACCTAGGACGCACCATGGTAGTCAGAATCTTCCTCATCATGTCCTTGTCCATATAACGAAATGCCACCCTAATGTTCGATAACATCCTGTATGTTGAGCCAAATATCCCACTTATATGTCTTTCTGGCGACAATGTGTCCTGAATAATCAGCCCTAGGTCCTTCTCCTCCCTTCTCTTCGTAATCACTTCCTCCCCCATTTTATACTCCCATACAGGTCTTCTTAGGCTCTTTCCCATCTGTGTGTGTGTGTGTGTGTGTGTGTGTGTGTGTGTGTGTGTGTGTGTGTGTGTGTGTGTGTGTGTGTGTGTGTGTGTGTGTGTGTGTGTGTGTGTGAGAAGCACTGAGACCATTGCCTAAAGCAGGTCCAAGGATGAAAAGTGGAATGAATCAAATGAAATGCTATTCTACCATTCTAACTGACAAACCAGTGAAAAAGGCACTGAAAAGGAAAGAAGATGAAAGACATAAAACGAGAAAAAATATATTTTTTAGAAACGACAAGAAAAGACAATTACAGAAATCAAAACTTGTTCATGAAAACTCAGATGAACCGAACATTCTGTTTGGTGTGTATGGAACCTTTTTCTTAAAGCACTGGATTAAGTGTAGAGTATACAACTTGTGGGCACATAAACAAATTAAGATTTGTTTTATACATGCCACAATTCAACTGCGATTCAAATGATGATTCAGAATATTACTGGTTCTTTCCTTACTAAAAATATACTTTTTGTGATTTTAGAACTGAATATTCAAGTTTTTGTTCCTCCAAGTGAAGGTTGAGACTAGGCTTATGGATGACCCAAATACTAAATCTAGGGGAAAAAATAGTAAAAATTGAAAAAAAAGAAAAATATATATACAAATTGCAAAATTTTGGAAATCTTTTGACAACTTTTGTAGGATCAATCTGTGATTTGTTTAGAATGAATCTGCTTGGTGGATTTGGAGGAAATGTTGTTTGAAGCTTTTTCTCCCATAAGGCCCCATATTAGTGAAAATTTAAAAAATTTGTATAAACTAAAATAAGCCAAATTTTTAAAATCTAAAAAAAGAAGACTCTGGGTCTGGCAATTACATATCCTGACATGAAATTTGGTGATAATTTGTGCAAAAGACTTTGCGCTATATGCGACACGCCAGATGGACAGATGACGAACGACGGCATCAGTACTGAGGTAAAAATGAGTATAAAACCCATTCTGAAATCTTCTTGAGGCCCCATGCTGATTGTGAGGCCCTAGGCTGTAGCTTGTTTAGCTTGTGCCTAAATCCAGCACTGTGTATTCCGATGGAAGGACAATGCTTTTATAAAGATAAGATATTTTTTCCAGTCATTAGAACTTGCCATAATACAGATACACAAAAAAGTGAAAAGAAGAAAAGAGTACCCAACCGAGACAGAACATCTTCACTACAACAGGTCACTATGATCAAACCAAGGGCAATCTGCGACTATAATGACCACATGAAAGGTGTTGATCACTTCGACAAATGGTAAAATATTACTTTACACAGAAATGTTACATCAACACTAGCAGACAGTACAGGCTGACATGAGTAAATATGCTCATATACATATTATTTTTCTCACATGTTAACAATATTAGTTGATTTGAATGTCTTTTGGTATTCAAAACGACACAAAAAAGTACAGCTTTCCCCAGAGGAATATAGATGCTTGGAATGAACTGAGAAAAGAGGTAATAATGGCAAATAATGTACAACAACTGAAGGAAATATTATGCAAATATAGATACAGAAACAGGACTACACACAAGTAGCTCAGGCCCTGTATACTACAACTCGATAAATATACACATACTATCCTCTTACTTTACCCCTAGGCCTCTAGAGAACAAAAGAGCACCCCGCCCAAAACAGTAAGTCTCTTTAGTCACGCAAATGGGGCAGAGGGCGGGGGTCTCTTCCGTGAACCACTTCATATATAACGCATGATCTCCTTCCCAGCATCTGATCTGATCTACAGGTAACACCAAATGGAAACTACTTCTAGGGTTGTCAAGGCCACATCATTACTCATGCATTCACCATTGCTGACCACTCACCTCTATCACTTACAATCATCTTTCTTTGCTCCAGTGAGATTTCTCTTACATTAAAAACTTTTCACACTGTCTATCCATCCAATTCCTGGCCTTCTTCTCAACCTCCAACCTCTTACGTCAGATCCCTTCATTGTTTTTACCAACTCCATTCTTTCTATATTTCTAAACCATCTAACACACTGCTCCACTTGACCAGCCAACTCATTTGTAACACCAGATAGATAGAAAGATAGATATAATAAGATTATTAACCTAAATTTATACCATTTCTAGTGAATATATATTGCTTTTGCACCACCTTAAAGTCGAAAAATAGTAGCATAGAAGGCATAAAAACAATACACACCTAACACAATACGACCAAAAAATTTAAGTTCCTATAAAAGTAATTAGTGCAATTGCAATTCCATGTTGTGTTGGGTAAATTTTTGGATTTTTTTTTTTGTGCAATCGCACATTTGGTGTTTGGTGAAGTCATGTTTGGGAAAGGTATACTGTATAGTCAACACAAAGCCGACAACAGATGCCACACTCTATCCATGCCCCAACCTGTTCACCACAATGAGTTCAAGGTTTTGGTGTCAACTCTTTCTTAGCCCTTTCTGCTGACTTATCACCAGGAACATTGCTTGGTAAACATTTTGGACCTATGATTGTAATGTCTTGTGTTTTGCAAAACTGCAAAATTGATCTAAAAGATAACCATGAGAGGAAATTTAAGGTGATTAAACTACTGACAGAACACTCATCATACACAACTCTTTACCTGTCAGGCCACAATGATCACCGTGGCCCAAATAGAATCTAATTGAACTTCACCCTCCCAGATTATATGGCTTTCCTCCTCGTTTTCCTAAATCTCCCTTTCCTACGGCTCCATATTCTCTGAGGTAGTGTAACCTCAGATGATGTGGTTTGAATCCTCCCACAAAACATTTTCTTTTTTTCAAATAATCATACTCTTCACAAGAGAACTTCATCACTGCCAACCACTGTAATACCACATATTCTAAAACACTGAGAAATTCATCTTAAGGCTAGCCATGAAAGAGAAGAGCTAGGAATCAAACCTGACAACTGACAACACATACGGCTCTTTAGCAGTCAGGCCATAATAATCACCACGGGGCAAGTGGAGTTTGGTCGACTTTGACTCTCATGCCACTACATGATTAAGAAGAAAGTGGAAAAATCAGATGATTGGAAATATAACAGTATGATTAAGTAAATCTTCAGTTAAGAACAAATCAGCAAGGATAGGAATACAGCATGTGGGAGAACGCAGTAGTCACCTAATGGACCAAAGTCATTACAAACTATGTATACACAAACTATAGTCATGTAGTTTGTGAATAAGTGTACATTTGTATGAGCAGGTTCTGTGGTTAGAGAGACTACATACTATTGGCATACATTTTATGTACTGAAATAGAAAACAAATTAAAGCAAGTAACCCTAAATCATTACTTTCATCATAGAAATAACCTTTAATTAATGTTCATGCTTGTAGTACTTACACTTGTTTCTCTCAGATAATTTTCATCAAAAGGATCATCCGGGTCTCCTGGATTAGGCTTTTGTGTAATGGTATTCTTTGGGCCTGTGATCTTGAGGAGGTCAGCGTAAAAGAGACTGAGAGCTGCTACAATGAGCTCATCTCCCATCTGAATAGTGTAGGTAGAAGATACTTCCCCTGGACTGTGCACACTGAAGGTCTTCTCTTGTGCTCCACATTCATTCTGTAATTTACAATTTTTGAAGAAACCACTACATGAATCATTATACATTGCACTCAGCTGGTCCTGAGACCAGATACATTACAGAAAATAATAACATTTTAAACCTTTGTTCCCCTGAGCGCCTACCTGTGTTACTGTACCCACCATCAGGTGGCGGTAGCTCCACCCACTGCCAATACCATCTTGAATTTGTTCTTTTATCTGGCAAAAGCTCAGTATATTGGGGGGAATTTCTAGAACTATATCAAGTTACGTAGAGCATAATGACTTGGCAGCGACAAAAAGATCTTTCTTTGTGATGAAGGCCTGCATGCAATGCCAGAAACAGATGAACAGTGACTTTGATGACTTACATAAAATTTGTGACCGCTGTCGTGGCCATGTATGTACTTTAAAATTCAAGCAATGAGTCTGAAGACTGATCTGAAGAGTTTAGGTTGACCTTTGTTAAACAAACTAATTCTTAGCTCGGAGGTGTAGATATAAGCAAAAGAAAGCTTTTACTACACATGAGTTTAATGAGAGAGAAGAGGGTAAATTTTGTTCTGTTTCTTCATGTGATTCCTTGTCTTATACGTGAAATTTACAAGGATCAGACAGCCCAAGGGCATTTCTGCCATTATCATTCTTTATTTGAAAGCTGAGAGGCCTTGATCCTGCGATGGAATCATGGAGGCTGATAATGATGATGATAAATGACAGAGGGTGAGGTGTTACAGATGATGATGAACACATTTTACTCTTGCAGAAAATTCAATTCTGAAGGTCTCCAATGATTTAATGAGAGAGAGAGAGAGAGAGAGAGAGAGAGAGAGAGAGAGAGAGAGAGAGAGAGAGAGAGAGAGAGAGAGAGAGAGAGAGAGAGAGACAGAGAGAGAGAGAGAGCGAGAGCGAGAGCGAGAGAGAGAGAGAGAGAGAGAGAGAGAGAGAGAGAGAGAGAGTCCTGACAGTCCTCTCTGCCAACGTGCACAGCTTCTGCACTAATATAGGTGATCCCCCTCACAACTTCATCCTGAAGCACCGAACAGACATTGCTGTGGTGACCGAAACATGGCTGACCAGTGAGGTGGAGTCAACCTTCGGTAAGATCCCAGGATACACCCACTGGATTAGAGAGGACTGATAAGGAAAACAGGGAGGTGGTGTGGCAGTGCACCTTAAGGAATGTGTGCAGGTGCACAGACTGGACATAGAGACACCACCTTTGACAGAGGCGGTGTTTCTCAGAGTAGTGATGGCAAATGGCACAGGTCTCCTGCTCTGTGCCCTGTACCGTACCGTCCCCCGAGGCAAGGCCCCGCCCCCATAGACTTCCTCACGGAGCACCTGGACGACCTGTTGACACGTCATCGCTGCAGGCATGTCCTCATCGTGGGTGACTTAAACCATCAGATGGAAGTAGCTGCCTACGGAAACCTACTGACATTGCAGGGACTGACAGACTATGTCACTTTCCCAACCCATGAACGTGGTGGACCACTGGACCCCGCCATCATGGACCTGGGTGAGGGCACCATGACTTGCCACCAGCTTGGACAGGTGGGAGCTCTGACCATCATGCCATCTTGATCAAGACCGATGTGGGTGTGGCGCGTGAGGAGGCCATCTCCCGCACCATATGGCTGTGGGACAGGCCAGACTGGTCCTTGCTGAGGAAGGACCTTCAGCGCACAGACTGGGGCAACATCCTGACTGGATGTGCAGACGCCAAGATCAGGGCATTCACCGGGCGGCTTAAGTCTCTTCAGCAGCAGCATGTTCCTCACCGCCAGTACACATCGAGACCCACTGATTAGCCCTGGTTTGGGTATCGATGTCGACTTTCGGCAGACAGGAAGTACTCTGCGTAGCTGAGCTACAAGAGGAACCCAACTCACCGCAACAAGACTCTTCATCGCGAGGCATGCAGGAACCTGACGGCCACCAGCAAGTGGGCACAGCGAAGGTGGGAAAATTACCTTTGCTCTAAGTTGTGTGGACCAGGGGTAAGTAGCAAGACCTGGTGGTCCTTTGTTAAGGGGAGACAAGGTACCAGCCACCAGGAAACCATCCCTCCTCTCACTCAGCAAGACGGCACCACGGCGACGAGCAGCAAAGAGAAGGCAGACCTGCTGGCTGACATTTTCTCTGCCAAGATGACCATCGCCGACCCGAACAGGCCTTCACTTCAGCTGGCACAGGAGTGTGATCAGGTAATAACAATGGTGGAGGTGACACAGGAGAGGGTGGAGCAACTCCTAAGAGCAGTGGACGTCAGGACGTCTGGGCCCGATGATGTGAGCCCACAAGTGCTACACCACTGCTCGAGTGAGTTGGCAGGACTTCTCACTGAGGTGTTTACCTCCTGTGCCCGGGAAAATACGTGGCCCTCCATATGGAAAGAGGCTCGTGTAGTACCTGTACACAAGAGGAAATCCAGAACTAACCCTTCCAATTGCAGGTCTATCTCCCTCCTGTCTGTGGTCGGCAAAGTGTTCGAGAGGATAATGGTGGAGACCCTCACCCACCACTTTGATGACAAATCCCTCCTGTCCAATCATCAGTTCGGGTTTAGATCTGGCCGCTCCACCTTCAAGCTACTTATGCTCCTCTCCAGGGACTGGCAAGACTCTCTAGATAACGGCCTGGATACCCTTGTCATTGCTCTCGACATAGCGGGTACCTTCGATCGTGTGTGGCACGTGGGCTTGCTGGAAAAGCTCCATGCCAAGGGCATTCAAGGTCACCTTTTGATGCTGATGGGTGACTACCTCTACGACAGGTCACTCCATGTTGTCATTAATGGGCAGAAGTTCAGGAACCTCCCAATAGGGGCTTCAGTCCCTCAAGGATCTGTGCTGGTACCGGTTCTCTGGAACCTATACATTGACGACCTTCTCAGGACCTTGCCAGCAGTCTCCACTTATGCCGACGACTGCACACTCTCCCACTCTTATTCTTGCCAGGAAAGCCAGCGAGCAGTTGCTGGCGTCTATCAGCAACTGCAAGCAATAAAGAGGTGGGGAGAGCACTAGCAGGTGAGCTATGCCCCTGAGAAGACACAGACCATGGTGGTGTCTCAGTCCCCGGAAGCCTCACAAGCTGTTGAGAGAAAGATGAAGTTCGGCTCTGTCACCCTCCCACTCCAGGACCACGTCAAGATCCTTGGAGTGACCTTCGACGCAGAGTTGTGCTTCAATAAGCATATCCACCACATCGCCCATCAGGCCTCCCTTTGGGTCTCTGCCTTACGTAGAGTGGCAGGCTTCCTGGACAAACATAGCCTTCTGACACTCTCCAAGGCCCTACCTGGAGTATGGGGCCCTGACGTGGATGTCCAGCACTGCAACACACCTGCGAAGACTTGATAAGGTGGAGCGACAAATGCAGTGACTGATTGAGAGCCACAGCTGCTCTCCTCCCTCACAGGACATACCTGCCCTGGACACACTGGAGCACCGCCGTGATGTTGTTGCACTGGTGGTCCTCCACAAGACGCATGTACAGGAGGTGCAGCACCTTGCAGGACTTAGGCTCCCCCCGCGAGAGGCTGTAAAAGACACGAGAACGGTGCTCTCCAGCCACGAGCAGGTCAGAGTGCCGAGTTCACATACCAGCCAACACCAGAGGACTTTCACTGCCAGTCTCTCAAGTATAGCAGCTCCCTCAGTGCAAGATATGTCCACCCAACATGTGAAGGTGGCTGCTCACAGGTGGCGAGGATCATTCCCCACGCCCATGTTACTATAAAGTATCAAACTCGGCTTTTGAAATAGTGCCACGAGAAAAGTGACACTTGAAGCCGTGGGCAATAATATACAGACTGCATGTATTTAACTACGTATAAAAGAGAGAGAGAGAGAGAGAGAGAGAGAGAGAGAGAGAGAGAGAGAGAGAGAGAGAGAGAGAGAGAGAGAGAGAGAGAGAGAGAGAGAGAGAGAGAGAGAGAGAGAGAGAGAGAGAGAGAGAGAGAGAGAGCTGACGTCATCACAACATGGCCGCTCGACAAAAGCGCATACAGTTCCGTCACCGCACGCTTTGAATTTTTACCATCCTTTGAATATAAGTGCCGCACCGGTACTGCCCACACCCTTTGAGTGCACACCATTGGGGAGCCAAGTGTACAACATTACTGCTATATGTACAGAGCCCCATGTCTGGTGGTGTCCTGCTCCATCTGCCTCTTTCAATCTTTAGACTGTGAGACATGACACATAATCTTGTAAACGCTTGGCATTGGTAGTCTGGAATATATTGCTTACTGCTGTAAACCTGGTGTATGGATAGTGTGGAATTCAGAGTAGATCTGTAGACCATGAATTTGGTAGCACCTTGTTTCTCCCTGATAAGTGTTGTTATCTTGGTCAAAGAATCAATACACTGGTTATGGTGTAACGTGTGAAAGGAATCTGTACCTTGGTGTATTGGCGCGATGACACAACTCATATATCCTGTAAAAGGGTTCATCTGAGTTATTAGGGTGAAGCTTTGTTTTTAAGAATTTGAACCTTCTTTTTCTAAGTTCGTCCTCCACTGGATATATTTCTGATTCTACTAGACACAGGTCAATGCTTCCGGTGTCTCACGCCGAGTAAGCTTCGCACTGAACCTTTAGTCTCTTTGGGTTGTTAGTGAATCATGTTTCGGTACTGTAGACCATTGCCCCGCTCATGGCTGCGTCGAACACCTGCCGCTTATACATAAACGGCATTTCTGTGTTCACTGCACAAAATACCATGAACTTGTTCACTGTCATCTCACTCGATGTCTCGTGGAGCTTCCAGTTTTCTTCCTTGTCAAATGTTCTTCCTCCATCCTCTCCACATGCCCAGATCATTGAAACACTTTGCTCTGCTTGATCAGTTAATTTTCTCATAACACATGATCTCCTTTGCACTTCTTCATTCCTTCCTCTATATGTCACCCCACACATACTCTTCAAACACCTCAACACATTTCCATTACATTCAAGTGCCATATGACGTTTATTGCCAAGTGCTTGAAACTTAGTCACTTGCTCCATTACATTCAATCTCCTCTCTGCTGCTGCCATATTCCACATTTTAACCCCATATATTGCAAATATTACCACTACACCCTCAAGCAATTATATCTTTGCTTTCATTCACAGCACTTAAAACACTTTTCCTTAACCACCACATCTTTTTTACTTTCTGGATAAGCACCGTGGCTACACGCAGCACTGCGTATGTGCCAAACAACTTTCTAAAATTCACTTCTTTGTTCATTCCTCTGTCTGTAGCAACATGTGGCCCTAAACGCTTAATGCACTACACTGTTTCAGGCAACTTTCCATTTAAAACTACATTCATCCTTCTACACATTACATCTTTGTACACTTTATTACTCTACTTTTAATTTAATTTGCTCTGAATTTTATCCTTTTACACACCATAAAATGCTTGTTTTTGGCTACCATTTTGTTCGTGGGACATAGTCTGGTATGTGCATATTCCTTTGTATATAAATTATATGAGAAATCTTGGGAGTCTACTTTGACCCTGAGCTCTATTTTGGGAACTGGAGATTTTTTCAGTGCCATTGCGAGGGGGAGAAAGGGAAAAAAAGTTGTACCATGGTAAGATTTTACAACAGGAAGAATTGTAGTGGAAAAAAAGGGGAGAGTTGGACCAAGGTAACAGGAAGAACAGAGAACATCTTCTGTATACATGGGAAGGGAAGAAAGTTTATATAAAGATAGATAAATGTAACAAGAGAAAGAACTGGGGACTTCTTCAGTGCCCTGGGGAGGGATAAGGAAAAGACATGCACCTAAAGAAAATATTACAATAGCACACAGTTCTCTGCGAAAGGAATGAGATAAATAATTACCAATGAATAGTTCCCTGGCACCTTACACTGGTATCTTTGCAGTAAGGTGCCTCATCAAGATAATAAAAATGTACCCATATCAGTGTGATTTGACTGAGTAATACGTTTTGTCACACTAAGAACACATGTACATGTACATTTTTTCATGTCTAAGGAATCCGGCAAGGTTACACAAAATTATCAAAATCATCTTGGGAGGTGTCTTGCTACTCCTCTTTTGAAGGAAGAAAAGCCGTAGGCAGGAGGAAATATAGATTCAAGTTGAGAGTTCTAGAGTTGACTAGTGAAAAGGAATGAAAGGAATGAAAGAATGAACATATTGGTTGATTCTTGCGTGAGGGAGCTGAACAGAGTAAGGATGAGAATAAAGCATATCAAAATAAGATATTTATCAAGTTTCAACTCACACTTTGAAAATAATTTTTGCCATTACCAGTATAGATAACAAACAGTGTATAGATAAATTCTGTATAAGTTTGTCTGTGTGTTTGAGAGAATTTTTTTTTCTTTTCTATATCATTAACCGTTGGCGCCAGTAGGCTTATGGAGACACAGATGGACTTGCCTCGCCTGTTATTTGACGTAGGTTATCAGATTTTCATAGTGACGCCTCAAATGTTTACGTTCTCTCTTGAATATGTCGAGAACGTGCGAGGCTAATCGCTGCTACAGCCTCAGATGCATATAACGTTGTAAGTCCCGTCTGAGGACAGTATGGCAGCAATTTGGGTAGTCTTTGGCCACTCGGCGGTGATATCAAAGAATGAAAAGTGGTCAGCGAATATCGGGGATTCGAACCTGGGACCCTAGGTTCGCTCACCCGAGCGCTAGACCACTGTAGAATACTTCACATTGTTACGACATGACATGTAGAGTAAATTTTACTGGTACAGTGCTCCCTCCAATTAGCGTGAAATTGGTTGACATTGCAGGCCGCAAAATTTGAATTCGCAAAATTTGAATCATTAACCTTATGGTGATTTTAGTCATATTTTTGCCCTTGTTTGTACACAAATACATGTAATTATACATCCTACAATAGAGAAAAATACAGTAAAACATAAACTTTATCATTAAATTAATATGAATGACCATTTTACTGTACCTGGTCTTGGTCGCAAAATTGGAATATCGCAAAATTGGAACCCGCAAAATTGGAGGAAGCACTGTAGTTTTGAAAATTTTTCCATCATATTTACTGGTAATGTATTGTTTGTCTTTCAACCAAAATAGATTGTCAATTCCAATGGTGTTCTTCTTGGGAGGAGGTGGGTTTACTGGGGAAATTTACCACAATTACTTGGAAAACAAAGCATTTCTGACGAATATAGTGGTTAGATTAATTTCAAGCACATAAAAAAGGCACGAGAAAAATGTAGTCTACAAAGGAAGTGCAGGTTCAAACATTATCCCAAAATTTTTTTTCTTCACTTTTCAACCTAACAATATTATATTTTCTATATCACTGAGTGGACATCTCTGTACAAGCCGAACAGCTACATACACGGATTCGTGTACGTGGCTGTCCAGCTTTTGTTTATTAACAAATCTTTGTTTGTAAACATTACTTCTGAGCATGTGCAGTTCAAGGGCGGACTGCTCAGAACAGGCGGACTGCTGGGAACACGACATCAGAAGAGGAGGATTAGGATTAGCCAGAAGCTGACCGGACCTCACCCACCTACATCACGTGTACAACCCACTCTACCACACCTGACTCACCCACATGCCAACAGGTCACCACAGTTCCCAAGGGAAAGACTGTGGTGTCATTAATGTCCCCGTCTCGGACACACAACTGAGGTATGTTACAGCCACTCTGCCGATCACAGACAAGAAGTGATGCTCAGGAGGATTCTGACCGAATGTTGAGGCAAGGAGCAACACCCCCATTGTCAGCAGCCCTTTTATCACCCCTCCAACCCCCATGCTGGCAACCACAACCAGGACAACAACTCGCCTGGAAAATCCCTTCATGGCAGGGCAGACAATAACATGTCTCACCTCGCCACCAAGATATCATGCCATGCCAACGCAAGGTGAGGGAGCAGACACTTCACCACTAACCTGACTATGGTGTCTGCCAATGTGAGGGGACTCCACATCATTCTTGGTGACCTCACACATAATTTTGTCCTGTGACATCCTGTTGTGTGTTACGGTGACAAAAACATGGCTTAGCTGTGAAGCAGAGCTGACATTTGGCAAGATTCCTGACTACTCCCACTGGAGTGAGGTAAAGATGGACTGCGAGAACAGAGCAGGAGGAAGTGTGGCTATCTGCTTTAAAGATGGCCTCCAAACACAGGAGCTTGAGGTAGTGTTACTTCACCTGATGGAGGCACTCTTCTTCAGGATAGTACTGGCAGATAACAGTGGTCTACTCCTGTGTAGATCACAGCACGTAAGGATCTTACCCGCTAGACTTCCTGAGGAAGCTGGACACCCTACTTCTGCATCAAAGGTGTTCCCATGTGATGGTAGTGGGGGACCTGAACTTCCACCAGAAGCAGGAAGCATATAATAATCTCCTGACGGTGCAGAAGCTGATAAACCATATCACCTTCCCTACACATGAGTGAGAAGGGTTGCAGGACCCTGTACTGTCAGACCTCCCTGAGACCAGCATCCTCTACCAGCAGCTGAGGCCAGTAGGCATCTCTAACCACTATATCATCCTGGCTCAGGTTTACTTCAACATAGTGAGGGAACATGATGCTCAGCATACTATCTGGGAATGCTTAAGCAAAGGCTCGCGCCCTCACTTCCAAGCTCCTCGCTCTTCAGCAATGGCATGTCCCCCGCCGGATGTACTTCACTAGGCCTGGTGACCCCGCCTGGTCAAAGCATTATTACATTTATTACTACACTTTTGCTATATGTTTTGATTGAATTGAATAGGTACTACTTGTGATATGGGGATATTTTGAGGGCCTGAAACCATGCTGAGATGAAAGGACCGGCCGAGATGAGACACACCGACTCCTCCCAAAACACAAAAACAACCTTGATTCATTTCAGACACGGCAGAGTTTTTGTAGTACAGTGGCAACCCCTAATTCTGAATGCCTCTTTTCTTGAAATTTTCTAATTACGAATTGGAAATTCAAGAAAATTTTGTCCCTAATTTCGTATTTATTTCTAAAAACGAGCCTGCAACTTTAACATTTATATATATATATATATATATATATATATATATATATATATATATATATATATATATATATAATATATGCCTTAAAAGGTTACTGGTTAAGGGCAAACAAAAATATGTAAAAACAAATCTCGCTTGTCGCCAGACCCTGTAAAGAGGACAGTAGGAGAAATAGAAGCAAGGGGTGGAGGTCCAGTTTAACATTAGAGATGTCTTGACACTCCTCTTTTGAAAGAGTTCAAGTCATAGGCAGGTGGAAGAAAGAGAGTTCCAGAGTTTACTAGTGTAAGGGATGAAAGAGTGAAGATACTAGTTAACTCTTGCATTAGAAAGATGGACAGAATAGGGATAAGAAGTAAAAAGTATTGTGCAACGAGGCCGCAGAAGGGGTGGAGGCATGCAGTTAGCAAGTTCAGAAGAGCAACCTGAGGTTGCTTGTCTTTCATCTTTTAATTATATTAATTTGCACACTAAGCTATCTACATTTGAATACAATATTCAGGACATTTAATCCTCTTATTTTACCTTGAATCATGTGTATTTGCAGTTAAAAATGTCTTGATGATGGGGTTTTGGGGTCCAGGAACGGATTACTTAACTTTTCATTATCTCTTATGAGGAAAATAGTTTCCAATTCCGAATTTTTCCCAATTCGAACAGCCACTAGAACGGATTAAATTCGGAATTAGAGGTTCCATTGTAATCTGATAAAATGCCAATCTATGTGTGCTGTGGATGACTCCACAAAAACAAGAACCAAGGTATTAAGGAATGGCTGTTTTCTTCTAAGGAAGAAAGTGTGAGTTTGTTGTTTATCTCCAACGGAAAATCTTCAACAATGTCTTGCTAAAATTTGCATCAAAACATAATTTTTTATCTTATATGTGCCAGAATTTCTCTTTATTTAATAATCATGTAACTTGAGTGGAAAATATAGCTTATATATATATATATATATATATATATATATATATATATATATATATATATATTATATATATATATTTATACCTATCATATATATATATATATATATATATATATATATATATATATATATATATATGAAATCTTCGTTTTACGATAGCAATGCGTTCCTTGAAACCCTATCGTAAACCGAAATAGCATATACCGAACCCATTTTTACATGTATTAGATAGGGATGCATTCCAGCACATTGCCAAAGTCACTCCTTCAGGTTCAGATACATACATAAAGACATAACTTAGTGTAAAAATAAACAAATTGAATGTAAATAATAAAGAAAATAAAGAAAAGAATAAAGAAAAGAATATAATTATGTAATCATCTGATCAGCTGATGCGGGCGACGTAGGTGGTGAGGCGGAGGTCGAGGGTGAGGCGGGCGATTCAAAACCTGAAGTTGATTGCTCTGTTGAAGTGGATGGTCCAGTTAATGTTGATGGGCTGGCATGTTTGAAGAACGTCAAGATCGTTGACAGTTTGGCACAAGGTTCCACTGTGTTTGGCGCTGCATGCGCCACCACGCCGATTTGGCCACGCCCAACTCGCCACGGCGATTTTGGCGCCTTTTTTTAATATCGTAATTGCGAATCAAGTATCGTAAATCGAAAATAGGGTACTAATTGGCTAGTATCGTATCTGCGAATTTAACGTAAACCGAACTATCGTATAGCAAAGACTTCCTGTATATATATATATATATATATATATATATATATATATATTATATATATATATATATATATATATATATATATATGTATATATATATATATATATATATATATATATATATATATGTATATATGTATGTATATATATATATATATATATATAAATATATATATATATATATATATATATATATATATATTATATATATATATATATATATATATATATATATATATATATATATAATATATATATATATATATATATATATTCATATATATATATATACACACTAATTCCTCGTTATATCGCGGTTCACTTTTCGCGGTCCCGGTATTTCGCGTTTTTTTTTCTGTAAGACCAATTATTTTTTATATCACGTTTATATATATATATATATATATATATATATATATATATATTTTCGCCATTTCGCGGCATTCCGCAGCATTGTTTATGAGTTTAAATCTTGCGCGTCACAATAGAATAGCGTACGTACTGATTCAGCCAATCAGAGCGTCGGTATTGTTTTCTCGGCCGCTGATTGGCTGTTGTGTTCAAGGCCTGATTTCACAGTTGCTTCTTATAGTTGTGATCGTTACCAATGAACAGTAATCTCCACCACCATCAACAAACCAGATTTCACAGTTGTCTTTCGCGGTGTTGTTTGTTTGTATCAATACCCGAAATTGGAACCTTTGGTAACGCAGGCTTGGGAGCTGGGGTACCTCCCCAACGAAGCTTAACAAAGCAATTTGGGGAGGCGGTGGTCTAGTGGCTAGCGGACGGGCATACCAGCTCAGGGTCCCACGTTTGAGCCTCGGCACGGGCTGGCCACTTTTTTTCATTACTACCGCCGAGTGGCCTAAGATCACCCACACGCTGCCATAACACCATCCTCGCCGGACTGCAACGTTATATGCGCGAGGAGCTTCCGCTGGCAGCATGAGCCTATCAATAAGAAACAAGGCGTCACTTAAAAAATCTAACCCACGCTACTAACGGGCGGAGCCCAACCATCTAAGGTCTCCCTGAAGCCTACCGGCACCATGTGGAAAATATATATATATATATATATATATATATATATATATATATATATATATATATATATATATATATATATATATATATATATATATATATAATAAAAAAATTAAAAAATTAAAAAAATTAAAAAATAAATAAAAAAAAAACTCAAATTCTTATCACCATATAGTTATATTATTTCCTGAAATATATGTGAAAAATTATTTAACAATACAGCAACACGTTGTAGGGGTATGATGATAAGAAAATTTTTGAGAAAAATGTGGATGGCGGCGTGAACGCATCAGTCAATGAGGGAGAGAAAAAGATAAGTTTTTGGAAAACTGTATCCGCTTATTTTCAAGACAAAATTATATTATTCTCATGGATATCAATGTGTTTTGAATTAATATGATAACCATTTCTGGGCAAAATGATCAAACCAAAAATAAATCAAACCTAACCATACCTAACGTCCTAACCGGGGGTGTCGCCCGCTGGACCCCCTAATCATTTAAATTTTAATATTACGGTTATTTCTTAATTTGCTTACCTAGTTCAATTATCTAAATACTCAGAAAGATAAAAGATCTACACAATGAAATAGGTAAGGATGGCTGGAGGATGCTATTTACCAAAATACTGAGACAAATAGTAGTTGGGTTCATTTATTAATGTGGCAGTTACATCAGCGTCAGAAAACCAGTGCAGGCTGTGAACAACCTTCAAGGTAAAAGTTATCCATTGCTCTTGCTCTCTCTCAATATCTTTTAAGTGTTTAAATGTGTTTTTATTATTTTAAGTGTGTTTAAAGACCTTAAAATGCTTTTAAAAGTACCGTAAAAGTTATTAAAACATGCCTAGGGTGTATTTAAATAGGGTATTTCTATTTCGCGTAGTTTCACTTATTGCGGGAGGGTCTGGAACGTATCCCCCGCGATGGAGGGGGCACTAGTGTATATATTCTATATATATATATATATATATATATATATATATATATATATATATATATACTATATATATATATATATATATATATATATATATATATATATATATATATATATATATATATACTATATATATATATATACTATATATATATATATATATATATATATATATATATATATATACTATATATATATATACTATATATATATATATATATATATATATATATATATATATATATATATATATATATATATATATAAGAAAAATTAAACTTGTCCCAAGATGATACATCCCAGAGGGTAGACAGTGTACATAGTAATTGACATTTTTGCAATATTTCTTGCTCTCTGCTTAATGGTGACTAAAACTATTCCTTGAATTTTATCAGTGAGTTTGATAATACATAAATGTCACTAAGATTTTTTTCTAGTATACCGAGTTCTTTGTGTAAAATTAAGTCAGCAGGTGAATGCGGCATCTTTTCCAAAGTTTTCGCCCACCCCCAATTTGTTGCCATGTGCTTGATCAAGTAATCCCTGTGGAAAAAAAATACTTACCAAATTTACATGACAAAACTCATGTTTCAGCTTGTTGAGCAGCATTGCATCAAGTTTCCTGCTAAGGTTTACTGGATGTGGAAAACCAGATTTCTTCAGAAGCCAATAAAATACTTGGGTAACATCACCACCACCATAGTCCAAACGCAACTGTAATATAAGAGTCAAAAAACAAAAACAAATTAAATATAAAATACTTGTACTGACTTTACAAAGTTGCCAGAATTCACCAGTAAGCATTTTCTTACATTCCGCTGTAGGTGTACCAATAAATGTGGGCAAATGCTCAGTGTCTAATATCAAAAAATTATGTACACCATATTATAATCAAGGACATAACATATGTCTGAACTAAAACATAAAGGTGGAAAAGTTGAAAACAAAATCAAGGGATATTAAAACTGATTAAAACAATCATCTCTTGAAAAAGTAATCATGGAAAGCCTCATAACCTTCTGGCAGATAAAGTATGTACGGTCTGGAATAAAAAAAATAATAAGCAAAGTAACATGTGAGACTTTAAAGTGTAGTGGTGGGACAGTCAAGGTTGCCAATTTTCTCTCATCCCCTTTAGATCTGTGGAAGGTAATAAACTTTCTGCTAGCATACACTACAACACCTACCGTATATCTCAACAGATAAGACAACACTTGAATCATCAAAAAACCTACCCCAAACCAGGGATGGTCTTATAGACCTGGTAGGGGAGGGAAAGGGAAGGTGAGCCCTCCCTTGTGTGAGGTGGAATTTCCTCCCCTGTGTGAGGTAGAGTGTAGCAACAAGTTTGGCTTGTTAGCTACACAGGAGGAGGAAGAGGTTGTGATAGAAGTAGGAGCAGGAGAAGGGGACAGGACATCCAAGGCGAAGATAGTAAGGAGGAAGTTAGATGGGAAGGAAAGGAAGGAAGGTGGGAAGGTGAGGAAGGACAGGGAAAGGTTAGAAGGGTCACAGAAAGTGTTAGTTCTGGGTGACTCCAGGATTAGATATTTTTAGATGAGACTTTCTGTGAGGCCGACAGGGAGAGGAGGATGACGTGTTGTCTTCCTGGGGCCGGAGTGCAGGACGTGGTAGAGGGATACAAGAGGGCAGTGGAGGGAACGGGGAAGGAGGCGTTAATGGTGGTTCACGTGGAAGTGAACGATGTAGGCAGGGTAAGGTCAGAAGACTAGTGGATAGGTGTAGGGAGCTTCTGAGAGAGATAAAGGAGAGTGGGAGGAGGTGTATAATGTCAGGGGTGCTCCCTAGACAGGGGATTAGAGGCTGGTGGCTCTCACATGCCCTTGGCCTCAATGAGAGGTTGATGAGGATGTGTGAGGAGGATGGGGTAGGTTCTATGGGAGACAGGAGCTGTATGCCAGGGATGGTGTACACTTCACTAGGAAGGGAGTGCAGGAGCTTAGTGAGTGTCTTGAGAGGGCAGTTAGGCAGTCCAGTCAGGGAAACTAAATATTAATAGAGGTAAGAGTAATAGTGACAAAGGACGGGGTAAAGAGACGGAGGTACATGAACTTAGTGTCTTTTATACAAACAGTAGAAGTGTAATAAATAAGATAGACACACTTAGAGGTATTGCATGTGTAGAAGAGTTAGATATTATAGGTATTACAGAAACTTGGTTAGATATTGCAGGCAAACATTTCTTACCTGAAGTAGGAATAGATGGGTACACTTTTTTTTCACAGGGATAGAGTAGGGAGGAGAGGGGGAGGTGTAGCACTGTACGTTAGAAACACATTAAATAGCTATGTCAATACCACAATAAAAACAGATAGGAATACGGAATCATTATGGATTGACATTATTATAGGAGGGAAAAAGTTTGTTGTAGGGATTATATATAGGCCCCCGGATTTAAACGAAGCAGCTATTGCACCCATGATGCAGGAGCTTGCAAGGGCATCTAGGTATAATAATGTGTGCATTATGAGGGACTTTAATTATAGAAGAATAGACTGGGATAGTATGACAGGAGACGGGAGCTCAGAGGAATTCTTAAATGTCGTCCAGGATGGTTTTTTCATACAACTTGTAAGGGAACCAACGAGACAGGGAAATATTTTAGATCTGGTCTTCACGAATAATGAAACTTTGGTCAGTCAGGTTGAGATAGGAGCTAGATTTGATGTTAGTGATCACCATGAAATTAGATTCAAGATTAATGCAAAGAGGGAGGTAGAACAAAACACTGCTTTAGTACCAGATTTTAGAAAAGCCAATTACCAGGGCCTCAGACACCACCTCCAGAGTATAGATTGGGAGGGAATAGAAGTAGGCAGAGAAGAGGATCAAAACATTGAGGTAGAATTGCATTATAATAGCATAGTTAGGGAAATTCATACAGGGCAGGAACAGTATATACCTAAGAGGAGGATTAGGTCAAATGGAAATGATCCAAAATGGATGAATAGCAGCATTAGAAGAGAAATTGGATTAAAAAGGGGACTCTATAGGAGAATTAAAAGGGGAGAAGTACAGGTAGTACGGCAGTATAATGACTTGCTAGGAAAGTTTAAAATGATATTAAGACCGCAAAGAGGAATTATGAGATTAAGATAGCTAGAGATGCCCAGAAGGATCCAAAGGGATTCTATCAGCTGTACAAGGCTAAAACAAAGGAAAGAATAGGACCTCTTAAAAGAATAGATGGCAGCTTGATAGAAAATGGTGAGGAAATTAGTAAGGAATTAAATAAATACTTCTTGTCCGTATTTTCTCAGGAAGAGTCGGGTAGGGAACTGGAGCCAGTACAGATCTTTAGGGGACAAGAGTTTGATAAATTAAGCGAAATAGTCATAAGTAGGGAAGTAGTTAGTAAGGAAATATATAGACTTAAAAAGACTAAATCTCCAGGGCCGGACAACATTTTTCCGAGGATTCTTAGGGAATGTAGAGAAGAACTCGTTGAACCCATTGTGATGATTTTTAGAAAATTCCTAGACACAGGAGTAGTTCCTAGGCTATCAAGGCAGGCAAATGTAGTTCCTATATTCAAGAAAGGAGATAAGGGAGAAAGTAGTAACTACCGCCCAATCAGTTTAACATCAGTGATAGGCAAGATGTTAGAAGCTATCATAGCAAGGGCAATTAGAAAACATTTAGATGATCACAAGCTAATTAGACATAGTCAACATGGTTTTAGCAAGGGGAAGTCCTGCCTGACAAATTTATTATCCTTCTATAGGAAAGTATTTGAAACCATAGATAAGGGGAACGAGTATGATATAGTTTATTTGGACTTCAGTAAAGCCTTTGACAGAGTACCCCATAGGAGACTGTTAAGTAAAGTCAAGGCTCATGGCATAGGTGGAAAAGAACTAGAGTGGATTAGGAGATGGCTTACTAGTAGAAAACAGAGGGTACAGATTAATGGGAAGAAATCAGAATACGGTTATGTCACTAGTGGAGTTCCACAGAGATCAGTACTAGGACTGTTGTTATTCATAATCTATATAAATGACTTAGAGACAGGAATAAACAGTGATATCAGTAAATTTGCTGATGACACAAAGATAGGAAGACCAATAAAGAATTTAGATGATGCTAGGATGCTGCAGGATGAGTTAAATAGGCTGTACGAGTGGTCAGAGAAATGGCAGATGCAGTTTAATGTTAACAAGTGTAGCATTATGAGCGTAGGTAAAGGTAATAGGCCTGTGGACTACACATTAAATGACAATACCTTAGGAAAATCATATAGTGTGAGGGACTTAGGAGTTCAAATAAGCAGTGACTTGCGCCCCAGGGAACAGTGTATTATAGCTAAAAATAGGGCCAACAAGATACTAGGATTTATTAGTAGGTGTGTGACAAATAGGAGTTCTGAGGTCATTCTGAGGTTGTATTTAGGTAAGACCCCACCTAGATTATGCAGCTCAATTTTGGTCCCCTTATTATAGGAAGGATATAGGCTTCGTGGAGGCAGTGCAGAGAAGAATGACCAAGATGATTCAGGGGCTGAGAAATTTACCCTACAAAGATAGGTTAAAACGTCTTAATCTCCACTCCCTAGAGAGAAGAAGGGCAAGAGGGGATATGATTGAGGTTTTCAAATGGGTAAAAGGAATTAATAAGGGAAACATTGATCAGGTTTTAGAATTTAGTAGTCAGGATGGAAATGGGTGGAAATGGGTACAATCCAGAAAACTTTGATTCAGGACAGACATCGGTAGATATTGGTTCACTAACAGAGTCGTGAGCGATTGGAATAGGCTGGGTAGACACGTAGTAAGTGCTGAGTCAATAGGTAGCTTTAAAAGACGGTTGGATCAGAGTATGGATAGGGATGACAGGTGGGATGGCTAAATGTTGGATTATTCCAAGGGTGGGGGACAAGGAGCTGCCTCGTGTAGGTCATTAACTGGCCTTTTGCAATCTCCTCATTTCTTATGTTCTTATGTTCTTACAAAAATAGAGGTCTTAAAACCTATTGGCCACGCCCACCAGCTCAGTCAACACAACACCATATATATGGTATGTAAACAAATCGGTCATCGACATTGGTTAAACTACCTACTACCACTTGCATTTACCTTATCATATGTCTCACTAATAATATACCAACAATTCAAACAAAATACATGTAATTCACTGTAATATTATATCTCCATCTCGGTTGTTTGGTGCTCAAGGGTGATTTTCAGCAAAAAGCAGAGCTGCTGGTAACAGAAAAATATAACCTGACGGAACACGTACATCCTACTAAAATTTGACTGATTATATAATCGAAATATAAATTCTAGTTTTATAAAATGAATAGGGAAGAAAGAAAGAAAGAAAGAAAATTTAGCAATGCAATTGTGGTGCACGTGTAAGATTTGATGGCGTTGTGTACACTCTGCTACAGTGTATATCTTCAACAGGAAATGCATTGAAAAAGGTAGATAGCACAAAATTTAACTGTAACCAGGGCCAGATTTAGGTTAGTTGCCCCTTAATCCATGAATACTGAATAATTTTGATCAAACATTCAGCTAAACCTCACTATAGATAGTTTAGTAGTTTGGGGTCGTCTTATACCACCTATATGAGCTAAAACCATGAAACTCAAACTTAAATTTGGGATCGACTTATCTGAAAGTCGGCTTATTTACTGCGATATATGGTAAGTCAGTACGGTTTACCTTCTCCTAATTTCCCCAATGAGAGAAACAGTGGTGTAAATTGCAATACATTCTAATTTGCATGTTGCACCATGCGTGTTGCATTGGCTACTGGATCATAGAATTGATAATTATGTTAAGTAATCAAAAAGCCTAAGTACAAATACACACCCTCGTGGCTGGATGAGAAATGGCATCTTCCACACAAGAAACTGAAGTTTTCTGGTCACCAACATCCACTACACAGGCATAGCCAAGCCCAGCTCCAAAGGTTGCTGCAACATGATCCTATGGAAAAATGAAAGCATTTTAGTAAAATTGACCCTCACAAATTTTTGCTAAATATGTGAAGTGGTTGCATTATTCAAAACTATAAATATCCTAGTAATATGCACTTGTTTCATTGTTTCCATCTAATTCAAGACTTCCAATCTCAAATCTTTCACACAAAGTTCTTCAGCTTCTGTCTGAGGGCCCAGTGGCCATCATCAATGAAAAGATAAACCTTATGATTACTTACAATTATTATGATTACTACATTAAAATAATACAGGTTGACCATCACTAATCCGGCAATTAATAATAAGGTTCCATCAGTTTTCCGGCATTAATATCACAGGCCAGTTTCATTTGTTTGTTTTTTCAGGATGCATTTTAAATACATTATAAGGGTACTGGCCAAGAGACGACAAAAATACATTAAAAAATCTCTCTTGTCGCCAGACCCTGTAAAGAGGACAGTAGGAGAAATAGAAGCAAGGGGTGGAGGTGTTTATGTTTGTTTTGATAGCGCTGTACCCAGAATCAGCTGTTTGCTCATGCTTGCAACAGCAAACAGGTATTCCTTCTCATTTATTTATTTTTTTATTGTTAAAATCTGCTGCTGTATAGTCAGTGATGATGATGATCCTGACAGTCCATCTGCTATTTAACTTCTTTTCGAGGTACAGTAATGAATTAAAATTCTGTAGAACTATTTCATTTAGTTGTTGAACATTAAATTTTCATTTGCTTTTAACTATTTCATTTAGTTGTTGAACATTAAATTTTCATTTGCTTTTAACTATTTCATTTAGTTGTTGAACATTAAATTTTCATTTGCTTTTCATTTAGTGTTTAATTGTATTTCTTTAAAGCACTGTAGTAATTTTTCGTTACAATATATACAGCATATATAGAGTCAGGGGACAAAACATCAATAATCCAGAAATTTCGAAAATCCGGCAGTCCTAAGGTCGCGTGGTTGCCGGATTAGTGATGGTCAACCTGTATATAATTAATAATTTCTTGAGTCAGTAATATCAGATTATGGACTTTCAGATTTTGTGCGTACAGTAGAGTATGTGTTAAAGTGGGAAATAGTGTGAGTGGGGATACGTCAGGTTATGTATGTTGTCACCATGGTTGTTGAATATTTATATAGATGGTGTGGTAAGGGAGATATATGCAAGCATGTGAAGTAGTTTGGTGAATGCTGAACCAGTTATTGTTTGCAGATGATACTTCTTTGGTTGCAGATTCAGAACAGAGTTGAGATGGTTTAGAAATATGGAAAGAATGAAGGAGGACTGGTTGGTGAAAAAAATAATGTGTTAGAGGTGTGAGGTTGCGAGGCAAGCCATAAATAGGATGGATGGATGGTGTAAAGAGAGCATTAAATGAAAGAGGAATGTTTGTGGAGTGAAGAAGGATGATTGTGCAAGATAAAAGTGAATGGGAGCAGCGGTGAATGCACAAGTGATAATGCAACCTCGATGCGCCTTGGAGGAGGTTCAGAGACTGATTTTTTCTTCTCGAGGGAAAAAGGGGCTAAGTGAGAGGAGTGGAATTGTGGGTTGTGTGGTTGTGCCTAGTCTTGGCTACCCACCTTTGGAAGATGTCATGTCTGGTATATAGACAGATAGAATATCAGACTTATGAACTGTAATGAATCACAAAATATGAACGTTATATGTCTGCCATATTGTCTGAACACTATGAACTTCGTATCTCAGCTGTCTAAGTGAATTTCACTTCAAATGTTTGTGTTGCACTCTCTTGAACATTTTTTTGCATTGGCATACTTCATCCACCTGATCTCCATTAAACCACAAGCACAAATGCTCGATTTCCATCCCTTTATCCCATTATTGCCATCAAGCAACACAATGTCTTCCACTTAAAACATATTCCATGGTGAGTGCTCCTTGATGTACCCCACCAAAGCAATCATCAATATATAAACAATATATGGGGTGAGAGAACCCTAACATGATTCGATTTTCACTACAAACTCCTAAATTATTCCTCACCTGGGTACCAGCAAACCATTAGCTATATCAAGAGTTGCAATAGCCAAGGCACGCATCTTCTTTTCGACCAGCAAGGCAATGGCTAGGAGTGTGCCTTTATTTAGTATGAAGAGCTCTTGTTGAATATTGGGTCAGGAGAGGTTGAGTATGTGTGTGTGTGTGTGTGTGTGTGTGATGCTATCACTGCAATACAGATTTACGAGGCTTGAATGGCAACAAGTCAACAGTGGCCGCAGCAAACAGAGAACATGACTGGGATGTATGATTTCTTCGATGAATAGTCATCCCTTAACATTAATGGGTTTAACATTCACAGAATTGATTATTCGCAGGGAGTATGCAATTTCTTAATATAACATTTTGGGTATTTGCAGGTTTCTTGTTCCATTGCATGATTGGTCAGTGCATTTCCCACCAATACCATTCCTCATTGACTACCCCACACCATGCCACCAACCCTTTGCCTCACTCTTGCAGTAACCATCAGTGTCCATATCTCGTGTGTTTAACTTGTTTTCACTATACATTTTTGTGATGAAGCAGGTATTGATTTGTGCACCGATAGATTTCTCATGCAATGCAGTTACACTTTTCTCTGTAACCTCTACTCACCTAGCAGTAAGGAGGTATGGGACTAAACCAAGGGTTTGTGACCTTGTAATCCTGCAAGAGCAGAAGGCTGGGAATCCTATCCTCCAGTATGTGAGTGAAGTGTGCATGTATGTATGTGTATGTATTTACCTAGTTGTGATGTACAGGGTCTGAGCTACACTTGTGTGGTCCTGTCTCCGTATCTGTATTTGTCCAGTTTTTCTTTCAATTGTACATTCTTTGACATTATCACCTATTCTTTCAGCTCATTCCAAGTATCTATACTTCTCTGAGAAAAGCTGTATTTTTTTGTGTCGTCCAAGCAAATTCCTTTTTGTATTTTTCCTTGGGTTGCTTCAAATGTCCAGCCTCTCCTTTTCTTTTCAATACAAATCTTTTCCATCTGTTTCTTCCAGGTTGTTCATCAATTTATATATTGTAATTAAGTCTCCTCTTTTGCTTCTCTTTTTAAGTGTGTTTAGTTGCACTTCTTTTAATCTTTCCTAGTATGTTACATCTTTCAATTCTAGCACCATCTTAGTTGCTATTCTTTGTATTCTTTCCAATTTCAACACATGCTTTTTCTTGTGAGGGGACCAAAATACTTCTGCATATTCATCAAAGTTAAAATTTTTCTCATCGTATCTATATTTAGGAAGTGAAAGGTCACCCGTTTATTTCCTAGCATCAGGAATGTGATACCAATTATTTCATCTGTTTCTCTGGAGAAAAATTCTTTTGTATCAACAGTCCCAAATCTTTCTCTTCTTTTTACATTTCTATATAACATTTTATCCTGACCAATATGTCCATGTGGGTCTTTTTTTCACTCTTCCCCATTTCCAATACATGACAATTTTTTGCATTAAATTACATTTCCCCTATCTTGCTCCACTCATATACATTGTTGATATAATTCTACAGCTCTTTGCAATCCTAGTGGTTTTATATCTTTCCTAGCTATTTCACATAATCTGCAAACAGACTTATATAACTGCTCACTTCTTCCATTTTGTCATTTACATATACTAGTACTAAAAAAATTATCGGTGCCAAAACTGATCCCTGTGGTACTCCACTTTTCACTTCTCTCCATCCTGATTTTTCATCCTTTATTACTGTTCTTATTTCCCTTCCTTTCATTCAGTTCTTTAATGTTCCTTTCAATCCTCCAATGTGTTCCAACTTCCATAGTAATCTCCTGTGCGGAACCTTATCGAATGCCTTTTTTAAGTCCAAGTATATGCAATTCACCCATCCATCTCTTTCTTGTGTTATATCTATCACTTGTGAGTAAAACCTTAATAAATTGGTGACACATGACCTTCCTGTTATGCATCCAAATTGTCTATCTGTTATTATTCATTCTCTTTCTAAGTAATCAGTCCATTGTTTCTTAATAATCTATTCACATATCTTAAAGACTGTGTTGGTCAATTACACTGGTCTATAATTAAGTGGTTCTTCTTTGTTTCCATTCTTGTAAATAGGAATTATATCAGCTCTTCTTCATTCTTTAGGGACTTTTCCTGTTTTAATAGAACACTCAATTATATCCTGAATTGACTCAGCCATTTCTTGCCTACACTCCTACAAAATGTATCCTGATACCCCATCTGGTCCTATTGCTATTTTTTCATCCAATTCCTTCATCATTTCTTCTATCTCATTTTTACTTATCCTGATTTCCCACATCTCGTTTTTCCTCACTTGTCTTTGTGGCTTTTTAAAGACAGATTCAGTTGTAAATACTTTCTGAAAATTCTTATTTAGCACTTCGCTCATTTCTTTCGGGTCCTCGTATATCTCATTATTTTCCTTCAATCTAGTTATATTTTCCTTATGTTTTATTTTTCCATTAATAAATCTATAAAACAGCTTTGGTTCTTCCTTGCATTTGTCAACTATATCTTTTTCATATATCTTCTCTTCTTACCCTTACATATTCATTCCTTTCTAATTTATATTCTTCTTTCCTTTCCTGGATCGGTTTTCTTTTCATTCTCCTCCATGCTTCATCTCCTCTCTTTTTAGCTCTTTCATATTTTCCGTTAAGCTACTCTTTTTTACCTTTTTCTTTTGCTTTATAAAATGGAACGTATTCCTTTACTTCTTGTTCGTATATCATTAGGAAGAGATCATAAAAAAGGGTAAGTCTTAAGAGTCTCGGACTACATTAGTGAATTTCCCATAGGTTATTAACTTCCAAGGGTGCGTTTTTTCAAGGGTGTGCAAGGGGTGCG
Organism: Metacarcinus magister; assembly: GCA_029783475.1. Classification (NCBI taxonomy): domain Eukaryota; kingdom Metazoa; phylum Arthropoda; class Malacostraca; order Decapoda; family Cancridae; genus Metacarcinus; species Metacarcinus magister. The sequence goes on from JAPQNM010000002.1 coordinate 14,560,758, forward strand.
GACTACATTAAGTGCACCTTTGGGGGGCCGACTGTACTTTGAAATCATCCTGTCCCATATATGGGACACTCGCAGGCAACGGCACCAAAGTCTGTGTCCCACATATGGGACACTCGCAGTGAAAGCGTTAATCTGTGCACTTATCAATTCTGCTTTCCCTTTTCCATACTGTACATTATTTTTACTTTTATCTTAGATTTTATCATTAGCATCACACCACCATCTTTTTTGTCTTTCTATCCTTCCTCCTTATATTATAATTATCATTCTCAATGTTAGTCTGGATTTCCTCACATAGTTTTGTTTCTGCTAGGCATACAATTTCTGGTTTCTTTTCTTTTAGATAATCTACTAACTCTAGTTTTCTTGCTATTATTCCATGTATGTTAATATACATTACTTTTATTCCATCACTCCCTTTTGTAAATGCTCCATTCTTTTCTTTCTACAGTGCTCGTCATAAACATTGTCGCCGGAGACCATGTTATCCATTTGAAAGATCAAAACGCACGCGCTTTCCTTGGCGGGCATCGGGTGTTTTAAATAAAATTATTACACATCTGGCATCCCAACCTGGGTGTCATGCAACTTCCAAAGGCGGGAAGAAGTGATAGGCGCCTGTCAATCACTCTGACTGGCGGGCGTTTTGTTGTTGTCCTCTCGTACCACCCCCCAGACTGGCTTGCAGTTACTCTGATGCTTAGCTGTTTTCCTGGACAATGGTGCACTACCAGATCTTGTCACAGGACGACATCGCAGCCATCTCAGCTCTCCACAAGGCTGGACACTCTACACGGGCTATCTCTGACCAGACGGGTGTCAGTGTTCGCCAAGTTCAACGATCAAGAAGCGTTTGGCTGAACTGGGCGGCAACAAAATACCCGCCAAGAAGAAACCACCAGGAAACACCCGCAAAACTTCCCTGCAAACCCTGAGAGTGGTACACCTCGAACTCGAACGCAATCCACGAGTATCGGCCAGGAAAATCAGGGAAGACAACTTGGGATTGCTCATCCACGACGACCTCGAGTACCTGAGCTATGCAGCGTGGCCCAAGCCTGTTGTTACTGTAGCCCAGCAAGGGAAGAGGCTTACGTTTTGTGAGAGGATGAAAGACTGGACCATCGAGCAGTGGCGTGGCGTGCTGTGGAGCGATGAGTCAAGATTCACAGTGACAGCCAGCAGTCAAGGTCACGTGTACAGGCGCCCCGGCAGCGACCCCCTTGACCCCCGCTACACTGCTCCTGCCGCCAGATTCCCCGATTCGTTGATGCACACGTGTGGGGCTGCTTTTCCTACCATGGGGTGGGGAGCCTCGTGGTGTTACCCAAGAACACCACAATGAATCAGGGGAACTACCTCGAGCTTTTGTGTGACCATCTACCGGGGTCTTTCGAGATGTGTCAGGCCTCCACCTTCATGCAGGACGGTGCACCGTGACATACTGCTAAGTCAGTGAAGCAGTGGCTCAGGGACTGCTGTGTGCCGTTCTTCGAAGACTGGCCTGCTAATTCCCCGGATTTGAACCCAATTAAAAATTTGTGGGCGATAATAAAACGGGAGTTACACAGCCACGACTGTTCAACTGTAGCCAAACTCCAAGCTGCGCTTTACCACCTTTGGAACACATTCGCTCCCCAGCATCTCATGGTGCTTGCAGACAGCCTTCCAGCCCGTTTGGAAGAGTGCAGGAGACGTCAAGGGAAGCCAATAAAGTATTAGTTGTAAGTTCAATAAATTTCTTTGGATGCAGTACATGTTTATATTACCTGGCGCAGCGTGGGAGAGGGGTGTGACAATGTTTATGACGAGCACTGTAAGTGTGTAATAGTATATGCAATATTTATCAATAAAAGCACAAAATAAATATGACAGTAATGCAATAGAGTTTATGAAAAATAGAAGCAAATGACAAAAAAATACAGCAGTAATTTTGCAAAAATTTAGTGCAGCAATGTAAAATGAAAAAAAAGCAAATAAGACCATATTTCTATATAGTGTAGGAGTGGAGGAAAAAAATCCACTTATGGGCCAGTCACAATTGTAAACATTTTCTAAAAGTTATGATTTAATACTTAACTCTTTTTTTCGGTTCTTAATATACTTTCTTCAATCTAGTTATACTTTCTTTGTTTTATTTTTATATTAATAAATACATAAAACAGCTTCTGTTCTTCCTTACACTTATCAACTATATCCTTTTCATATCTCTTATCTGCACCTACTAATTCTTTGCTAGTTTATATTCTCCTTTTGTTCATGTGTGTGTGTGTGTGTGTGTGTGTGTGTGTGTGTGTGTGTGTGTGTGTGTGCGTATTTAAACCAAGTTGTAGTATGGGGTCCTGACAAGACCCCCTAAGGACTAAACCCTACGCAAAACACCCTAGGACAAAAAAACACCCCAAGTTAAAGTGCAAAATAGGGCAAAACTCCCTCAGTTATATTATTTAAGTTTTTGGACTTTAATACCTTTAAATACCCTTAAAATTAGAAGGAAAACTATAATTCAAGCAATCTATTACTGAAGCAATCATGAAAAAATATTAAATTCTTTCTTTGTGTTGGTTCACTCCACCTGATCATTGTCTTGTCTACCTGAGCATCATAATACGCCATATAAAGGTGAAAACCTATCTTCTTAAAAAAAACTATCAGTGCAACGGAAGGCCAATAATGGAACCAAACACTAAGGAAAGAATACAGACAGGTAAGGATTTGTAGATCCGACCCTTTTTGTCAAAATGACTGTCTTTATGGTGTTCCATACTTTGGCTGCTATAGATCACTCAGAGAATAACCAATTAAACGGATCCTATGAACATCTTCCCACCCAAGTCAGTCTGGGGGGGAAGATCTTCATATGAGCGCATTGCTGAAAGATCTTCAGTTGATATCCATGGTGACCTGACTTTAGGATTATGGCCTGACACCTTCATCTGACTTTAGGATTACGACTTGACCCCAACAACTGGCTGGTATATAAAGAAGGTGATATTCTCTAGTTGAAATCTGGTTTCCCTTCGAAATGCATACATCTCTCATTAAAATGGTACTGGCTAAGGGAAAACAAAATTAAGTAAAAAAAAAAGTCCCGCTTGTCGCCAGACCCTGTAAAGAGGACAGTAGGAGAATAGAAGCAAGGGGTGGAGATCCAGTTAACATTTGAGGTGTCTTGACACTCCTCTTTTGAAAGAGTTTAAGTCATAGGCAGGTGGAAAAACAGACAAAGGAAGAGAGTTCCAGAGTTTACCAGTGTAAGGGATGAAAAAGTGAAGATACTGGTTAACTCTTGCATTAGAAAGATGGACAGAATAAGGATGAGAAGTAGAAAGTCTTGTGCAGCGAGGCCGCGGGAGGGGGGGGAGGCATGCAGTTAGCAAGTTCAGAAGAGCAGTCAGCATGAAAATAGCGGTAGAAGATAGATAAAGATGCAACATTGCGGCGGTGACTTAAAGAATCAAGAAAGTCAGTTAGAGGAGGAGAGTTGATGAGGCAAAAAGCTTTAGACTCCACCCTGTTTAGACATGTGAGCCATACTCCATACATGGGCGGATAAGGCCCTTGTACAGAGCAAGCAGCTGAGAGGGAGAGAAAAATGGACGCAGACGCCATAGGCCATAGTTGATCAGAGTTGATCAGAGCACCATGAACCGTGATACCATCAAGACTGTTGTGGTGTCCTTGTTAACTGAAAATTCTCCGCCAGCTATTAACTGGCTTAAACAACCAACAATGTTGAAGAATGAAGTAAAATGTCCATCTTATGATAAGGAAATGAACTGGACGAAATATACAGAATCTGATGATGGTTGTTATTCTTGGAAATGCCTTCCATTGCACTGAAAATTTATTTTAGGAAGACAGCTTTTAACCAATAGATGGGGAGTTACGGTACTCAGGTAGACAAAGCAATGATCAGGTGGAGTGAACCAACACAAAGAAAGACTATGATATTTTTCATGATTACTTCAATAATAAATTACTTATATTTTTCCTCTAACTTCAATGGTAATAAAAGGTATCAAAGTCCAAAAACTGAAAAAATATAACTGAGGGGTTTTGTCCTACATTCTTGTAGTATGTATACAGGGCCTGAGCTACACTCGTGTGGTCCTATCTCCTTATCTATATTTGTTCAGTTTTTCTTTTAGTTAATGTATTTTCATTGTGTGTATATGTATTTACCTATTTGTCTCTTTTTTTATAGTTGTTAAATGTTTTCCATCAGTTCTTTGCCATTATCACCACTTCTTTCAGTTCATTCCATGTATCTATGTTTCTCTGAGGAAAGTTGTATGGTTTGGTGTGGGTCCAACAAATTCGTTATTGTAATTTTTTTGTCCCCTAAAATATCCTAACTAATTTCTTTGTGTTCAAGTATAGTAATGGTTCTGGCTATTTGTTTTTCCATGTGACGATCCACTCCATGAAACACCAGTACTACAAACACAACCTCATGGTATCAGGTGATCAACATATAATATAGTCTGGAGCATTTATAGCCACAATTAATGCAGTATTCAGATGGTAAGAAGATGTGAGGAGATAAAAGAAGCCGTAAACTCCTGTGAACGTGATGATATTGCGTAGATGATAGTGTGGCTGGTAAATTTTTAATTCTTCACAATACACTTGAATGTAAATAACACTGTATAAATTTGATCCATTTCAAAAAAATTTGATATTAATTTCCGTCGCAAATGCATATATAATAAGATATCCTCATCACCCCCCAACAATTCTGGGGACCTGTGAGAATGCGGGGTTCTGGGGGGGAAGAAAAAATACAATGATTGTCAGCAAGTAGTTTGGTATTTCTGCATAATTACTGCTCGGACGATATCGATATAAATATGAAGTCGTACATACTATACATAGTGTACTCAACACATCTGTGAAGGTTTCAGGCGGTGCTAGCTATTATTTATCTGGTAAAGCATCTTTCAAGTTATGTTAGGTTAATTATGTTATGTTAGGTTAATTATATTATGTTTGGTTAGGTTATGGGGTAAAATTTTACATCTTCACCATAATGGCATCTGTTTAAGAAATAAAATGTCGTCTGTAACTGGTCCAACTCCCAACTTTTGGTCATAGAGAACATTTGATAGCTTCTAAATTAACCAAACAACATAACATAACATAACCAAACCTTAACCTACATTGACAAATAATAGAACCTTGTTCAAACCAAACTAAATTTTACTTTTCGAAGAGAAGGTCTCACAGAAAACATTAAATATCTCGCAAACTAAGAATTCGGATTGGAAATTTAATTAAGAAAACCTTCTCAAAATGCAAGAGGTAATGCAAAATTACAACCATGAATTCTCTAGAGCATTCTGGTGAAAATGTAAAATAATACCGGTTATGATTATGGTTAGGTTACATTAGGTTATGGTTAGATTAGGTTTGGTTAGGTACAGTTTGGTTTGGTTAGGTTCAGTTATACATATAAGCTTTTTATATTTCATTACCCAAAAGTTACGTATTTCACTCTAGATTATTTTTCCGGATTGCCTGAATCTAGGTAAATTTCTCTAAATCAATTGCTTGACAGTAAATTGCTCAAATAATAATTTCTCGAACTATCAATTGCTTGAAATAATAACCTAAACTAACCTAACCTAAAAAGAAATGTATCCGTTCTTAATTTTAACTGTTTAATTAACAATAATAGTTGTATTTTTTTATCTTATTTTTGGATATTCTTCATTAAACCACTATTTTCGAGCAATCTGCCTTTCGAGCAATTGATCATTCGAGATATTGAAGTTATTTTTCGCGCAATTGATTT
>JAPQNM010000002.1:14574054-14576554 GCA_029783475.1 Metacarcinus magister
AATTAAACACAAAAACGAAGAACAATAAATTAAATTAATAAATATAAAAGAAAGCACTTTCTAGTAACAAAACCACCAAATACTGGGTTGGAATATTATGACTATAAAAGTAACCATAGCATCATAATGTTAGCACTTGTTGATGCTGATTACAAATTCCTGTATGTTGATGTTGGAGCACAAGGCAGGGCGAGTGATGCTAGTGTATGGGATCGATGCAATCTTCGTGCATATTTAGAAAGAGATAGGCTTGATATCCCACAACCTTCAACACTGCCTTTTTTTACAGTGAAGTCTCCATATGTCATAGTCGGTGACAATGCGTTCCCTCTTAAGACTTATCTGATGAAGCCCTTCCCAGGTAAAAATCTGACTGCTGACCAACAGATCTTCAATTGTAGACGGTCACAAGCATGACGAGTTTCAGAAAATGCATTTGGTATACTTGCAGCTAAATTTAGAGTATTCAGATCAGCCATTATATCTAAGCTCGAATATGTTAATAAGCTTATATTTGCACCTGTTGTGCTGCACAACTATTTGAGAGATAACTGCAGAGTTTTCGGCCTTTGTAGAAAGGTTTGTTTTGGTGGTGTTCCATCTATGTCATGCGAGAAGTAAATGATATATTTGCATCGAATTAAAATTTATATTTGGGTGTTTTCTTGTATTGTCGTCTATCCTATTTTTCTGATACTCATAAAACGTCATTAAAAAAAGAAATACAATATTTTTTTTCATTGCATATATACTGAATAAACGATAGTTTCCTAGTACCTACATTCGTCTACCGCCAGCGCTAGCAAAACATGCCAGTGAAGACTGTTCTGACCGTTAGCTCAGTGCAGCGAGAATCAGTAGCCAATGCAGCACAAATGGCTGGCCAATCTAGCCATATCGCTAGATCAAGCAATATCAGAAGCTAGTGTAACCCTGCCTTTTCTTGAACTCCCAAGTCCCTCACACTATATGACCTTCCTAAGGTATTGTCATTTAATGTGTAGTCTACAGGCCTATTACCTTTACCTACGCTCATAATGCTACACTTGTTAACATTAAACTGCATCTGCCATTTCTCTGACCACTCGTACAGCCTATTTAACTCATCCTGCAGCATCCTAGCATCATCTAAATTCTTTATTGGTCTTCCTATCTTTGTGTCATCAGCAAAATTACTGATATCACTGTTTATTCCTGTCTCTAAGTCATTTATATAGATTATGAATAACAACAGTCCTAGTACTGATCCCTGTGGTACCCCACTAGTGACATTACCCCATTCTGATTTCTTCCCATTAATCTGTACCCTCTGTTCCATACTAGTAAGCCAACCCCTAATCCACTCTAGTACCTTCCCACCTATGCCGTGCACCTTGACTTTACTTTACAATCTCCTATGGGGTACTCTGTCAAAGGCTTTACTGAAGTCCAAATAAACTATATTATACTTGTCTCCCTTATCTATGGTTTCAAATACTTTCCTATAGAAAGATAATAAATTTGTCAGGCAAGACTTCCCCTTGCTAAAACCATGTTGACTATGTCTAATTAGCTTGTGATCATCTAAATGTTTTCTAATTGCCCTTGCTATGATAGCTTCTAACATCTTGCCTACCACTGATATTAAACTAATTGGGCGGTAGTTACTACTTTCTGCCTTATCTCCTTTCTTGAATATAGGAACTACTTTTGCCTGCCTCCATAACCTGGGAACTACTCCTGTGCCTAGGGATTTTCTAAAAATGATCGCAATGGGTTCAACGAGTTCTTCTCTACATTCCTTAAGAATCCTCGGAAAAATGTCGTTCGGCCCTGGAGATTTAGTCTTTTTAAGTCTATCTATTTCCCTACTAACTACTTCCCTACTTATGACTATTTCGCTTAACTTATCAACTAAAAGATCTGTACTGGATCCAGTTCCCTACCCTGAGAAAATACGGACAAGAAGTATTTATTTAATTCCTTACTAATTTCCTCACTATTTTCAATCAAGCTGCCATCCATTCCTTTAAGAGGTCCTATTCTTTCCTTTGTTTTAGCCTTGTACAGCTGATAGAATCCCTTTGGATCCTTCTGGGCATCTCTAGCTATCCTAACCTCATAATTCCTCTTTGCGGTCCTAATATCCTTTTTAACTTTCCCAGCTAGGTCATTATACTGCCTTACTACCTGTACTTCTCCCCTTTTAATTCTCCTATAGAGTCCCTTTTTTAATCCAATTTCCCTTCTAATGCTGCTATTCATCCATTTGGATCATTTCTATTTGATCTAATCATCCTCTTAGGTATATAATGTTCCTGCCCTGTATGAATTTCCCTAACTATGCTATTATAATGCAATTCTACCTCAATGTTTTGATCCTCCTCTCTGCCTACTCCCATTCCCTCCCAATCTATACTCTGGAGGTGATGTCTGAGGCCCTGGTAATTGGCTTTTCTAAAATCTGGTACTAAAGCAGTGTTTTGTTCTACCTCCCTCTTTGCATTAATCTTGAATCTAA
>JAPQNM010000002.1:14581554-14614054 GCA_029783475.1 Metacarcinus magister
TTTGGCTTACCTTAACCTAAGTTGTATGTACAGTATTTACAGTTGCACTCAATGGTTACTCCGGGTCAAAGGGAAACGTCTGGGTGCAGCCATTAATCTTAATCAGCCCACAATCAGCTGATGTACCTAGGCTCCGCCTCCCTCCTCCTTCTAGGCATCAGCGTTGAAACCCCCATGGCATATAATAAGTGTGCGTAGCTAGGTTAGGTTAAATAAGGTTAGCCTACTAATTTTGAGGCACGGACTATTTATTTCTTGGCAAAGTATGATGCTTTTTCATTTCGAGAAACCTAACCTAACCCTAATCCTAACCTAACACTACCCTAACCCCAACGTAACCCTAACCCTCCCCAACCTAACCCTAACCCTAACCCCACCCCAACCTAACCTAACACTGCGGGGCTGTAACCAGATACCTACTGAGGCGGTGGGTATACAAAAATTAAAACAAATGTTTTTAATAGTTTTCAGAAGTTGATATATATTGCATGATATTCTGCAACCTTAATTCTATCTGACATGTAAGTATTAACCTCGGGAGAAGATGCTACACACACTTATTAGACTCCATGGTGGTTTCAACACTGATGCCTAGAAGGAGGGAGGCGGAGCCTAGGTATACATCAGCTGATTGTGGGCGGAGCATAAAGATTAATGGCTGCACCCAGACGCTTCCCTTTGACTCGGAGTAATCATTGAGTGCAACTGTAAATACTGTACATACAACTTAGGTTAAGGTAAGCCAAAAAGTATTTGGGTAAATCTGCATAACTACTGCTCGGACGATATTGATATAAATATGAAGTCGTACATACTATACATAGAGTACTCAACACATCTGTGAAGGTTTCAGGCGGTGCTCACCATTATTTACCTGGCAAAACATCTTTAAAGTTATGTTAGGTTAATTATGTTATGTTATGTTAGGTTATTGTTAGGTTACATTAGGCTATGGTTAGATTAGGCTATGTTAGGTTTGGTTCGGTTAGGTTCGGTTATATAAGGTTTTTATATTTTATTGTCCAAAAGTTATGCGTTTTAGCCTAGATATTTTTCTGGATTGCCATATTATGGCCTTTAACCAAGCAATGGACTTTTTACACTAACGGACAAGGCTCCCTCCGCATTAGTCTGTTAAATCGAGGGTCGACAGTATTATTATTTCATACAATAGAAAGTTACAATAGCATAGATCTTTGCCTGGACACACACACACATACACAAGATGGCACCTAAAGTAAACAGAGAGAGAAACTCTACCAATATTGCCTTTAATACATCATTGCAAGAAGGATACTCTTCCCTATTGTCAGTGAAGGGTGTGAGTGAGCCTCTGGGAAGTGGAGTGTGGAAAGAATGTAGAAGTGGCTAATTGACATGAGTAGTGTTTTTTTTTACCTTCCAACACTATGGCTGAGGGAGGGGGTATCCCTGTCCCCACTCTGCGTAAATACGGAATAGTTATTGAATCCCCTTTTACGGGCTTCACTAATGATGACATTCAAATTGGCAAGAACATGTAAAGATTGGTTCATGTAGAGAAATAATCTGATATGGAGCTAGCGCAATGGATGAGGAAAATTAATTATATGGAAAATTAGTTTATGAGCAAAATGAATGATATGATGAATGAAGTAGCTAATCTCAGACTGGAGGTGAGTGCAGTCAAGGAGGAGAATGCAATAATTAAAGGTGAGTTGGGTGAATTCAGAAGGGAAAAAGAGTCGTCAGACAGAGAGGTTAATCACCTAAGAACTGAAATTGGCAAACTCACTGTGGAAAGGGACATGTTGAAAGAAAAAGTGGAAAGCAATGTAAATATGGCAACTAACCAACAGAAGGAGATAGAGAAATTTAGGAAGGAACACACAGTTTGGGAAAAACGTCATGAAGAAGAGAAAATGAGCTTTGTGGAAATACTAAAACAGCAAGAAGAGGAAAAGAAAAAAAATGTGGAGGAAAATATAATATGGGTAATTAAATCAAAAGAAGGCTTAGTAAGGGATGTAGCTGAGAAAAAGAAGTGCATAGTAATAACGGGGATAAAAGAAAAGAAACAGCCAGATAAAAATGAGAGAAGCAGGAAATGACAGCAGTGAAAAGTGTAATTTTTGAAGTTCTGGGAGAGGATAGCGGGGCCCAACATGAAATAGAATAAGTTTATAGACTGGGGAAGTACGAAGAGAGAGGTGCAAGGCACTTGAAATTTAAGTTTAGATCACAGATAACTGTTGCAGAGATGTTGAATAGATCATGGAAACTAGCATCAAGTGACAATTTTAAAACGGTGTGCATTATAAAGAACCACAATGAGGAGGAAAGAATGAAGATTAGGGAATTGTTGCAAGAAGCCAAAGAAAAAAACGAAATGCGGGTGTTAGAGGAGAAGAACAAGTTTTATTGGAGAGTGAAAGATATGAGAATAATAAAGTGGTACAGGAAAAGGGAAAGTCCAGTAGAAGTTCAAGAGACAGATCAGGTACACTAACAGTAATGTATACAAATGTAGATGGATTATTGTCAACTAAGTTAAAGGTTAAGGACTTTTTAAAAATTAATGACACGGATATCTTATGTTTGGTAAAGACAAAGTTAAATGATGCAATTGTCAACCCCATAGACGATGAAAAATACAATACATGGAGAAGAGACCGAATTAATAAAAAAGCAGGTGGAATACTGATTGCAGTGAAAAAAGAATTGGAAGTAAGCAAGGTTCTGATAGGAAGGGGACTGGCTGACATTGTAAACGTGCACTTAAAAACCAAGGATGATGGAAGATGTGAAATTGCTGTTGAAAAACGAGTTCCTGGAAGACTGATGAATACAAACAAATGATAAATGATACAGAGACACAACTTAAGGCAATAATGGAAAATAGCCATAACTTAACCTTGATGGGTGACCTTAACTGCAGAAAGGTGCAATGGGAAGATTGGTATACAGAAGGGAGTGAAGACTCATGGGGTAACAAATTGCTAAATTTGACAATGGAAAATGCAATGACTCAGTGGGTGAGACAAGATTCAGAGAAGATACTGCACCATCATAACTGGACCTCAAGTTCACACAAAAAACTAACACAATTGAAAACTTGACATATACGTGCCCATTAGGCAAAAGTGACCATGTGGTGTTGCAATTTGAGATATTGGGGGGAGTCCAGCCCCGGAGAGATGAGAGATATAAGGAAAAAAGACCGAACTATTGAAAAGCAAACTTTATGGAAATGTGGACTTTTTTTTTTACCGAAGCTGATTGGAGACCATTTAGGGAGACAGAAAATAAACAATAGAATTATGACTGTTTTTTGGGCATTTACAGGGAGGTTATAGAGGAATTTGTACCCAAATTCAGAGTTAAAGAGAAATGGAGGAAAGACTGGTTTAACAAAAGATGAGAGATTGCGAAAAGTAAAGACGACGCATGGAGGAAGTATAGAAAGAGAATGGATAATTTATCAAGAAATGAATATTGAAGAGCTAGGAACGACTATGTAAGGAGGGAAAAAGAAAGAAATTTTGAGGAATCCATAATAGATAAATGTAAAGAGGAACCCAAGCTATTTCATAGATTTATTAATGGAAAATTGAAACAAAGAGAAGGAATTGATAAAATAAAAGTGTCAGATACTATGTATGAGGATCCAAAGATGCAAGCTGAAATCATGAACAAGTGTTTTCAAGGTGTCCTCACGAAAGGAATCCAATAACATTGAACGAGTAAAAAAAGGCAAACAACTTTGAGAAATATAGTAACAAATGAGCAGGAAATCCTGAGAATGCTAGAAAGCCTTGAATAGTGGGACCAGATGGAGTCTCCAACTGGATACTGAAGGAATGCTGTCATCAACTGGCAGATAAATTGCATGATATGATAATGTGCTCTGTAAGGAAAGGAAAAATACCCAGGGAATAAAAACAAGCAAGCATTGTACCTATATACAAGGGAGGTAGTAAAGAAGATCCCCTGAATTATAGACCGGTGTCTCTAACCAGTCTTGTGGTCAAGCTCTGTGAAAGAATCATCAGAGAAAGATGGGTAGCATATTTGGAAAGGAATGAGATAGTTTCTGAGACAATTCGGATTTAGAAGTGGAAGCTCATGTGTTTCCAACTTATTATGCTTCTACTCAAGAGTGATAGACATAATGCAGTAAAGAGATGCGGTTTTCCATTAAAAGGGTACTGGCTAAGGGAAAACAAAAATAAGTAATCTCGCTTGTCGCCAGACCCTGTAAAGAGGACAGTAGGATAATAGAAGCAAGGGGTGGAGATCCAGTTAACATTAGGTGTGTCTTGACACTCCTCTTTTGAAAGAGTTTAAGTCATAGGCAGGTGGAAAAACAGACAAAGGAAGAGAGTTCCAGAGTTTACCAGTGTAAGGGATGAAAGAGTGAAGATACTGGTTAACTCTTGCATTAGGAAGATGGACAGAATAAGGATGAGAAGAAGTAGAAAGTCTTGTGCAGCGAGGCCATGGGAGGGGGAGAGGCATGCAGTTAGCAAGTTCAGAAGAGCAGTCAGCATGAAAATAGATAAAGATGCAACATTGCGGCGGTGACTTAAAGAATCAAGAAAGTCAGTTAGAGGAGGAGAGTTGATGAGGCGAAAAGCTTTAGACTCCACCCTGTTTAATAAAGCTGTATGAGTTGAGCCCCCCCAGACATGTGAGCCATACTCCATACATGGACGGATAAGGCCCCTGTACAGAGCAAGCAGCTGAGAGGGAGAGAAAAATGGACGCAGACGCCATAGGACACCTAACTTCTTGGAAGCTGATTTAGCAAGAGTAGAGATATGAAATTGCCAGTTTAGATTTTTAGCAAAGGATAGACCGAGTGTGTTTAATGTGGAGGAGAGGTGGGTTAACTATGCTTACTTGGACTTGAAGAAAGCATTTGATAAGGTGCCACACACAAGACTCTTGTGGAAATTGAAATATGAGGGAGGACTGGATGGCGCTCTAATGACATGGATGGAGGACTTTCTGAGAGGAAGGAAAATGAGGACTGTGGTGAGGGATTGAGTCTCAGATTGGAGGGATGTGAGCAATGGAGTGCCACAAGGAGCAGTTCTGGCACCAATAATGTTTCTGATGTATGTACTCGTAAATGACTTAGTTGATGGCATAGGTAGTTATGCAAGCCTATTTGCAGATGATGTGAAGATCATGAAGAGGATAGAACACAGAGAAGACTGTATGATGTTACAGGATGATCTGAACAAGATCTTTGAGTGGAGTCAACGTTGGGAAATGGAATTTAATACTAGGAAATGCAAAGTCCTGAGAATTGGCAGGAGTACCAAGAGAATAGAAACAGAGTATAAAATGGGAGATGCGGTGCTCCAAGGAGCAAGTGATGAAAAAGACCTAGAAGTAATAGTACAGGATGATTTGTCCCCTAGAACAATGATTCTCAAAGTGGGGTCCGTGGCACTTTGATAGGGAGTCCGCGAAATCTGGACCGAAATTAGTGGTATATGCAGCCGATTTTTGTGAGAGCCATCTGGCAACACTGGTTGAATGTCATTGTGTCAACCACCGGCAGAGTACATCCAGCAGCCGTCAGGAGCGTATGTATCAGACTTAATTATCAGATAGGGATAGGCTACTATAAGTATTGTTACAGAGTTCCATATTGTCTTAATTTTTTTTTTGCCAAGCCTAGGAGTGGAAGCAGGTAATACAGAACAAAAGACATTTGATATTAATGAGAAGTGAGAGGGAATTTCTGGATTTTCATGCCGTTTTCCAAATAGATATGTTTTATTTTTTTATTTTAATTGTTGTGTGTTCATGTGCACCAATACAACCAATTCAACTGTTGTCACTGGTAGTGAGAGACTACTCATACATGTAAAGGAATGTATTTTTTTCCTCTTATTTTTTGATTGTGTACGTTTTTATTTGATTTTTTGTCTAATACATTTCTTTTGATGTCAACTGAAAGACAGGCCTGTCCCTACCATTAATACTGAGCAAAGGACATTTGATATTGATGAGAAGGAGGGAGAAGGAATTTCTGGATTTTCATGCCATTTAACGAATAGATAAACAGTGGAGTCTCTCATCTAACACATTTGGATCTAACGAATTCGTATCTAACGACCCTTTTGAAGCTCTACCCCACCTCCAATCTAAAGATCCAAAATTCATATCTAACGGTAATTATTTCGGGCGCCTGGGTTCGAATTTCAAACTTCCCGCTGAATTTTTGCCGCACCCCAGCGTCCCTCCCTCCTTTACGGAAACCATACTGGCAATCAGAGAGAAAGTTGTGAGCTGATAGATGCCTCATTACATTCTTTTTAAGGACAGACTCAAAGACTTTAGAAAGGCAGGAAATCAAAGCTATAGGGCGGTAGTTAGAAGGATTGGAGCAGTCACCCTTTTTAGGGACAGGTTGAATGTGAGCAAACTTCCAGCAAGAAGGATAGGTAGAAATAGAGAGACACAGACGAAAGATTTTGACCAGGCAATGAGCAAGTTCAGAAGTACAGTTTTTGAGAACAACAGGAGAGACTCCATCCAGACCGTAAGCCTTCCGAGAATCAAGGCCAGAGAGAGCATGGAAAGCGTCATAATGAAGAATTTTAATTTAAGGGATGAAGTAGACAGAGGGTGGAGGAGTAGGAGGAATATGCCCAGTATCATCCAAAGTAGAGTTGGTAGCAAAGGTTTGAGCGAAGAGTTCAGCTTTAGAGAAAGAAGAGACAACAGTGGAGCCATCTGGTTGAAGTAAAGGTGGGAAAGATGAAGAAGTAAAATTGTTAGAGATATTATTGGCTAGATGCCAGAAATCACGAGAAGAGTTAAAATTGGAAAGATTTAGACATTTTCTATTGATGAAAGTTTTTAGTAAGTTGGAGAATAAATTTGGCGTGATTATGGGCAGAAATATATAGGGCATGAATTTCAGCAGATGGATGGCTACAGTACCGTTTGTGAGCCGCCTCTCTGTCTTTGACAGCACGAGAACAAGCAGAGTTAAACCAGGGCATTTTAGCTTTTGTATTAGAGAAAGTATGAGGAATGCATAGCTCCATGCCAGAGATAATCACCTCTGTTATGTGCTCGGCACAAAGAGAAGGATCTCTGACATGGAAGCAATAATCATCCCAAGGAAAATCAGAATAGTACTGCCTCAGGTCCTCCCACTTAGCAGAGTTGAAATGCCATAAGCACCTCCACCTAGGCGGGTCCTGAGGCTGCACTGGGGTGATAGAACAGATAACGGCAATAAGATTGTGATTGGAGGAGCCCAGCGGAGAGGAAAGTTTAACAGAGTAAGCTGAAGGGTTGGAAGTTAGGAAAAGATCAAGAATGTTGGGCGTGTCTCCAAGACAGTCAGGGATATGGGTAGGGAACTGCACCTGCTGCTCTAGGTCATGAAGGATAGCAAAGTTGAAGGTTTGTTCACCAGGTTGATAAGTGAAAGAAGATGAAAGCCAAAGCTGGTGGTGAACATGGAAATCCCCTAAAATGGAGATCTCAGCATAAGAAAATGAGATAGGATGTACTCCACTTTGGAAGTCAAATAGTCGAAGAATTTTACATAGTCAGAGGAATTAGGTGAGAGATATACAGCACAGATGAATTTAGTTAGAGAGTGACATTGAAGTCTTAGCCAGATGGTAGAAAATTCTGAAGATTCAAGATTGTGGGCACGAGAGCAAGTAATGTCGTTATGCACATATGCCCAACAACCAGCTTTGGATTGAAAATGAGGATAGAGAAAGTAGGAGGGAACAGAGAAGGGGCTGCTGTCAGTAGTTATAGACAACTGTGTTTCAGTTAGGAAGAGAAGATGAGGTTTAGTGGAGGAGAGATGGTGTTCCACAGATTGGAAATTAGATCTAAGGCCGGGAATGTTGCAGAAATCGAGAGTAACAGCAGAGGGGCAGTCCGACCTGTGGACATTTGTGGTCCCCTCCCCAGATGGGGACTCCGAGACTGGGTGTTTAGAGGCCATTTTAAAATTTTTATTTGAAGAGAGTGTAAAAGTGTAAGGTGTAGTAATGTTATGTAGGTAGTAGAAGAAGTTGTCTTTAGAGGGCAGGCTGCAGCTGCTCTCTTGTGTAAATGAGACACTAAGGGAACCGGGAAGAGAGGACACGGGGAATCACTCGGTCTGCAGCACCGCCTACATTCCCGTAAGTACCTCTCCTGGAGTATTCCACCGGGCGGCAGGTGTCTACTGCCTACTCCTACTTATCTTTACAACTTTGACTTTTATTCAGGGGCCTTCTTCCATTCATCTGGTACTTCTCTCTGTCGCCATACAAGGTCACATATCAGAAACATCCCTTCTATCACACTTTCCTCAATATTTCAACATTTTTGCAGTTGTCCCATCCACACCTGTAGTTTTACCACACTTAAGTTCATCTATTGCTTTCCACATTTTCTTTCTATCAATTCCTTTCTACACATACATTTGTTTTCTACCCTCTTCCATACCCAGGCTCGACACTATTGCATCCTTTTCTGTCTTCTCATTCATTAAACGTTCACAGTGTCTCTTCCATCTTCCATACATCTTTCACTTACTCCAACTCCATCCTCTCTCTTGTTTCTCACATTCACATCTCTTCCTACTGCTATTTTTTTTTAACTTTCTTCCAATTAAATTTCTAGTTAAATTTCTCACTCAACTTCTTCACATAAGTACGCTGTAGCCTGTCTTCTCTCTGACTGCAAAAAATATCATAGAGAATTTGACATTTCAAGTTCCTTTAGAGTAATGCTTTCTAGGATGAAATAATATCCCAAGGAGAAATATTAATTCCAAAAATATTTTTTTCCTTGCTCAGAGCGTGAGGTGGCAGCCCATATATGGTCTCCTTTAGTGTGGCTTCATCCCAACGAAAGCTACTATCCCAGCTCTGTGCCCTTTTTCTTACAACACATCACTCCAAGGTATCCAGATGTCATCAAACCATTTACATCAGGATTCGTCGTTACATTTATCTCAGTAGTGATAATCTAACCCACACAGTTGAATGCAAACTCCTTTATTGAATTAAATGGAAATGTCACAATAATGTTCAAATGTATTGGTCCATATACACACATATATTTCTAGCATGAAGACAGGCATGGGTCATGGGCAGGCTGTGGTGCAACATGGTTTGACAGCACCAGATATAAACTTGCCCTTGGGAAGGCCCAGCCGGGACTTCTACCTTCTGGTACCTCACAACTTTGGTAAGGGACTACATATTTACATGATGGTAAAAATATTGTACAATAATATTATGTTTGTAATGTAGTGTTGAAATAGTTTTTTTGGCTGCAAATGTTTGACATGTCTTCTCATGCATCACATCATGAAGTGGGAATGTCATGTCTCCTCATGCATCACATCATGAAGTGGGAATGTCATGCCTCCTCATGCATCACGTCATGAAGTAGGAATGTCATGTCTCCTCATGCATGACATCATTAAGTGGGAATGTCATGCCTCCTCATGCATGACATCATGAAGTGGGAATGTCATGCCTCCTCATGCATCACATCATGAACTGGGAATGTCATGCCTCCTCATGCATCACGTCATGAAGTGGGAATTGCAATGGTGTCAATGTCACATTCCACTTATCTTGCTAAACATTCTAACAATGGAATTCATGAATGTATTCGTGCTTTCTTATGCACCATCACATAATAGTATATACCTGAAATAATAATGATGATAAAAAATAAAAAAATAAAAAATTATGAATGAAATTGATAAAGTAAACTATGTCTGTATGCTGCCCACACATTGACATTCCCTTAACCCTTTGATGCCTGACGGGACTTCAGGTTCCCGTCTCAAATTTAACGCCACAGAATTGTACAGCTTATGGTTGGAAGGCCGGGAAACCTGAGGGGATCCTCAGTTCCCACTCAGGGTTACATTAGATTGTGAATCTGGGAACTTTCGCCTCGTGTTGCCACACACCAACACAAGTAAACAACATTTTTTGTGGGGTGGTCACTTCTGCTTTTCTTCTCACTTTGATGCCCTCATTCACACATGCATCTGTTGAGTTATAATGTGATACTTTGTTAATAATATCTTTAGTGTGTCTAGAACACCCTGAGAGTGTGAAAACATTGCAAATCCATGTAGATACTTGTCTTTCAGTGCAAAACGTTGATGGGTATTCTAGTTCCCGCCAGGGAGCTATAATAGTTGCCAATTAAGGATATGTGTAAGATTTCAAAAGGGTGACAAAATGTGTAGAATTGCAACACAACGAGGAAGTAAAGATTGTCTATGTTCATGTAACCTATTTTCGTGTGTATTTACTATTTAGTGCAAAAAGTACCAAATTATTATGTAACAGTGTGCGTAATAATATTTTCCATATGATTTACATCTCGCATACATTATTTTTTTGAGGACGTATTTTTATAATAGTTATCCCTTATAAAGTTTTTAAAAAATGTGTCGGGAGCATGTTACAGAAAACGTCTTTATTAGAGAATTATTTTTGCCAAGACTATCAAATATACTTACT
Source organism: Metacarcinus magister (assembly GCA_029783475.1). Lineage (NCBI taxonomy): Eukaryota > Metazoa > Arthropoda > Malacostraca > Decapoda > Cancridae > Metacarcinus > Metacarcinus magister. Next base: position 14,592,066 of record JAPQNM010000002.1, read on the forward strand.
GAGGTTGTAATATTATACAGAAACATGTGCTTTAGGAAGCTATAATAACCTATTCCAATCCAGTATATATTATATATATTACACTTGTTGCATGTTACATATTATATGACATGTATTACTACATATCATACAACATACATTACATATCACATATACGATATTCCTATAATTCACCGGACGATGATGAAAATTATAGTTTTATAATGTATTTTAGATACCAACATAGCAGGGAAGCAAGGGTTAGATGAAGAGTTACTTGAAGATATTAGAAGAATTACCTTCAGACTATGATACAGATACAGACGTAGAACCAGTTGAAGACTGTGAAGATGAAGCCAATCAAGAGGGGATATAAACTATGGTGTCTTGCTGATAATGATGGATATATTGTCAAATTTTACACATACACAGGGAAGGCAGAAAATAATGATCATAACTTGAGGAAGGAACCAGGATTAGGTGGAGAGGTAGTCCTCAGACTGACTGATCATCTTCAGAACAAGAACCACAAAGTCTTCTTTGATAATTATTTTACATCATTTCCTCTCCTTGAAGCCTTGCAAGGCTTTCAGATTCAAGCTTGTGGCACAGTCAGACCTACAAGAAAGGATTTCCCTACTCTGGCAGGTGACAAAGAACTAGAAAGTAGACAGTTTGACTATAGGTCCACGTCCAATGGCATAACTATGTACAAGTGGAAGAACAGTAAAGCAGTTCACATGGCATCCAACTATCATGGAATTACAACCACAGCAGTGAAGAGACCAGGAAAATACGGAAAGAAGGCAGTGACCCCATGCCCACAAGTGATAAAGGACTATAATGAATACATGGGGGGAGTAGATAAGCATGACATGCTTCGACACTTGTATGGAACAAACCGGAAGAGCATGAAATGATGGCACATCATTTTTTTTGGTCTTGTTGACATGAGTATCGTTAATGCATAGGTTGTATACAAAAAAGATCATACAACTCTTCCACTCTTAGAGTTCCGAAGAGAACTGGCCCAAGGACTTCTGACATATGCTAAGGATTGTACATCTAGAGGAGCCCCCAAGAGGAGAAAAATTGAGTATAGCATACCTACATTTGTTAGACTCAGCAACACTGGGGTACGCTGGCCTGATTTCATTGGGAAGAAAGGAAGGTACGAGATATGCTCCAAGAAAGGGGTAAAGTCACAACCAATTTTAATCTGTACTCACTGTGGGGTTCATCTCTGTTGCAATGCAAACAAAAATTGTTTTCATGAATTTCATGCCTAAGGTCTCTCTTTCTCTCTGGGAATACTAGGCGACAATTAGAAGTACAGGAAACCATTAGATTTTCCTTTATTTTGTATTTTACTTTTAGTATTGTTGTAATAATTATAGCAATGCTCGAGAACCTCTTCGCACACCAGTGTATCCCAAGTGAGTTACATAATAGCAAAGTTAGGCCATTGCTCTATAAATGTTAAAATATGTACAAATCATAGTACAGGGAAATTTATAGTCATTAATTTCGTAAGTTCAAGCCGAATACCAAGAAGTGATTTAGTTTTATATGTAAAACTTTTTTTTTTTTTTTTTTTTTTTTTTTGTGCCAGATAATCATAAAATGTGATAATGAAGTTATATTTATCAAAAATATTCATATATTTTATAATTTTGTACTCACATAGAAGTCTACAATTCAATTTATTTCCAATGAAATTGGTTTCCATTTTAGGTCTCTAAAACCCTGACGGGACTCTGAGTTCCTATCATTGTATTTTTGTATGATTAATACACAATGAATGGCTTCATTAGGTTCCTACGAAGGAGATATCTTCAAATGGGAATGAAAAAATTAAGGTTTCTTGATTTAGGAATGAAAGGGCGTGGCCACATCAAAATATGTATCCATTTGGTCCTGCCCAAGCATATCGTCCTTATGCAATATTCAATCTTCTCTCTTTACGGAGGTCGTACTCTCACTTCTTCAATATCTACTACACTTTTTTATAGTATATCCTCATTGTCAACTCACTCATCTTCCCCAAATGTGCAAACTATGTTGAAGTGCTGCATCTCACCATAGCCATTGCATAACTCAATTGGAATTCCCTCAAAGAAGTGGAATGACCTCGCTAGAAATGTCTCCATTTGCTCCTTCCGCTTTACAGAGGTCATCCTCTCACTCCCTTAACATCTACGGGATAGATGGTAGCGTTTATGATTTGATTAAAGAGTGACTTAGTGGCAGGTATTACCATGGTATTACAGGCTTAACTAAACAGAATGCATGAGTGGGCAGTCAAATATTAGATGGATTTCAATATATGTTGACCATCACTAATCCGCCAACCACAGGACCTTATGACCGTCGGATTTTCAAAATTTCTGGATTATTGATGTTTTGTCCCTTGACTCTATATATGCTGTATATATTGTAATGACTATATTGTAAATGACTACAGTGCTTTAAAGAAAGAAAATTAAACTCTAAATGAACAGCAATTGAAAATTTAATGTTCAACAACTAAATGAAATAGTTCTACAGAATTTATTTCATTACTGTACCTTCGAAAAGAAGTTAAAGAGCAGATGGCTGTCAGGATCATCATCTTCATCACTGACCGTAACAACATCCTCAGCAACAGGAACAACAGCTTTAACTTGTGGAGGAAATATTGATGCTGGTGACAGCACATCTAGTTGACTTGAAGTTGATGGCAGTGGATTATCAAGCTCTGCTGCTTCTTGTTCTGCATGCTTCCTAACTATTTTCTTAAATATATCTTGCAGTGTCAGTTGTTTCATATATTTGGGCCTTTCTTTGATAAGTTTATCTTGGAGCAAGTAAACATTCATGATTTCTTGTTCACTTATAAAACTTCGTTGCTGTAGTCCAGCCAGCAGTTCAGTTGTCAACTTAATTAACCTATCAATAGAAATTCTTTCTCTCACATCTTCCTCATTTTCATCACTGCTTTCTTCTTCAATGATATTTTTCTCTGGACTTACAACCATATATTCAATTTCAGAATCAGTGTAATGATGAGTTGTAGTTACATTATCATCAGCATGCAGCCATTCCATTCCATTTGGTGTGTACTACTTGCGTATTTACACACCAAAATAAATACAAATAAATAGTAGGTTCGGTCTCACTTTCCTTGTCAATCTGTCAGAAGGTAGGGAGTTCAGGGATAATGATATTTGAAGATGAAGTATCGAAAAATATATATTTGATAATTACTTATAAATATAAAAATATCACTTAACACTTGATGAATGACCAGCACATTCGAAAATAATAGATAATAATACTAAACAATTGGCCAAGTTAATTCCTATCACTCTTCTTTCGTCTCAGATGGAATATTCCTTCGGATCTGGGAGCAAAAAACGAGGAAACTGAGGTATTAACGACACCTTAACAACAGCCAATTAACACGTGGCAACCACTTGTTACCTACTATCACCTTCACAGTGTAATTTCTTCCTATCACTTGCCCTAGATTTCTAATTTCTAACCTGCTAGACTTTCCCATATCACTTGGCTGGCTTCATTGACCTAGACTTTTGAACAGCAACAGCCTGGACGTGGAGGTAGACTGTTCACGAAGGAAGGAGTGGCGATCGAATGCTGGTAGCGTGGACAGCCGGCTACCAGCAAAACAACAGAGTTGCCATATACCTCCATCTATATTTAACTCCCTAATAATTATATCTATACCCTAATTTCCCCTGACATACCATTCATTTACCCAAATTTCTATTTTAATTAGAATCATAACTACAACACCCTTCAGTCTCAATTATTCTTCCCCTACGAAATAAATATTACAATTACCACATCCTCGAATTTCTCCGTCTTGCTCACATCAACCCATTATTGGAACCTACAAAACTCTTCCATATGTTATGCTAAAATAACTACTCTTCCTTATACTATTCCACCGTAAGTAAAGAAAAAAAATAGGATTATAGCGCGGAGGCCAGTGAATACAGGAGGGTATTGAAATACAGTAATTTCCCGACACACGCCTCCTAGGATAAACAGCCTTTCGCAAAACTACCCTTAAGGTGTGTAACTACTTCACCTTATAATTACCTCGTCTCAATTTTCCCTACCTGAATACCTAGATAACGATAGTTACTTAAGATTAACAACAACCCCCCCTTCATTTTTCATTTTCTCCTTCCAGAGTTTCAACTCTGGGGGAGGGGTAATTGACCTAATTTATGGTTACAAAAAAAAGGAGCGTTACACAGCATCTTCATTTATCCTTTTTTCTTCTTCTTCTATATCATTAACCGTTGGCGCCAGTAGGCTTTTATGGAGGCACAGATGGATTTACCTCTTGCCTGTTATTTGGTGTAGGTTTTCAGATTTTTTAGTGACGCCTCAAATGTTTACATTCTCTCTTGAATATGTTGAGAACATGCGAGTCTAATTGCTACTACAGCCTCAGATGCATATAACATCGTAAGACCTGTTTGAGAACAGTATGGCAGCAATTTGGGTAGTTTTTGGCCACTCAGTGGTAATACCAAAGAATGAAAAGTGGCCAGCGAATATCGGGGGATCGAACCCGGGACCCTAGGCTCGCATAACCGAACGCTAGACCACTGTACCACCACCTCCTTGATGCAAGCTCCTTGGCAGCAGGATTAGTACCATCCTTAGCATAAGCAAGAAGTCCATGTATAAACTTTTTTTTTTTTTGAAACCCTAAACCCTGTAAAATAATTTACAGTGTTTTTGTTAGATGCAGAAGTAAACATTAAACCTGGCCACAATTTATGCCATCCATTTTTCAGTGTGGATACTTCCACAGACTTCCAAACATTAGCAACACAGTATACTGCATCCTTAATATTAAATTCTTTATAATAAAATTATGTACTGGTGTGACTGATTAAACTGAACTCACTAGGTGCCTCATTAAAAGGGAATGAACTTCATAGTACGTATAATAGAGTACGATATAGTTTATTTGGACTTCAGTAAAGCCTTTGACAGAGTATCCCATAGGAGACTGTTAAGTAAAGTCAAGGCTCATGGCATAGGTAGGAAGGTACTAGAGTGGATTAAGGGATGGCTTACTAGTAGGGAACAGAGGGTACAGATTAATGGGAAGAAATCAGAATGCGGTTGTCACTAGTGGGGTTCCACAGGGATCAGTACTAGGACCGTTGTTATTTATAATCTATATAAATGACTTAGAGACTGGAATAAACAGTGATATCAGTAAATTTGCCGATGACACAGAGATAGGAAGACCGGTAAAGAATATTGATGATGCTAGGATGCTGCAGGATGACTTAAATAGGCTGTATGAGTGGTCAGAGAAATGGCAGATGCAGTTTAATGTTAACAAGTGTAGCATTATGAGCGTAGGTAAAGGTAATAGGCCTGTAGACTACATATTAAATGATACTACCTTAGGAAGGTCATATAGTGTGAGGGAATTGGGAGTTCAAGTAAGCAGTGACTTGCGCCACAGGGAACAGTGTATTATAGCTAGAAATAGGGCCAACAAGATACTGGGGTTTATTGGTAGATGTGTGACATATAAGAGTTCTGAGGTCATTCTGAGGTTGTATTTAGCGCTAGTTAGACCTCACCTAGATTATGCAGCTCAGAGAAGAATGACCAAGATGATTCAGGGGCTGAGAAATTTACCCTACAAAGATAGATTGAAACGTCTTAATCTCCACTCCAAAGAGAGAAGGAGGGCAAGAGGGGATATGATTGAGGTTTTCAAATGGGTAAAAGGAATTAATAAGGGAAACATTGATCAGGTTTTAGAAATTAGTAGTCAGGATAGGACACGTGGAAATGGGTACAAGCTAGAAAAATTTAGATTCAGGACAGACATAGGTAGATATTGGTTCACTAACAGAGTGGTGAACGATTGGAATAGGCTGGGGAGACATGTAGTAAGTGCTGAGTCAATAGGTAGCTTTAAAAGACGGTTGGATGACAGTATGGATAGGGATGAAGGGTGGGATTGATAAATATTAGATTATTCCAAGGTTGAGGGACAAGGAACTGCCTCGTGTAGGTCATCAACTGGCCTCTTGGAGTCTCCTCAATTCTTATGTTCATATGTTCTTATTGTCCTGGGTTGAATTAGTGATGTGCAGTTGGGTGGGAGGTAGACAACAAAAACATTATCTTTCATCAGAAGATCGGTTTTTGGATGTGCTGAACTCTCCTAAGCAGTATCTTGCATTTAGGGTCTAGTCCAACCGAGTTACAGTGAGCCCTAGTTTCAGGAACAAAAAATTTTCAAACCAATCCAATGTAAGTTCAGTTGTAGCCCACCCCTTCTTGTTGGCACGATAATTGACTGGTAACTGTGTCATACCCCTGAAAGCCCGAGGATGTAAACTTTTCCCGATAAATAGCAACTTACATCTGTGGGTACTCGCAGCATTAGAGCAACACATTACCGTGACGCGATCCTTCAAAGTTTTGCAACCCGATGGCAATTCCGCATCCTCAGTTGTCAGAGTTTTTTTGGGCGTATATCTCCAAAACAAGGCAGTCCCATCCGGATTGTACACTTGATCAGGAGTTAAATTTTCATCACTAACTAACTTTACAAATTCATCAACATTTACAGTAGCTGCTTCCATGTCTGCTGAACGTTTTTCACCACACACTGCATGAAACATTAAACAATGTCGGGACTTGAAACGCTGCAGTCAACATTCTGTATAATCACACTTATATGTCAACCCCAGTTTTTCAAGAAACACTTTGGCTTGTTCCTTTAATAAGTCTCCAGAAATTTGAACACCTTCACTTACGTAAATATTAAACCAGGTTATCAGCAACTTTTTCCTTGTTATTGACTTCCTTACAAACATCTGCTTCTTTGATCCACTGTCAGTAAAGAACTTTAGCACTTTTTCTTTATTTTTTTTATATCATAGACTGTTGAAAACCCCTATCAAGTTTTTTTTAGCAGTTCCACTTTCTCTGCGATCGACAACGAGTGATTTTTACGTTTTACGCCACTTCATTTATTCACTGAATCCATGAGTAGGCTATACAGCAGCAGATTTTAATAAATAATTACCACAAATAAATGAGAAGGAATGCCTGTTTGCTGTTGCAAGCATGAGCAAACAGCTGATTCTGGGTACTGTGCCAAAACATAAACAGCACCTTCTGAAAACAGTGGCACGCCAACCCGGTTAATTTGAAAATGCGCTCCAAAATTATGGCGGTAAACCGATGGAACCAGAATATTGATTGCCGTATTAGTGATGATCAACCTGTATTAACAAGTGAAGTACAGTTTACTTTACTTAGGAGTGTTGATAAGCCAGGACCTGAGACCTTGAGAGCAGTGTATTAGTGCTAGGAACAGAGCTAACAGGTTAGTGGGTTTTAACGCCAGGAGCATAAGTAATAGATCAGCTGATGTAATACTAAGACTTTACTTAGCATTAGTTAGGCCTCATTTAGATTATGCTGTGCAGTTCTGGTCTCCGTAGTATAGCATGGCTATTGATAAGCTAGAAGCAGTACAAGGAAGGATGACTAAAATGATTCAGGGGATAAGGAACTTAACTTACAAGGACAGATTAAAACACCTCAATCTACACTCTTTAGAAAGACGTAGGGTAAGGGGAGATCTGATAGAAGTGTTTAAATGGGTCAAGGGTTTCAACAAAAGTGACATAAATATGGTTCTTATAGTCAAGGAGAATGTTGAATAAATGCCTCATTTCTCAAAACATGGTTTTTTTTTTTAGCTTTAAAATAGCATTCCTCACTTTCTTTTTCCCTTCTTGTGGTAGCTTAATGATTAATTTTTTGTTTTAAAGATTTCTTGCTTTTTTTTGTTTGTTTGGTAAAATTATGATATTATTTATTGATTATTTCTAATTTTTTCCTCACAAAATAAACACATTTTTGAATAGACTGCTTATCAAAAAAAAATTTTTTTTTCAAAGGAAAGCTACAATAAATTGAGGTAATATCAAAGGTTGTACAAAGTTTATCCTTTAATGGGAAAACAAATAAGGTCCTTGAACAAAATGCTCATTTCAATCTTTTTATAAATTTGCATTGTTTTCCACTGTTATAATTATCGAAGCGATGAATGTAATATCTTTAGACATTACACTTCATTAGCAAGTCTTACAGCACATAATTTGACCAAATTCATTGCATGAATTCTTGTCATTCACAATAGTAAAGTATCCTGATGCTCCCTTAATGTTCCTTTCAATCTTCAAATGTATTCAATCTTCCATAGTAATCACCTGTGCAGAATCTTATTGAATGCCTTTTTTTTTAAGTCTAAATATATGCAATCCACCCATCTATCTCTTTCTTGTGTTATATTTATCACCCTTGAGTAAAACCTAATAAGTTGGTGACACATAACCTTCCTGTTTTGAAACCAAATTATGTATCTGTAGGATGTGTAAAAAGATAACCTTTTGGCACATCTTATAGACCATAAAAAACTGGCTCAGCGATTTCTTGTCTACATCTCTTCAAGATGTAACCTGGACCCATACTTATAAAGAATTAGGATTTTATCATAAGAGTGCGGCTTAACAATGCAAGGACAATCTCAGATGTCCTACCTATGGTACAGAGCTTCCTACTTTGTCTGAGACAAAGCCTCAAACGGCCAGGAACATGTCAAAATAGCGCTACATATAGCAAGCATTCAATTTGGATAACATGAAATTTAACCACTAAAATTTTTGTTTAAATGTGAAAATAATGATGAAAAATAACAATGAGTATTTTTATGATGACTGGTTAAGACTAAAATGTATAAATACATACATGATGATATGTTTTTAACGCCATAATAAACATAAACATGGATGCACTTGATTCAAGTTAGCCTCGTCAATTTCTTATTGCTCACCCTCAGGGAAATTGAGATTTCTGTCCTTTCATATGTTGTGCAGCATGGCAAAGACCTCAATTATTCTGCACACACATGCAGGGGACTTCACTCTAATTTCAATGTGTAGGATATGGAATCGCTGCTTTCACTGGCCGATCCCTCTCTCCAAGATGGAGTCCAGACAAAACCTCTCAGGACAAAACCCCCTAGGACAAAACCCCTAGGACAAAACCCTCTAGGACAAAAGACCCCAGAACAAAACCCCCAGGACAAAACCCCCCAGAACAAAACACCCCAGGACAAAACCCCTAGGACAAAAGCCCCAGAACAAAACCCCACAGGACAAAACCCTCTAGGACAAAACCCCACAGGACAAAACCCCTAGGACAAAACCCCACAGGACAAAACCCCCTAGAACTAAACCCCACAGGACAAAACCCCCTAGAACAAAACCCAAACAGGACAAAACCCCCAGGACAAAACCCCACAGGACAAAACCCCACAGAACAAAACCCCACAGGACAAAAAACACTAGGGCAAAACCCCACAGGACAAAACCCCCTATGACAAAACCCCCAGGACAAAATTTTTTAGGACAAAAACCCCAGGACAAAACCTCTTAGGACAAAACCCCCTAGGACAAAACCCCCTAGGACAAAACACCCAAGGACAAAACCCCTTAGGACAAAACCCTCCAGGACAAAACCCCACAGGACAAAACCCATAGGACAAAACCCAATAGGACAAAACCCCCTAGGGCTAAACCCCTTAGGACAAACCCTCCTAGGACAAAACCCCCAGGACAAAACCCCTTAGGACAAAACCCCACAGAACAAAACCCCACACACTCTAGGGCAAAACCCCCTATGACAAAACCCCGTAGGACAAAACCCCAAGGATAAAACCCCCCAGGACAAAACCCCCTAGGGCAAAACCCCACAGGACAAAACCCCACAGGACAAAACCCCCCAGGACAAAACCCCCAGGACAAAACCCCACAGGACAAAACCCCCGGGACAAAACCCCCAGGGCAAAACCCCCAGGACAAAACCCCCTAGGACAAAACCCCCTAGGGCAAAACCCCCCAGGACAAAACCCCACAGGACAAAACCCCCAAGACAAAACCCCCTAGGGCAAAACCCCCCAGGACAAAAGCCCCTAGGACAAAACCCCACAGGACAAATCCTCCCAGAACAAAACCCCCTAGGACAAAACCCCCCAGGACAAAACCCACTAGCAGGGCTTGCTCTGGACATTTAAAACTTGTAGCCAAATAAAAAAAACTATAGCCAAATAAAAAAAAACAGCCAAATGATTTTTTTTAGAGCCACTAGTAAAATTCTAATAGCTTGCCTATTTAACATGTTATGGTTAACTGATGTAAGCCATTGTTTTTATTTTATCGCATATGGCAAAAATGGCGAGCACCAGCACGAGAACTGCCCTAGGACAAAACCCCCAGGACAAAACCCCCTAGGACAAAACCTCCTAGGACGAAACCCCCCTAGGAAAAAAAAAAACATAGGACAAAACCCTCCAGGACAAAACCCTCTAGAAAAAAAAGTTAAATTTCGAAATAGATCAAAACCTCCTCAGTTATATATTTTTTTAAAGTTTTTAAACTTTAAACCATTTAATACCATTATAATTAAAAAGTTGTTTTTTTTATCTAAGTAATATATTACTGAAGTAATGAAAAACGTATTAATCTTTCTTTATGTTGGTTCATTCCACCAGATCATTGTTTTGTCTACCTGAGTCCCATAATTCCCCATGTATAGGCAAACTACCAGTGCAACGGAAGGTCAGTAATGCAACCAACCGCTGATGAAAGAATGCAGACAGGTAAAATAGATTAGGTTAGATAGGTTAGGTTAAGTTAAGTTAGGTTTTTTGTTATTGGGATTATTATATAATGAATGTAATATTTTCCATCTCAGAGAAGTATTCATACATTACAAATACAGCATCTGAGAGACCCAAGAAGGAAATTTCTCAGGAGGCAACTGGAGGTTAATCCTATCCTTGAAGGATGTCAACTAAAGGGGACCGACTGAATTAGTTTCCATTTTTGTTATTTATGAACCAAACTGCACCAAATTTTTATGAGCTGTAAAGTTTCTTTAGATGAGTTATATATATATATATATATATATATATATATATATATATATATATATATATATATATATATATATATATATATATATATATATATATATATATTTAGAGGTGTATTGGATGTTTATAAATGTGGATTTGCGGATGCGGATATCAACTTGCGGATGCGGATGCTGATGAGGATATGAAGGGAAAAAAATTGTGGATGCAGATGCGGATGTCTGATAGACCTACCATCGCGGATGCGGATTATTTTTTATATTTAAATAATGTATATTTTTAAATTGTTTCCAGTTAATAGTAGTTAGATTTGTGGGCACAATTGCTTTACATATTCAGTAAGAGACAAAAACCACATTAACTAATCTAACATTATCCATATATTCAGTCAAAGTGGATTTACTCGGATATTAAGTTTGTTTGATAAATATTAAGAGAACTCTTCTTCTCCAATGTTTTTCTCTCTCTTTTTTTAATTTTTTTTTATTTAAACAAAGTAGCACTTACAGAACAGTTAGCATCTACATTACATAGATAGTTGCAAACTTACAGGCTAAAGAAAGCAATGCTATTGCTTTTCTATCTAAAAGCCTCATTCTGTCATTAATAAATATACATGTATAAAGTAATAATTAATTAATTACCACTGCCTCAGTAACCAGTCATTTACAATCTTCTTAAAGCACTGCACATTTGTGTCTTTAAGTATCACTCCTGAGGCATTCAGGGTGTTCCAGAGTTTCACGTATCTATTTGTGAATTGTCGCTGCTGATGCCACGTCCTACAACGTTGCATCAGCAGCACACCAGGAGTCTGTACGAGAGCTCGTGTGGCGACGTGACTCAGGCGTTGAGGCTGCTTCAGGTCCAGTAAGTGACTCACACTTATTACCTGCACCTTAAACACCACTGTGAGTCCTGCCACAGCGGTGTTGGAGGGTGTGCAGGTGTGGCTCTTGATCGGTGCCACGGTCCTGATGAGCCTCGCTACACGATCCTGCACTCTGTCTAGGAGGGATAGGTGTTTTATGGCCACTCCACCCCATGCAAGGCATGAGAACTCAAGGGATGAGCGTACCTGTGCTTTGTAGAGTGTCTCTAGCCCTTTTGCATCCAGGAACCATGACATTCTCCTTAGAGAAGCCAGCTTTCCGGACGCCTCCCTGGCAGATCATTGATATATATATATTCCAAAGCAGAGGGCCGACACAGCTCCCCTGAGGAACACCTGCTTTGATGGGCTGCACCTCAGACTCCCGACCACCGACAGTCACCCTGAGGTACCTGTCACTCAGATAATCACTGAGGAGTGGAAGGAGAGCCCCATCTATGCCGACGGCATAGGCGGCAAAGGCGCCCATTATATCAAGCGCCACAACCGCGGTTACTTTTTCCTGGTCCAAGGCCGTGCTGAGGCTGGAGGCCAACAGCAGGTGCAGGTCTGCTGCTGACTGCCCCTGTCGGAACCCAAACTGCCTGGTGCACAAAAGATGGTGTCTATCCAGGTGCTTCGTGATCCTGGCGACCACGATAGACTCCATTACTTTACTGACTCTCTCTCTCTCTCTCTCTCTCTCTCTCTCTCTCTCTCTCTCTCTCTCTCTCTCTCTCTCTCTCTCTCTCTCTCTCCTGCTTCCACCATCCCTCTTTCTCTCCCCTGCTCCCTCCCTCCCATTCTATCTCCCTGTGACCATCCTTCCTCATTTTCTCCCTTGTTACTTCCTTTCTCTCTATCACCCCTGCTTCTCCCTTCCCTACCACATTCCCTCAACATATCCTCCACTTTGTTCTCTCTGTTATGAGTGAGCTGAAGGAGCTGCTGAGTAATATCCACATACACTCATCCTCAAACAGCAGATGCAGATACATTGCGGATGGAGATGCGAATAAAAAAAAAAAAACGGATAATCCGTGGATGCGGATATCTGATACACCTTCTCTCTCTCTCTCTCTCTCTCTATATATATATATATATATATATATATATATATATATATATATATATATATATATATATATATATATATATATATATATATATATATATATATTATATATATATATATATATATATATATATATATATATTATATATATATATATATATATATATATATATATACACTAATTCCTCGTTATATCGCGGTTCACTTTTCGCTGTATTTTCTGTAAGACTTACTATTTTTTATATCGCGTATATTTTCGCCATTTCGCGGCATTTCGCAGCATTGTTTATGAGTTTAAATCTCGCGCGTCACAATAGAATAACCATACGTACTGATTCAGCCAATCAGAGCGAAGGTATTGTTTTCTCGGCCGCTGATTGGCTGTTGTGTTTAAGGAGCTGATTTCACAGTTCCTTTCTATAGTTGTGATCGTTACCAATGAGCAGTGATCTTCACCACCATCAACAAATCTGATTTCACAGTCATCTCTTGCGGTGTTGTTTGTTTGTATCAATACCCGAAATTGGAACCTTTGGTAACGCAGGCTTGGGAGCTGGGGGACCTCCCCAACGAAGTTTAACAAAGCAATTTTTTAGCAAAAAAAAAAAAAAAAAAAAAAGTAAAATTCCCCATATAGTTATATTATTTCATAAAAGGTATGTGAAAAATTATTTAACAATATAGCAACACGTTGTAGGGGTATGATGAAATGAAAATACGAAAAATTGAGGTATAGATTTTTGCATATTTTGACAATTTTTTTTTTTTTAATTTTCTTGAAAACTGTCACAATAAACTTTGATGGTTCTCTAAGAAAGCTATGTGACAGAATTTTCATTTTTGGTTTCGTTGTCAAGAAAAAGAAATAAAAATTTTTTCCTCAACTGTTAATTTCTCTTATGCTAGAAAAAAACACAACAATCAATTAAAATTGTCACATTGACTTTTAGGTATTTTAATTTCCTTTCTAATGACACCAGAATCATCAAAATTGGACAAAAAATAGCGAGAAATACGCCTCAATAGTGCAATAAGTTAGTTTTGAGATACGGAGCGTTAAAGTTGGTGAAAGAGCGTCACTAACTCAACCCTCTCTCAAAGCGTGTACAACACCCACTGAGGCAGCAGTGAGGCTCTTCCCAGAACTTGCTGGATGGGTGGCTGTGAGTCCATACACCATCATAAAGAAAACGTTCCTCATAATCTTTCTTGTTTTTATTTTAATGAATATTTTTCTACAACAATCTTCCGCCTACAATGACCTGACAGTGTGAACGGGGGGCAATTAAATGGCGATTTAAACAGTATTTAAACGTGGATGACAAATTATTGTGCGTGCATTGTGAAGTACTGCCTAAGATTGCTATAAGATGATTTTATATTTTTTTTATATTTTTCTGATTATCAACTCGGTCTGTCCCCTTAACCCTTTCACTGCGAGTGTCCCATATATGGGACAAAGACTTTGGTGCCGTTGCCTGTGAGTGTCTCATATATGGGCCAGGATGATTTTGAAGTACCACGCCAATTCTTTCGCACGGAAATTAAGTGGAAATAGATATGTGGCATCTGATGCAGTGTTTCCAAACATAAATCATATTATATATTTGTTCAGGAAACAAAGTTTTATTCATTTAGGAACTTTTTTTTTTTTCTTCGATTCTTTATTTTATTTTATTTTTTCCTTGAAAATGCACAGAGATGTTAATTAATTTTAAATTAGCTCGCAGGGAAAGGGTTAAGGAAGGAAATTTTTGTTTACTAACTAGCATCACTCTTTGCACAGTTTACTATATGCTGCGTGGTCTTTGCTACCGGAGTTACTGTGTCAAAAAGAAGCTAGTGTTCCCTTCAATTTCGTGTGAAATTGGTCGACATTGCAGGCCGCAAAATGCGAATTTGCAAAATTGGATTCATTAACCTTATGGTGATTTTAGTCATATTTTTGCCCTTGTTTGTACACAAATACATGTAATTATACATCCTACAATAAAGAAAACTACAGAAAATCATAAACATTATCATTATCCATAAGAAAATCAATTCAAATTACCATTTTACTGTACCTGGGATTGCGGAGATGGAGATTGGTCTCGGTCGCAAAATTTCCGTATCGCAAAATTAGATCACACAAAATTAGAGGGAGCCCTGTATGTTGTCTTTAGTATTATTGTATATCAGTTACCTATTTGCTAGGTAAAAGGAATGCACAAATTTGGACAATTTGGGAGAGGGTTACCGAACAGCATTTTCTTTTCCGAGATGGAACACGTTATAATGCTGGCAATATGTTGTCAGGAAAAAAGAAGAGGGTGTTTCTTGTTGCTAAATGCACAATAGTCTCTTTAGCTTACCGTATTTCATGCCATATAAGACACATCTATAATTTGGCAAGGAATATTTAGGATAAAACTAAAAAAACACGCTTTTTCCCTGGGGTTTGTAGCTCTCTCCTCCATTGTTTTGGTCTAAAATTTATGAGAATGAGTTTTCTCGTACTGAACTAATTAAGCAAATCATGCAACTAACCTTACTAATACCAGTATTTATAAGGTAAAACCCCAACATTTTCTCTGAGTTTCATAATCTTAGTAGAATTTTGATCCAAGATTATAGAGAGCTGTGTATTCTCCTACTGAACTACCTTACTTACTGTAAGCAAAATATGCAACTAACCTTTTTAAAATGGTATATCTGCACTCATAGGTAATTTGCAAGGGCTACAGGTACCTCTTAATTTACACAAGTAGTGTGCTCCTGGAGCGATCACATATTCTAAATTTTGCGTAAACATAATTTTCCCATATAGTATAAGTACATGTAAAATCTATTCCTTTTTTCATGACACTATGAATTTTGATGGCTAAGACTTTGAGTTAAATCAGATATGGCACTGTACCTAATAAAACAAGTTGCACAATAATGATAAACAAGAAACACTTTCTTTTATTTGGATCACATCGCTCTATTCTAAAGAAATTGTGTAATTAAAACAAAACTATGGTTCTTTGACATCATGTTAAACCAAAAACACATATTCTAAACTCGTATAAAAAAAGTTTGGTGCCTCAGTGGTACAGTAGTTAGCACGTCTGACTATGAATCCGCTGGCCTGAGTTCGATCCCGGACGAAGGTAGGAGGCACACAGCTCACCCAGCTGTTCATCCTCCCAAATGGGTTGGTAGATAAATGGGTGCCTAGTGTAACCTGGGAGAGGTAAACTGTGGAAAATCAGATGTCACAGTGGCCCTGTGTCCCGGTGTAATGGATTAATAGACTCAAAGGCCTATGTGATGGGAGAGGCGCGCCCGCAGCTACGCGCAGCTATAGTGTGTGCCCCCACTTTATTTATTTATTAAAAAACAAGTTACCTGAAACTTATTTGGGGTTTACCAGCTAGCTCACATATTACCATACAGCATTGTAGAAGTGGATTAAACCTATGCATCTATCACATGTGGAACCCCATAACAACTGTCATAATAACTGTCGGCAAGCGGCAACGATATCACCGTTTATTTTTTATTTCAGTATCAGGTAATTTATCCATATACAGGTATTTATTTTTTGAAAGTGCCAATTCATTTATTTTTAATGAGCATTTTATTAATTCACATTAATTCACTCTACAAATCTTATTCTGATGCATAGTTAATTTTTTTAGGGGAAAAAAGTGCATCTTATATAGCGGGAAATACAGTGTATTGTTAGCCCATGTAAAGAGATTATGTTTGATGTGAAAAGTTACTGCACTCTAGGGTTGGTATGGCAAATTTTGGCACAGACTCTGAGTGGACTAATGAATGCGTGGTGGTGATGCAGTGAGTTTTGACACTCGAGATTTCAATTTTTCCTCACCCTGACACCAAAATCTTGCTGCCATAGCATTATACGTAACGCAGATTCCATAGCATTTCTATGACTTTAAAATTTTTACAAAATTACAAGACTTTTTAAGCTGTGAGAGCCTTGCAGTACTGTAGCTATATGTATCCATAAAATCTTATAACCTGCGACAAAACAAAACAAAACAAAACAAAACAAAACAAACAAACAAACAAACAAACAAACAAACAAACAAACAAACAAACAAACTAAATCAAAATCAAATTATCTTCTTTCAGGTTGTCTGGAGTGTTCACTGCCTGGGTTTCTTCATGGCCAAAAGCCACAGGAGAAGTATTCTCCTACAGTATATGTCACTATACGCACATGCCCTCCACTACCCTCAGCACGGGCTGTTAGAAGTACCAAGAAATCTCTTCTTGATGATGAGCTAGTTAATACTGACGGTGATGATGTTGCAGAAGATACTACAACCACATCCTTTTCTAGCACAAACCACAAATCCTCATTTTCAAACACAAATCATACTATGCTACCAAATAATTCTGATCTTTATTCAAATCATACATATTTATTTCCAAATACTTCTCAGTTGAATCAAACACATTCCCTTGTTTCTACTCTTCGTGTAACAAACTCACTAAATATTTCCTATGAAGAAAATGCCACTACTACCTTTCCTTCAATCTGCATCAATGATAGTAATATACGCCCAACAAGTAAAATTGAAGAGAAGACTCATAACATCGTGAACAATCTTTTACTGAACATTACTGAAACTCCATACACAAATGAATCACAGACCATGAAAACTTATTTTACTGAACCACAACAGTACAATTCTCAAATGAATGATACAAATCATTTTAGGTACACCAGAAAATTAACTGCAAGACGACGGTACCACAATAATGAAAAGCAACATGCAAGACCATTCACTTATGGAGACCAAGTCTCACCTTATGAACAACAATATACTGTGACTTATTGGATGTTTTATCCTTACAACCGTGGCAAAAAAATATGCACTAAAAATCTTGGATTCCTATTTGGACACATGTTTAAGCCCAAACTAAACGGTATGTGTTGGGGTGAGGAAATTACTATGGGGAACCATGTTGGAGACTGGGAGCACATATCAATTCAATTCAGTGTAAGTAGTAAAGGTATTAGCAGTATTTAAATGAAGAATCTTGAAAGGATTTGAACATAAATAAACTAATATGATCAAATTTAAATATTCACATATACAGAAGTAAAATATGTTTATGTATAAACTTGTCTGACAATATAAGTAAAATTATATTTCAACTCAAAATTACAGGGTAGCAGACCAAATACCATGTATGTGTCAGCCCATACTTTTGGAGCTTACTACACCTATGACCCTGAAAACCACAAGTTTGTTTATGAAGATAAAGACACAAGAGGAGGCATTCCAGTGTCACCAGTTTACCCTAAAACAATTGACCTCTCAGAATCTCATCCTATTCTTTATTCAGCAAAAGGATCACATGGTTTATGGGGAGCTGAGGGTAAGTAATGGATAAGTTTTCCACATTTCAGTATTGTCATTTTTTGTAGTTTTAATTGATATTATAATCATTGAGTGTATGTATGTACAGGTACACCATCGATTTGCCAGCTCCTTTAGTTACAAAACCTTACCGGATTAACCATTTGCCAGACCAGCCGAGTAGGCTTCTGATCCTTGATCATGATTAAGCTTTTTCAACATTTCAAATTTTCTTGTATCAGCAGGAACTGCTCTCTCTCGCTCTCGCTCTCTCTCTCTCTCTCCCTCTCTCTTTCTCTCTCTCTCTCTCTCTCTCTCTCTCTCTCTCTCTCTCTCTCTCTCTCTCTCTCTCTATATATATATATATATATATATATATATATATATATATATATATATATATATATATATATATATATATACATATATATATATATATATATATATATATATATATATATATATATATATATATATATATATATATATATATATATATATATATATATATATACAGTACTCCCGTCAATTTTGCGTGTTTCAATTCTGCGATATTCCAATTTTGCAACCAAGACCAATTTCCATCTGTGCAAGCCCAGGTACAGTAAAATGATCTTTTAAATTAATTTTCTTATGGATGCTTTTCTGTATTTTTCTTTGTTGTAGGATGCATAATTATATGTATTTGTGTACACAGGAGTAGGCAGTAGACACCTGCTGCCCGGTGGAATACTCCAGGAGAGGTACTTACGGGGATGTAGGCGGTGCTGCAAACTGAGTGATTCCCCATGTCCTCTCTTCCCGGTTCCCTTAGTGTCTCATTTACACAAGAGAGCAGCTGCCGCCTGCCCTCTAAAGACAACTTCTACTACCTACATAACATTACTTCACCTTACACTTTTACACTCTCTTCAAATCAAACTTTAAAAATGGCTGCTAATAACCAAGCCTCGGAGTCCCTATCTGGGGAGGGGACCACAAATATCCCCATAACGGAGTGCCCCTCTGCTGACGACCTTGGGTGTCGTGACACTTTCTCTAACACATTTACTCTCGATTTCTGCAACATTCGTAGCCTTAGATCTAATTTTCAATCTGTGGAACACCATCTCTCCTCCACTAAACCTCATCTTCTCTTTCTAACTAACAGCAGCCCCTTCTCTGTTCCCTCCTACTTTCTCTATCCTCATTTTCAATCCAAGGCTGGTTGTTGGGCATATGTGCGTAACAACATTACTTGCTCTCGTCGCCACAATCTTGAATCTTCACAATTTTCTACCATCTAGCTAAGACTTCAAAGTCACTCTCTAACTAAATTCATCTGTGCTGTATATCTCTCACCTAATTCCTCTAACTATGTAAAATTCTTTGACTATTTGACTTCCAAAGTGGAGTACATCCTATCTCACTTTCCTTATATTGAGATCTCCATTTTAGGGGATTTCAATGTTCACCACCAGCTTTGGCTTTCATCTTCTTTCACTGACCAACCTGGTGAACAAACCTTCAACTTCAAGACCTAGAGTAGCTGGTGCAGGTCCCTACCCGTATCCTTGACCGCCTTAGAGACATGCCCAACATTCTTGATCTTTTCCTAATTTCCAACCCTTCAGCTTACTCTGTTAAACTTTCCTCTCCGTTGGGCTCCTCCGATAACAATTTTATTTCCGTTACCCGTTCTATAACTCCAGTGAAGCCTCAGGACCTGCTTAAGCGGAGGTGCTTATGGCATTTCAACTCTGCTAAGTGGGAGGACCTGAGGCAGTACTATTCTGATTTTGCTTGGGATGATTATTGCTTCCATGTCAGAGATCCTTCTCTTTGTGCCCAGCGCATAACAGCTCCACAGCTCCACAGCTGTCTTTTCTTTCTCTAAAGCTGAACTCTTCGCTCAAATCTTTGCTACCAACTCTACTTTGGATGATACTGGGCATATTCCTCCCACTCCTCCACCCTCTGACTACTTCATCCCTTGAATTAAAATTCTTCATTATGATGTTTTCCATGCCCTCTCTGGCCTTGATTCTCGGAAGGCTTACAGTCCAGATGGAGTCCTCCTGTTGTTCTGAAAAACTTTGCTTCCGAATGCTCTCCTTACCTGGTCAAACTCTTTTGTCTGTGTCTCTCTACTTCTACCTGTCCTTCTTGCTGGATGTTTACTCATATTCAACCTGTCCCTAAAAAGGGTGACCACTCCAATCCTTCTAACTACTGCCCTATAGCTTTGATTTCCTGCCTTTCTAAAGCCTTTGAGTCTGTCCTTAACAAGAAGATAATGAGGCATCTATCAGCTCACAACCTTCTCTCTGATTGCCAGTATGGTTTCCGTAAAGGCCGATCTACTGGTGATCTTCTTGCTTTCCTAACTGAATCTTGGCTATCCTCTTTTAGGGACTTCGGTGAAACCTTTGCTGTCGGCCTTGACATATCGAAAGCCTTCGATAGAGTCTGGCATTAATCTTTAATTTCTAAACTACCCTCCTACAGATTCTATTCTTCTCTCTGTACCTACCTCTCCAGTTTCCTTTCCGACCGTTCTATTGCTGTTATAGTGGACGGTCACTGTTCTTCTCCTAAAACTATCAAGATTGGTGTTCCTCAGGGTTCTGTCCTATTACCCACTCTCTTTCTATTATTCCTCAATGATCTCCTAAATCTGACTCAATGCCCTATCCACTCCTATGCTGATGACACCACCTTGCATTTTTCAACGTCGCACAAAAGACGCCCAACCTAACAAGAATTAAATGACTCAAGGCGAGATGCTATAGGATGCCAAACTTCTGATCTTTCACTAGTTTCTAATTGGGGCAGACCAAACCTGGTTTTGTTCAATGCCTTTTTTTTTTTTTACATTAAAAGGTTACTAGCCAAGGGAAAACAAAAATAAGTCAAAATAAATCCCGCTTGTCGCCAGACCCTGTAAAGACGACAGTAGGAGAAATATAGACATGGGGGGAACTCCAATTTAGTGTGAGCGGTGTCTTGACACTCCTCTTTTGAAAGAGTTTAAGTCATAGGCAGGTGGAAAAACAGACAAAGGAAGAGAGTTCCAGAGTTTACCAGATTAGGGGAAGAAAGAGTGAAGATACTGGTTAACTCTTGCATTAGGAAGATGGACAGAATAAGGATGAGAAGAAGTAGAAAGTCTTGTGCAGCGAGGCCGCGGGAGGGGGGAGGCATGCAGTTAGAAAGTTCAGAAGAGCAGTTAGCATGAAAATAGCGGTAGAAGATAGATAAAGATGCAACATTGCGGCGGTGACTTAAAAAATCAAGAAAGTCAGTTAGAGGAGGAGAGTTGATGAGGTGAAAAGCTTTAGACTCCACCCTGTTTAAAAGAGCTGTATGAGTTGAGCCCCCCCAGACATGTGAGCCATACTCCATACATGGGCAAATAAGGCCCCTGTACAGAGCAAGCAGCTGAGAGGGAGAGAAAAATGGATGCACATGCCATAGGACACCTTACTTCTTGGAAGCTGATTTAGCAAGAGTAGAGATATGAAATTGCCAGTTTAGATTTTTAGTAAAGGATAGACCAAGTGTGTTTAATATGGAGGAGAGGGGAAGTTGAGTGTCATTAAAGAAGAGGGGATAGTTATCTAGAAGATTATGTCGAGTAGATAGTTGTAGAAATTGAGTTTTTGAGGCATTGAACAAAACAAGGTTAGCTCTGCCCTAATCAGAAACAAGTGAAAG
>JAPQNM010000002.1:14621554-14626088 GCA_029783475.1 Metacarcinus magister
CAATCCAAGTTCCAAATGTCATCTGCTGATGGCAGGTTTCTGTGAACATGTCGATGGGCCAACAGGAATACCAAAAAAACGAGTTAATTTTCCTTGTCATAACATGTGATCTTCAAAATTGTTGAATCAGGAGCATCTCTCTCTCTCTCTCTCTCTCTCTCTCTCTCTCTCTCTCTCTCTCTCTCTCTCTCTCTCTCTCTCTCTCTCTCTCTCTCTCTTTTCTTACTAATACAAAAGTCACATGAATTATAGTAATGTTGTATTTACATTCAAATTTTATATGTAAAAGGTGGTATTGTGAGCATCACCTAACTTCATTCTCTTTGTACATTTACTTATAACTAATTGATATAATATTATTATTAACTTCCATACTTTCCAGTGTGGAAGAACCCTATATAAAAATTCAGTAATTTTACTAAGATGTTTTATTGGGTAGTCTCAGGCAAACCACAATTGAAAATTTTTCTTATAATGTGTTCTATGCAAATAAACAAATAAAATAAATAATCATATATGTATTCCTCCTACTCCTCCACCCTCTGACTACTTCATCCCTAAAATTAAAATTCTTCATTATGACGTTTTCCATGCCCTCTCTGGCCCTTGATTCTCGGAAGGCTTAGGGTCCGGATGGTGTCCCTCCTGTTGTTCTCAAAAACTGTGCTTCCGAACTCTCTCATTGCCTGGTCAGATTCTTACGTCTGTGTCTCTCTACTTCTACCTATTCTTCTTGCTGGAAGTTTGCTCACATTCAACCTATCCCTAAAAAAGGTGACTACTCCAATCCTTCAAACTAACGCCCTATAGCTTTGATTTCCTGCCTTTCTAAAACCTTTGAGTGTCCTTAACAAGAAGATAATGAAGCATCTATCAGCTCACAACCTTCTCTCTGATTGCCAGTATGGTTTCCGTAAAGGCCGGTCTACTGGTGATCTTGCTTTTCTAACTGAATCTTGGTCATCTTCTTTTAGAGACTTCGGTGATACCTTTACTGTCGGCCTTGACATATCGAAAGCCTTCGATAGAGTCTGGCATAAACCTTTAATTTCTAAACTACCCTCCTACGGATTCTGTCCTTCACTCTGTAGTACCTTCATCTCCATTTCCTTTCTGACAATTCTATTGCTGCTGTAGTGGACGGTCGCTGTTCTTCTAAAACTATCAACAGTGGTGTTTCTCAGGGTTCTGTCCTATCACCCACTCTCTTTCTATTATTCATCAATGATCTCCTGAATCTGACTCAATGCCCTATCCACTCCTACACGATGACACCACTTTGCATTTTTCAACATCGTACAACAGACGCCCAACCCAACAAGAATTAAGAGATTCAAGGCGAGATGCTATAGGATGCCTAACTTCTGATCTTTCACTAGTTTCTGATTGGGGCACAGCAAACCTGGTTCTGTTCAATGCCTCAAAAACTCAATTTCTAGAACTATCTACTCGACATAAACTTCCAGATAACTATCCCCTCTTCTTTAATGACATTCAACTTTCCCTCTCCTCCACATTAACCACACTCTGTTTATCCTTTACTAAAAATCTAAACTGGCAATTTCATATCTCTACTCATGCTAAATCAGCTTCCAAGAAGTTAGGTGTCCTATGGCGTCTGCATCCATTTTTCTCTCCCTCTCAGCTGCTTGCTCTGTACAGGGGCCTTATCCACCCATGTATGGAGTATGGCTCTCATGTCTGGGTGGGTTCAACTAACACAGCTTTATTAAACAGGGTGGAGTCTAAAGCATTTCGTCTCATCAACTCTCCTCCTCTAACTGACTGTCTTGATTCTTTAAGTCACCGACGCAATGTTGCATCTTTATCTATCTTCTACTGCTATTTTCATGCTGACTGCTCTTCTGAACTTGCTAACTGCATGCCTCTCCCCCTCCTGCGGCCTCGCTGCACAAGACTTTCTACTTCTTCTCATCCCTATTCTGTCCAACTTCCTAATGCAAGAGTTAACCAGTATCTTCACTCTTTCATCCCTTACACTGGTAAACTCTGGAACTCTCTTCCTTTGTCTGTTTTTCCAACTGCCTATGACTTAAACTCTTTTGAAAGAGAAGTGTCCAGACTCCTCTAATGTTATACGAACTCCATCCCTTGCTTTATTCCTCCTACTGTCCTCTTTGCAGGATCTGGCGACAAGCGGCGATTTTTTTTAACCTTTTTGTTTTCCCTTAGCTAGTGTCCTTTTAATGGGAAAATCATGGTGACTGCTCTTCTGAACTTGCTAACTGCATGCCTCCACCCTTCCCACGGCCTTGTTGCACCAAGACTTTCTAATTCTTCTCATCTCTTTTCTGTCCAACTTTATAATGCAAGAGTTAACCAGTATCTTCACTCTTTCATCCCTTACACTGGTAAACTCTGGAACTCTCTTCCTTTGTCTGTTTTTCCACCTGCCCATGACTTAAACTCTAATGTTAACTGGACCTGCACCCCTTGCTTCTTTTCTCCTACTGTCTTCTTTACAGAGTCTGGCGACAAGCGGGATTTTTTTTTACGTATTTTTGTTGTCCCTTATCCAGTACCTTTTTAATGTAAAAAAAAAAATATATGGTGTTAGAGTTGATGCCTTTTTGGAGTAGTGAGAGCAGTGTGGGGATCAGTTAAACACCTCGTTGCTGGGCTCAATGTATTCTCCTATACAGTGTGTTGAGCTTCCCCATCAATCCGTGAAAACAACAAAAGAAAAACATCATGTGCAAATGGCTGCCAATATTCCCTATATGTACTGTACCTATAATTCTTGTACATATATCTTCTGAGATAAATCAATATTTACGTAACTTAAATAATAATGCTTTCCCCATTTACAATAACAGAAGTTTGTCATCCTAACACTAGGAACCCCAATTTTACTCATACACTTTCTTCATTTTCCTTTCTCTCAAACCACCTAAAAGTATTTTTGTCACCCATTGCACTATCCCACACTACACTCCATTTGCACAAGGTCCCATGCCCCATTTATCACACATGCTTTCAATGTTTTCACCCTCCCATCTTGTCAGGCTACATCCAACACTCGGATAACTAATTTTCAAAGAACGCATGCTTTACTGCTGTGCCCTGTGCCATATCCAAGTCTGATCAGTCAGTCAGTCTTGGCATGGATATATTCAATGTATACCCTATAATCTTGGATCAAAATTCTACTGAGGAGAGAGTTATGAAGTTCAGGGAAAATGTGGGAATTAAACCTTATAAATACTGGTAATTATAAGGTTAAATGCATGTTTTGCTAGGTAGTTCAGTACGAGAAAACTCCTTAGCCTACAATCTTTGACCAAAACTATACCGAGGGAAGGGCTACAAAGCCCAGGGAAAAAGTAGGGTTTTTCGTTTTTTCCTAAATGTTCCTTGGTAAATTATCTTATTCTCCTGTGCATTTTATATGGCGGGAAATTTTTGGGTATCCTTCTTGAAATACGGAGACTAAAACTGTATACAGGAAGTACTCGTTTTACGATAGCAATGCGTTCCTTGAAACCCTATCGTAAACCGAAATAGCGTACACCGAACCCATTTTTACATGTATTAGATAGGGATGCGTTCCAGCACATTGCCAAAGTCACTCCTTCAGGTTCAGATACATACATAAAAACATACCTTAGTGTAAAAATAAACAAATTGAATGTAAATAATAAAGAAAATAAAGAAAAGAATAAAGAAAAGAATATAATTATGCAATCATCTGATCAGCTGATGCGGGCGACGTAGGCGGTGAGGCGGAGGTCGAGGGTGAGGCGGGCGATTCAAAACCTGAAGTTGATTGCTCTGTTGAAGTGGATGGTCCAGCTGATGTTGATGGGCTGGCATGTTTGAAGAACGTCGAGATCGTGGACTGTTTGGCACAAGGTTTCACTGTGTTTGTAATGGTGGCGCGGGAATGACTAGCTGTCGGAGTTGGCCGCATGTAGCGTAGCGGCGCGGTGGCGCTAAATGCGCCACCACGCCGATTTGGCCACGCCCAGCTCGCCACGCCGATTTTGGTGCCTTTTTTTAATATCGTAACTGCAAATCAAGTATCGTAAATAGAAAAAAGGGTACTAATTGGCTAGTATCGTATCTGCGAATTTAACGTAAACCGAACTATCGTATAGCAAGGACTTCCTGTACAATATACTAAATGGAGACACACGAGTGAGTTATATAATGTAAGTATCACTTTGTCTGATTTGAAATTGAAAGTTCTTCCAATGAAATCAACCAGCTTGTTTTGATCTTTAGAAATTAAAATACCTCGTCTTTTTCTTTAATTACACTTCGGAGTTGAACATCCTTCATCGAGTAACTTGTAAGAGGGTTGTAATTTCTGATATGAAGTACGTGACATTTATCAAGGTTAAAATTAATTTGCTATTCATCTGACCAATCTACAAAAGTGCTTCAATCTTTTTGTATGAATTGATGTTGAGCTTCTGAAATAACCCTATGTACAGTCTCTCTACGGTGTTAAACCGCCGCTTCCAGCCATCAAAACAAACCATACCCCCCTTGCGTAGTAGAGATGCACCTC
>JAPQNM010000002.1:14632211-14694711 GCA_029783475.1 Metacarcinus magister
CAGGTAATATGTGAAACAATTCCAATTTCGCGTATTGTAAACATGTGTAAAAAAAGAATCCACTGTATTTGCTATTTTTGTGTTATTGGCAAATCTTTTATATTTTGCAGTGATACTTTCATCGATGTTGTTTACATAGATAGTAAATAAGATAGGTGGCAAAATTGAACCTTGAGGAACTCCATTACTTACACTGATCCAATTTGAAGCTTTTACGTAAAGTAATAGTTATTGCTTTCCATCAGATAGCAATTTTCCTGGAAGCTTTCTGGAAAGCACGATAAACTATGTTGATTCCTCTAGTGTTTTACATTTTGTATATGTTGTTGAAGAAACCCAGTTGGTTTTTAAGACATGAACCTTTATTTCTAAATCCATGTTGTGAATTTCAAATGATGGCGTTTTTCTCCCTTTCAGTTATTCCATCTACAAATGCAATTTTGCCACACTTAAGTTTGTCTAATGCTTTCTTTACTTCCTTTCTATCAATTCCTTTCTGCACGCTCCTGCTCCCATACTAATGTCAACTCATGGTCGCCACAATTGCTTCCCTTTCTGTCTTCTCATTTACTAAAGTGTCTTTCCTATAATTCTTTCACCTCTCTTCACCATTTACACGAGCTCCATCTTCTCTCTTAAATCTCACATTGACACCTCATACTCCTCCTCTCTCTTTAATTTCCTTCCAAAACCACTTGTTATTTTCATTAAACTTCTCATTCAGCTTTATACCAAAGTATTCATCTACAGTAGGCTCTTATCTTCCACACTTTTTTGTTTGGACATTTTATCTTTGGACACAAAGTCAACCTCTATACAATCTTAACTTTCAATGGCAATAAACTTTACTCTGGATGGGTTTGTTGGCGAAGGCAATAGTGAGTGCGCTAGCAGCACAATCTATTGCACCCACACACTACTGTACTGCAAATGTGTATACATGACTGAGGCCGCCATAACACTTTTTTTGAGGCGGACCAGTGCGATTGTCTTGTGTTTTGATAGTGATTTCGCGACCTACATACTCTTATGGCAAGCGTGGGAGCATCAAGTGACAGCAGTCAAAGCGATGTGGGTGAGTTTAGGTCGATTATATTATTATGGAAAATAGAACTGAAAGCTGAAGACGAGGTTATGGGTGCAGTGTCGAAGATAAATAATACTTATTTTATGCCCAACCATGATTTTTCCCTTAACATAACCTAAACAATTTTATTGCATGTGTAGGTGACGGTGGTCAAGGTGGCGTGGGTGTGGATCCTCTAGCATGCCCAAAACCACCGAAAGCAAAAAGGGAATATAGAGTTGGCAAGAAACAAGCAAGAAATAGTATGGTCGAAAGAGTAAAATTAATGGATTACATTGAGAAAGGCATAGAGAAAAGGGCAATTCAGCGACTTACAGGTGCACCCAAAAGTACGATCAGAACAATGAAGCACAAGAAAGACTCCATCAAACAGCAAATGACCATTGGGATAAAATACTTTGGTACCCATGAATGCATTTGTGAAGCCTCTGAATTAATCCACTAGTTTCCTAATTTTTCTCTCACATTTCTGCTTATCACATTAACAGGTGCACATATACACACACCCATGCATATTTCACTATTCCTACCTTCCCAACCACCCACACTTTCTTAGACATCTTCCACCCATGTGTCTCTATGCCTTCCTATACCTGAGGAGATATTAAGAACATAAGAAACATAAGAAATGAGGAGACTACAAAAGGCCAGTTAATGACCTACACGAGGCAGCTCCTTGTCCCCCTGTAATGTCACTCCCTTCTCACCCTGTAGCGTTGATGGTAGTTGTTATGGTAGAGAGCTACAGACTGAGCATATAGTAGTACTAAGATATTAATAGCAATTAGAAGGCCCTGAATTTACTGAGGGAGTAACAAAACTGAGGCATCACTTGACAGCAAATATATTTTACACCCAAAACAAACACGGTAAATCAACACAGGTCCTAAATCCGGTAAGGGAAGGAAGCACTCCTCCTTACTCCTTCCAGGCACGGGCTAAAGTCAGCCTCTTCTGCCTTAACACTTCACTAATCCACCCCCTAAGGTAACAATACCAACACTAACACAATATTACTAACACATCCTAACACTAACACATTCTATCTCTAACACATCCTAACACTAAACACAAGCAAGCAGAAGGCACAGGGTAAGTTTCCTCTCCGTCAAAAAAAGCCTCCAATCGAGGGTACTGCGTCTTGCAGATGGCAGCTAAGAAGTAAGCCTTTCTGTCAATCCTGGCTAACTTTTCGACTATCATCCATGACGTGTCTCATACTTCTAAATCTTCAACCCTAAAACTCTCGATCCCCCGAACCCTAATTGAACCAGAAGAAAAACGCATGTTTGGTCCTGAAGGGTCAATAAAGTTACGCTCGTTACACCCCACCCTTGGAATAATCCAACATTTAGCCATCCCACCTGTCATCCCTATCCATACTCTGATACAACCGTATTTTAAAGCTACTTATTGACTCAGCACTTACTACATGTCTACCCAGCCTATTCCAATTGTTCACGACTCTGTTAGTGAACCAATATCTAACTATGTCTGTCCTGAATCTAAGTTTTTCTAGCTTGTACCCATTTCCACGTGTCCTATCCTGACTACTAAATTCTAAAACCTGATCAATGTTTCCCTTATTAATTCCTTTTACCCATTTGAAAACCTCAATCATATTCCCTCTTGCCCTCCTTCTCTCTAGGAAGTGGAGATTAAGACGTTTTAACCTAACTTTGTAGGGTAAATTTCTCAGCCCCTGAATCATCTTGGTCATTCTTCTCTGGACTGCCTCCAAGGAGCCTATATCCTTCTTATAATAAGGGGACCAAAATTGAGCTGCATAATCTAGGTGGGGTCTAACTAGCGCTAAATACAACCTCAGAATGACCTCAGAACTCCTATTTGTCACACACCTACTAATAAATCCCAGTATCTTGTTGGCCCTATTTCTAGCTATAATACACTGTTCCCTGAGGCGCAAGTCACTGCTTACTTGAACTCCCAAGTCCCTCACACTATATGACCTTCCTAAGGTATTGTCATTTAATGTGTAGTCTACAGGCCTATTACCTTTACCTACGCTCATAATGCTACACTTGTTAACATTAAACTGCATCTGCCATTTCTCTGACCACTCGCACATCCTTCCTTTCTGCTTCCCTTGCTTTCCTCAATCACTCCACAGCACACCACTCCTTCTATCCCCTATAATACTTCATTTATACACTCCATCAACACAGTTTATCACTCCACATCCTTTTATATGGGCTTCTTTTGCTACCATAACATCCAACCTTCCTCTTTCAAAACTTTAAACTAATTCTCTTATTTTCCCTAAGGCACTCCGGCCATTCATGTTAATTGATTTTACATACAGTACATTCTTCTTTTATGTATGTTCATTATATCTATTGTCAAATCTTATAACAGCAATAAAATCGTCGACATTGTCTTGTCACTGTTTGGATATTTTGATATGTAGAGAATATATAATGGCTATCCTTCCTAGTATGGAGTTTGTGGCCTTCATGGGCATTTGATCCTCATGGAACTATTGCTTCTTTTGTTTTGTGACTATGCTGATGTGTATGACTCCTCTAATATCTGTCAAACAATCTTCCTGTAACATTCTCAGTTTGAGATAAGTATATCTTCCCTACCTATAGCACACTATTTACAAGTTTTGCTTGCTTCCTCTCTAATATTTCTTTCCTCCTGACTTCTCTTAGGATTAGCTTTGTTCATGTGTTTAGCAACCGGTCTCGGATTTCTGCATTTTCTTCTAATTTCACACTGTTACACTGTATACTTATTTATTGTTGTATGTTTTTGTTTCTTCAGTTTATCAATATGAAATTATATAAGAATATGAAGTGATAATGTTTTCCTTAATAAGCGTGTTTATCCATCAGCCCAAAAACCTTATCTGACATTTTATCTCCCACAAGCTCATAAATCCTTCACTTATCATCACTCTTTCCTTAATTTTATTTCCATTTAGTTTATTGGTTTCCTCCTACTTCTCATTTTTCCTGATTGCTGCATCATGAAAAGTAAAACATCAGCAAACTTTTACCTTTTTTTGGTACCGACGTTAAACCTCTGTATCACTTATATGTATATTTACTCCACATATCCGGAAAAGCTAACGCATCCATCATAGCCTTGGCATCATTGCTCCACATATGGGAGAGATAGCTGTACATCAAATTTTTTCTCTTTCAAAAATTTCAGACATGGCCTCACTCTTCACCCAGTTGTGATTGAAGACTCAAGTCATAAATCATTATTCACTTGTATATCTTTTTCATTACATCTTCACTCAGCTTCTTACTTATCTATACAAGTACAGGTTCACAATCTCTTTTCCGAAATTCAGAAAACCAAAAAAAATTTCCAGGGTGTCATCTGCAATTAACATTAAAAGGATACTGGCCAAGGGACAACAAAAATACATTAAAAAAATCCTGTTTGTCGCCGGACCCTGTAAAGAGGATAGTAGGAGAAATAGAAGCATGGGGTGGAGGTCCAGTTAAGCATTAGAGGTGTCTTGAAACTCCTCTTTTGAAAGAGTTTGAGTCATAGGCAGGTGGAAAAACAGACAAAGAAAAAGAGTTCCAGAGTTTACCAGTGTAGTTTACCAGTTGCGACAGAAAATGTAAATACGTTAGAATCAGCTGATATAAAAATAAGTATCTATTGTGCATTTCTTGAGTGATAGAGAAATTGCTAAAATGGTGTTAGATGATAATAAGCATGAGGATAGTAGTGATGAGGATGATGACATTGTGAACACAGGTGAAGAAATGCCTATAGATGATATGGTAAAACTGTGTGATCAGTTAATTAATGGAATGGAACAACGTACATTTATCAGCGTCCAAGAGATTATAGCAGTTTATTCAATCAAAGAAAGACTGCTTAGACAGAAAATACTGTTAATGAAACAGATGACACTGGAGGAAGTCTTTAAAAAGGCCGTCTCTCGTAGTGCTGCTGAACTTGAGAATCCTGTTCCTGGCCCGAAGATGATGGTCACCAAAACAACAATGACAACATTGGTCTATCCTCTTCTTTAGGATCCTCAACTAGTTGTTTTGTCCTTTTACTGCATATAAGTATATTTTCATGTGTTTAGCTTAGTTTGAGCCCGTTTATGTTTAAAGTTTCACTTAATGTTTTATCTTTTTTTTCATTATTAATTCGGGGGATTCAAGAATCCCCAAGTTAGGCCATCTAAGGCCATGTAGCCCCACTAGGGTGACAAGAGAGCATTTCCTCCCTTAGCGGGTAAGTTTTTTATTTATTTATTTATTTTATATATATATATATATATATATATATATATATATATATATATATATATATATATATATATATATCTTCATCCTATAGCACCTGTAGGCTATTTACAGCAGGGATCTTGATGCCGGGATCGAAGCGCAAACTCTTGACCCTACGGCCATGAGCCGAGCACTCTACCCCTGAGCCATCCAGTCCCTTGTAATGTTTTATCTAAAAAACGTTAAAATCTATGTTAAAAAATCTTCCATTCCTAAATCCTAAAAATTCCGAAACCCGAAAAGTGTCTGATCCAAAGGTTTTTGGATAAGAGATTCTGAAACTGTATAATTTTTTCATAATTTTGCTACTTCTCATGCAAAACTTAACCATTAATTTTCACTGGCACAGCATATTTGTTTAATCTTTGAAACAGTCCTTACCTTTTTAGCATAAATTCCATTTCAGCTCCTCATCCAAAACTTAATAATCCATCTATCTATCTATATTACCTGGCTTATATCACCATTAAGAGGGAGTAGCCAAGACATGGCATTTAAGATTTAAGGTTCAGGAAGACTTTATTCTCCTCTCTCCCTTTGCACCATCTTTTCATAGGAGAGATATAGAGAAGGGGCTTTCCAGACCCATCACTGAGTCCATTTTGGTTGCCTTTTACAAGCCGCTGTTGTGGTAATCTTGCAGCCACCACAGCAGGGCTATATAATACATCAATATATAGTCTTGGTTATACACATCTACTCTCTTTGTATACCACCATACCATTTTAGGCAAAAGACAAGTTCCTGTTTGGAACATTACCTTTCAGCAATAAAAGAAGAAGAAGAAGAAGAAGAAGAAGAAGAAGAAGAAGAAGAAGAAGAAGAAGAAGAAAAAAAATAAATAAATAAACAAATAAATAAATAAATAAATAATAATAATAATAATAATAATAATAATAATAATAATAATAATAATAATAATAATAATAATAATCACACTCACACTTAGGTGCAGTAGACCAATGAGACGTGTAGATGATGGATAGTGAAGTAAAATGTAAAAAATAAAATAAAAAATAATAATAACTGCAAGTGCAAAATTAAGAAAGGATCGTGCCAAACTTATGAAAATTACTGGATGCTCCCTTCCTTTCAATTAATGAGAAAATGTTGATATCATTCACTTACCTGTAGCACAAAGCAACCCCCAAAACCAAGTCCATTTAAAAGCAAATTGGTTAACTTCTTCACATGGTCTCTGTTGTATATGTCAGGGATGATCAGCACTGCTCGGTAAAACTGAAACACAAACAATTACATATAATTTCATATGCCTTTGACAAATAATTACTCAATTAGACTTATATAAAGGAATTTACTATCACTTTATAGATATGTATAATAATAATAAAAAATAAAAATAAATAAAAAAAAAAAAATAATAATAATAATAATAATAATAATAATAATAATAATACATTGAAATTTCTGATTACATACAGTCGCGGACAAAAGTCCTGCATCGCTTCCAACCCCAACGTGAGTCCGAGACACCTGAGGTTCGAACAAACGGAGCACCAAACCAAGAGATGGCACACGTGAAGTGTTTAAGTGCTGTTTGTGTACTGAACATAAGATTGTCACCTTAAGCTGATAACGTTACACTACTGATGATAGATAGTTATTAAGAATACCACATGTACAAAAATCTGCATATGTAGATACAAACAAATTAATGGAGGTGGTGGTAACAAGTGCTAGACCGTTACAATAAAAAGCTGACAGTATAATGTCTCGTCACCATCAAGGGTATTCTTGACATGATGGCAGGGGATAGACAGATAGTAAGTAGGCAGATAGTGTATTGTTTACCAACTTCATGTGATATGGAAGTGTATAGTAAAGATTAGTAACCGCCACTCCAACATATGGCTAAAGTAATATTCATAAATTGTTGTTGCGAAATCTGTCCTACTGCACAGCATTTAGTTTTACCCTTGACTCTCGGTAAATTTTTTATTCAACGACACGCATGCATTAGACTAACGTTTTTATCAAGTAGCACATTCCCATGAGAACGTTTCAGTCCACCTGAAAGAGTGGGACCATCGTCTGTTTGAATGGACGTGTGTGTTGTGAGTGGGTGGGAGGAGGAGCTATGTTAAGAGGGCGGGGGAGGTGGAGGTTGGGGGTGGCGATAATGATAGTATGTGATAAGTGTAAGGGTATTGGGCCTGATAGTAAGAATACGGCAGCGATGTTTAATCCCTCAGAGTACTCAGCCATAATTTTGACTACACTGTTTTGGCGAACAAGTGTTTGCGTTTTATGAATGTGTTGGGTATCCCCTTGTTTCGTTACTGAATATTAGCAGAGGTCTTCACTGAGGAGGCGAGGTGATGTGGGACGTCTACTTATTCTGTGGTATCAGTGAGGCTCCTGAGATCTACAGCACCAGTAAGTAGCTGCGATTACATGCTGTAGTTGTGTATCGCATATTCAATTGTTACCACACCACACGACTTTATTGTTGGTTTTTACATATTGTTGCTATTGCCTAAACAGTTTGCATTATTGTTATCATTGTAATCCCATGTTTGAGTGTTAGAAGCAACGTTATTCAGAATTATGACATGCCCATATTTTTCAGTATCATGAAACATCATTAACGTATGACAACCCTTCCAGGAATGGCAGAGAGACGTGACAATGCTGTCGACTTAATAACAAACAGAGGAAGAATCATCAGAATGTGGGAGTGTGGAAAAAGTTCTAGAGAAATTTCTGAAATGGCAGGTGTATCTATCAGCACCGTCAACAGGTTGATTAGACAATGGCAGGAAGAGGATTCGGTGAAAACCAAGCTGCGTAGTGGAAGACCCCGAGTTACCACCCACGAAGACGTCAACCGTATGCTGGACACCATACAGGAGCAACCCATGTTGAATGCAGTGAAGCTCACTCGTGACCTACAGCTACCCTGCTACCCACGCACCACAAGGCAACACTTGCATCACAACAAGATCAATTGTTATATGACCGCTAAAAAAGAAAAACTGTCCCTGTCACAGAAAGAATGTAGACTTGGTTTCGCTCTCCAGTATCTAACAGAAAACCAACGTTTCTGGGAAAATGTTATATTTACAGATGAGAAAAACTTTACATCGGCTGAAGCAGGAGCAAGACTGTGCTGGAGACCAATCAACACCTGTTATGCTGGCAAACACATTCAAGAAAAGGCCAGGAGTGGCAGAGTAAGTGTGAATTTTTGGGGATGGATGAGGGCATGGGGCCCTGGTGAACTAGTGAGATTGGAAGGACGCTTCACAGGCCAAGACTACGTCAGTGTTTTAGAGGATGTATTGCTGCTGTCTGTGCGAGCAGTGTTACCACACCCACATCCTATTATTCTTGTGCATGACAGGAGTCCCGTCCACACTAGTAACGTGGTGAAGGAGTGGCTCACACAGCACCCAGAAGTTCACTCTCTAGACTGGCTCCCTAAAGGTTGTGATATAAATCCAATCAAAAATCTGTGGGCCATCATGTCTCGTGAATGGGATGTGGGTGATGACATCATTGGTTCAGTGAATGACATGCCCAGGAAGTGTGGGAATCGGTGCGCCGCTGTCCCAACATCTGCTACAATTTAGTGACATCCATGCCAAAGAGAATAGGTGAAGTAGTTGATGCTCAAGGAGGGTGGACAAAGTATTGAATGCTATAACCCATAATGATTATTGTTATCATTTAAATACTATTAACAGGAGGTATCCTGTCTGTCTAAAAATATTTGAGAGTAAACGATTCCTTACGTTTTGTATCCAGCACAGTATTTACTTATTATTTTTACTGTGGTAATTTTACTACACTGAATAAAGAATCTTTCAATACATATTTACCTTCGTTTTTCATTTCCATCGTTTTTCTGCTATTTTCAAAGGGAGTAGGAATGGTGAGACAGGGTTTCTAATATACTCAAATTACTCTGTAATAAACCAATAATAATTTTTCAATGGTGTTCTTCTTGGGAGGGGGTGGGTTTACTGGGGAAATTTACCATAATTACTCCATACATGGGCGGATATTTAATATCCCCTATATTCTCCAGTTTCTATAACAGTCTCTCATGAAGCACCTTGTCAAATGCTTTCTTTAAATCCAACTAAATGCAATCTACCCAGCCCTCTCTCTCTCCTGTACTATATCAATTACTGTTGAATAGAAACTTATTAAATTTGAAATACATGATCTCCCTTCTCTAAATCCAAATTGGCCATCCGTTATTATGTTATTTTCTTCCAAGTGTTTTGGTCCATTTTCTTTTCATTAGTTTTATCACATAGTTTTACCACAATACTCCTAAGGGACACCGGTCTATAATTTAACGGGTCTTCTCTTTTCCTCCTTTGTCTATTGGCACGATATTAGTTCTTTTCCAATCCATAGACACTTTTCCTTCCTTTATGGAGCACTCTACAATTGTTCTTTACACTCCTGCAAAATCCATCCTGATATCTCATCTGGTCCTGTAGCTTTTCTTTTTATTTAGGTCCTCTATCAACTTTGTTATCTCTCTTGGTTCCATCTCTATTTTACTCATCACTGTTCTTCTTTCATTAAGTTCACCTTTTTCAAATCTTTCCTCTTTTGCAAATACCAATTGGAAACTTGTGTTCATCACTTCACTTAGTTCCTTTTCATCTTCATATATTTTACCCTCACATTTCACACTGTAAATGCCCATCTTATGTTTTAACTCATTATATATATAAATTTTTAAAATAATTTTGGCTCATTTTTACATCTGTCTACTATATTTTTTTCATACTGTTCCTCTTCTTCTCGTCAAACTTTTGCATACTTATTTCTTTTTCTTTTATAATCTTCTCTAGTTCTGGTATTATTTCTTTTCCTCATCTTTTTCCATGCTGTGTCTTTCGTTTGCTTGGCATTTTCACATCTTCTGTTAAACCAATCTTTTATTTTATTATTTTTTGGCACATATCGTGGCACAAACTTTTCTGTACCTTCTTTATATATCTTGAAAAACACATCCCATTTGTCCTGCACATTTTCTGCTCGGGTCATATCCTCCCAGTTGGCGGTCCAAAAAATATGGTTTAATTCCTTAAAAATTTGTTTTACTAATATTTAGTCTCCCTTTCCTATGTTTGATCCCTTTCCATTACATCTTTCTCCATTATATTTACTTCCATTAGCACATGATCACTTTTGCCCAACGGACATTTAAACTTTATGTTTTCAATCCAATCCAGTTCCTCGGTAAATACTAGATCCAGTCTTGCAGGGTTATCGTCACCCCTAAATCTTGTGTTCTCATTTACCCATTGCATTAATGTGTTATTTATAACTAATTCTATAAGTCTTGCTCCCCAAGTTTCATCTCCTCCTTCCTACTTCCCATTTTTCCCAGTTCACCTCCCTGCAATTGAAATCTCCCACATATATCCCTATTTTGCTCTTTTCCAACTATCTTCTGAAGTGTTCAATGGTATCCTGTTGCAGAGTCCTGTACTCTTCTTCCCTCCATGCATTGGTCTTTGGTGTCATATACACGACAACGATAACTCTCTCTACATCTCTATTTGTTACTTTCATACTCAACACCACTTTACCATCAGCCTCCTTTACTTCTTTGATCTTCAAATCATTCCTTACCAATACCATCAATCCAGCTCCACCCTTACCTCTCCTGTCCCTCCTCCAAATGTTGTATGGTCTTATATCCTTCTCTAAGACTTGTATGTTTTCATTCAATTTGGTTTCAGTAATACATATAACTGCAGGTTTGTTTACTTTTAAGTAATCTATTATCTCTAATTTTGCCAAAATAAATTCATTTATATTTGTGTATGCCAAAGTCCATATTTCTCCATAATTCTTTATCATTATTTCCATATTTTATTTTCCCACATGAATTTACCCTTACTGTGTGTGTGTGTGTGTATTTACCTAGTTGTATTTTACAGGGTTCGAGCAGGGCTCATTATGTCCTGTCTCCATATCTATATTTATCCAATTTTTCCTTCAATGTATGCACACTGGGTGCTGTGACAACTTCTTCACTCAAACCATTCCAAATATCCACCGTTCTATGAGGAAAACTGTACTTCTTAACATCCCTCAAACACTGACTCTTCACAATCTTCTTTGAATGCCCTCTCATTCTCCTGTCCACACCTCCAGTTACCGTCACCAAATTCTGTCTGTCAATCTTCTCTATGTGATTTACCATTTTGTACATCGTAATCAGATCTCCTCTTTCTCTTCTCTCCTCCAATGTTGGCAAACTCATTTCTCTCAATCTCTCTTTGTAGGTTAAATCTTTCAATTCCGGCACCATCTTTGTAGCTATTCTCTGAATTCTTTCTAACTTCCTTATGTTTTTCTTCATGTGTGGTGACCACACCACCGCTGCATATTCCATCTTGGGGCATATCATGGTGGTTATAATTTTTTTCATCATACTTGTACCTAGATAATGAAACGCCACCCTAACATTTGTTAGCAACCCATACGTTGATCTAAATATCCCATTTATATGCCTTTCCGGGGACAGGGTGTCTTGGATAATCACTCCCAGATCCTTTTCCTCTTTACTTTTTGTTATCAAAATGTCCCCCAATTTGTAATCCCATGTGGTTCTTCTTTTACTCTTTCCCATCTCCATCACATGACACTTTTTAGCATTGAAATCCAAATTGTGTGTGTGTGTGTGTGTGTGTGTGTGTGTGTGTGTGTGTGTGTGTGTGTGTGTGTGTGTGTGTGTGTGTGTGTGTGTGTTTACCTAGTTGTAGTATAAAGGGCCTGAGCTATACTCGTGTGGTCCTGTCTCCGTATCTATATTTGTCTAGTTTTTCCTTCAGTTGATGTACATTCTTTGCCATTATCACCTCTTCCTTCAGTCCATTACAAGTATCTATACTTCTATGAGGAAAATTGTACTTTTTTGTATCTTTCAGGCAAATTCCTTTATGCAGTATTTTCTTTTCTTAATATTAAGTCTTTTCTATCTGTTTCCTTCAGGTTGTTCATGAATTTATATATTGTGATTAAGTCACCTCTTTCTCTTCTTTCTTTCAATGTTGTTAAGTGCATTTCTTTTAATAATTCCTCATATGGTAGGTCTTCCAACTCTGGCACCATCTTAGTTGCAATTCTCTGTATTCTTTCTAATTTCAACACATGCTTTTTCTTGTGCAGGGACCATATTATTTCTGCATATTCCAGTTTTGGTCTGATCATTGTAGTTATGATTTTTTTCATCATATCTTTATCTAGGAAATGAAAAGCCATTCGTATATTCCTTAGCATCATGAAAGTGTCACCAAATATTCTATTTATATGTTTCTCTGGTGATAAGTTGTCCTGTATTACCACTCCCAAATCTTTCTCTTCTTTTGCTATTGATAAATATTTTCCCCTAACTTATACGTCCATGAGGGTCTCATTGCACTTTTTCCCATTTCCAATACATGGCATTTTTTTGCATTAAATTCCATTTCCCATGTCTTGCTCCATTCATATATCTTGTTTATATCATTCTGTAGCTCCTCACAATCCTTGTGGTTTCCTATCTTTCTTAGTAATTTTGCATCATCTGCAAATAGACTTATGTAACTGCTTACTCCTTCTGTCATGTCATTTACATATATTAAAAACATTATTGGTGCCAAAACTGGTACTCTACTTTTCATTTTTCTCCATTCAGATTTTTCATCCTTTACTACTGTTCTCATTTCCCTTCCTTTCAGGTAGTCTTCCATCCAGTTTTTTAATGTTCCTTTCAATCCTCCAATGTGTTCCAACTTCCATAGTAATCTCCTGTGTGGAACCTTATCAAATGCCTTTTTTAAGTCTAAATATATGCAATCCGCCCATCCATCTCTTTCTGATTATTAAGTGTGTGTGTGTGTGTGTGTGTGTGTGTGTGTGTGTGTGTGTGTGTGTGTGTGTGTGTGTGTGTGTGTGTGTGTGTGTGTGTGTGTATTTACCTAGTTGTAATATACAGGAAAAGAGCTATGCTCGCACTGCCCCTTCTCAAAATCTATTATTATCCAGTTTGCATTAATTACTTCTGCATCAAATTTATTCCAGGCTTCTATGATTCTATATGGGAAGCTGTATTTTTTTGTCTCTCTTGCATGTAGTTATTTTCAGTTTCTTCTTGTGTCTTGTTATTCTGTCATCCCACACAAACAAATCATCTTTATCAATTTTTTCCAGACCTTTCGATACTCTATACACTGCTATAAAGTCTACCTTTTCTCTTCTTTTCTCAATAGTTGGTAGTTTCATCCTAAAAAGTCTTTCCTCATAAGGTAAATTTTTCAGGCTTGGAGCCATTTTTATAGCTGCTCTTTGTAATCTCTCAAGCTTCTTTATATATTTATTTTTATGTGGTGACCAAATCACTGCCACATATTCTAACTTTGGTCGAATTAATATGTTATCAATTTGTTAATCATCTCTTCATCCACATATTTGAAAGCCATTCTTATATTTCTCAGCAGCTGATATGTATTTCCTGTGATTTTATTACTGTTTCTCTGGTGACAAATTCTCTGTAATCCATACTCACAAATCTTTTTCAACATTTGTTTTGTTTATCCATTGACATCCCATCGAATATTTTCCTCTTTGTCTTATTCTACTATAACCTATTTTCAGCACTTTATACTTTTTGGCATTAAACTCCATTTCCCAAAGTTTACTCCATCTGTGAATCTTATCTAGATCCTGCAAATAGACTCATATAACTATTCACTCCCTCGGTCATTAATTTACATAGAACAAGAACATGACTGGGGCCAATACTGATCCTTGAGGAACTCCACTTTTCACACTGCACCATTCTGACTTCTGATCTTTTATTACTGTTCTCATTTCTCTGTTGCTCAGAAGTCTTCAATCAATTTGAGTAAACCACCTTTCAATCCTCCTACATTTTCTAGTTTCCAGAGCAGTCTCTTGTGAAGTACCTTGTCAAAAGTCTTCTTGAGGTCCAGGTAGATGCAATCAACCTACCTTTCTCTTTCCTACGTCACATCAATCACTCGAGTAAAAGCTTAATAAGTTCATTATACAAGACCTTCTTCCTCTAAATCCAAACTGACCACTTGAGAACTTCAACCATCTGTTCTTCACTATTTTCTCAAAAATATTTGCCACAACGCTTGTTAATGATACTGGTCTGTAATTTAATAGTTCTTCTTTATCTCCTCTTTTCAGAATTGACACAATATTTGCTCTTTTCCAATCTAGTGGTACTCTACTCTCCTTTAGTGAACTCTCAATTATAACTTTCCTGCTAACTGGTGACCTAGGTGCTAGCGGTCGGGCATACCAACTCAGAGTCCCGAGTTTGAGCCCCAGCATGTGCTGGCCACTTTTCTTTGGTAATACCGCCCAGTGGCCTAAGATCACCTACATGCTGCCATAACACTATCCTCAACGAGATTGCAAAGTTATATGTACGAGGAGCTTCCGCTGGCAGCATGAGCCTCTCAATAAGAACAATAAGAAATGAGGCGTCACTTAAAAAATCTAACCCACACTACTAACGGGCAGAAGCCAACCATCTAAGGCCTCCATGAAGCCTACCGGTGCCACGGGTAAAGGGATAAAAAAAATTATTCTTTCATTATCCAACTTGACACTCCATCTGGACCTCGTACTTTTCTTACATCTTGGTTTTTCATCAGTTGTTTTACTTCTTTTACATCTACTTTTATGTTTTCCATTAAATATTCCATTGCTATAATATTATTCATTCTAAATTCACTTTCTCTTGTACATACAGTATGAAATCTTTTGTTCATCACCTCAGCCTGTTGTAATGCATCTTCGTAAACTATGCCTTCTACCTTCAGCTTGTCTACTCCCTCCCTGCTTTTCATTTTTCCATTTATATTGCTTGGTTTGCTTGGTTTTTTGTTTAGAGGTCTATGCCTCACAGTCATGTGTGTGTGTGTAGAGATTGCCACCTTGAAAAGGTGACGCGGGCCTTTGTAGCTGGCCCACAGTCACAGTCGTGGTGGACCACCGCTACCCCACTGTAGTGCCTGACCACAGCAGTTCCTCCCAGTAAACAGCTTAAGCATCACGGGCCTGGGCGGGGACTCGATCTGCCGACCAAGCGAATGCAAGGCAATCGCGCTACCACTGTACTAGCCAGGAGGCTATATACACTAATTCCTCGTTATATCACGGTTCACTTTTCGCGGTCCCGGTATTTCGCGGTTTTTTCTGTAAGATCTATTATTTTTTATATCGCGTATATTTTCGCCATTTCGCGGCATTCCGCAGCATTGTTTATGAGTTTAAATCTCGCGCGTCACAATAGAATAGCCGTACGTACTGATTCAGCCAATCAGAGCATTGGTATTGTTTTCTTGGCCGCTGATTGGCTGTTGTGTTCAAGGGCCCAATTTCACAGTTGCTTCCTATAGTTGTGATTGTTACCAATAAGCAGTGATCTCCACCACCATCAACAAATCCGATTTCACAGTCATCTTTCGCAGTGTTGTCTGTTTGTATCAATACCCGAAATTAGAACCTTTGGTAATGCAGGCTTGGGAGCTGGGGGACCTCCCCAACGGAGCTTAACAAAGCAATTTTTTAGCAAAAAAATTAATTTCTTATCCCCATATACTTATATTATTTCCTGAAATATATGTGAAAAATTATTTAACAATACAGCAACACGTTGTAGGGGTATGATGATATGAAAATATTTTAGAAAAATGTGGATGGCAGCGTGAACGCATCAGTCAATGAGGGAGAGAAAAAGATAAGTTTTTGGAAAAGAGTATCCTCTTATTTTCAAGACAAAATTATATTATTCTGATGGATATCGATGTGTTTTGAATTAATATGATAACCATTTTTCGGCAAAATGATCAAGCCAAAAATAAATCAAACCTAACCATACCTAACGTCCTAACCGGGGGTGTCGCCCGCTGGACCCCCTAATCATATAAATGTTAATATTACGTTTATTTCTTAATTTGCTTACCTAGTTCAACTATCTAAATACTCAGAAAGATAAAAGATCTACACAGTGAAATAGGTAAGGATGGCTGGAGGATGCTATTTACCAAAATACTGAGAAAAATAGTAGTTGGGTTGATTTATTAATGTGGCAGTTATATCAGCGTCAGCAAACCTTGTTGCACGAAAACTACTACAGTCTGTTAGCAAATTTTTTTCCTGTGTGTGAGTGTGTGTGTGTGTGTGTGTGTGTGTGTGTGTGTGTGTGTGTGTGTGTGTGTCCATTCATAAATCTTATCTATATCTCTCTGCATCTCCATGCAATCATCATGGCTCCTTATCACTCTGAAGATCTTAGCATCATCAGCAAATAGATTTATGTAACTGCTCAATCCCTCATGCATATCATTTATATATATTTGAAACATGATGGGTGCCAATACTGACCCTTGGGGCACACCACTTAACACTTCACCCCAACTTGAACAGGTGTCTCTGATTACAGTTCTCATTTCCCTGTTATGTAGGTAGTCCCTCACCCATTTCAATATAGTTCCACTTAATCCACCTACGTGTTCCAACTTCCACAACAGCTTTCTATGAGGTACCCTATCAAATGCCTTTTTAATGTCTAGGTAGACTGTATCGACCCATCCATCTCGTTCTTGCACCACATCTATCACTCTTGTATAAAAGCTTAGCAAATTTGTCACACAAGATCTTCCTTTCCTGAAGCCAAATTGACAATCAGATACAACATCATTCTCTTTCAAATACTCCAACCACTTCTCTTTAATTATTATTTCGCAGAGTTTTCCCACGACACTCGTCAGCGACACCGGTCTGTAATTCAGTGGCTCAGTCTTCTTTCCTCCTTTGTATATGGGCACTATGTTTGCTCTCTTCCACTCTCTTGGCACTCTCCCCTCCATCATTGAGGTGTTGATCACATCCCAAATTGGCTCCTCCAGTTGTTTCCTGCATTCTTTCAATGTCCAGTTTGATACTTCATCCAGTCCCATTGCTTTCCTCACATCCAACTTTTCCAACAATTTGCCAATTTCTTGCTTCTCCATCTTTACTTCTTGCAACCCTACCCGTCTCACCTCTTCTCTTGGTTCAACAAACTCTTCTTCCACACTAAATACAGACTTAAAACTCTCATTCATGACTTCACTCATCTCCTCTGCTTTTTCATACTTCTTCCCACCTTTTTCTAGCTTGTCAATAGTCTCTCTATT
Organism: Metacarcinus magister; assembly: GCA_029783475.1. Classification (NCBI taxonomy): domain Eukaryota; kingdom Metazoa; phylum Arthropoda; class Malacostraca; order Decapoda; family Cancridae; genus Metacarcinus; species Metacarcinus magister. The sequence goes on from JAPQNM010000002.1 coordinate 14,649,785, forward strand.
TGTCAATTTCCCTTTGATGTGTGTGTGTGTGTGTGTGTGTGTGTGTGTGTGTGTGTGTGTGTGTGTGTGTGTGTGTGTGTGTGTGTGTGTGTGTGTGTGTGTGTGTGTGTGTGTGTGTGTGTGTGTGTGTGTGTGTGTGTGGTGTGTGTGTGTGTGTGTGTGTGTGTGTGTGTGTGTGTGTGTGTGTGTGTGTGTGTGTGTGTGTGTGTGGTGTGTGTGTGTGTGTGTGTGTGTGTGTGTGTGTGTGTGTGTGTGTGTGTGTGTGTGTGTGTGTGTGTGTGTGTGTGTGTGTGTGTGTGTGTGTGTGTGTGTGTGTGTGGTGTGTGTGTGTGTGTGTGTGTGTGTGTGTGTGTGTGTGTGTGTGGTGTGTGTGTGTGTGTGTGTGTGTGTGTGTGTGTGTGTGTGTGTGTGTGTGTGTGTGGTGTGTGTGTGTGTGTGTGTGTGTGTGTGTGTGTGTGTGTGTGTGTGTGTGTGTGTGTGTGTGTGTGTGTGTGTGTGTGTGTGTGTGTGTGTGTGTGTGTGTGTGTGTGTGTGTGTGTGTGTGTGTGTGTGTGTGTGTGTGTGTGTGTGTGTGTGTGTGTGTGTGTGTGTGTGTGTGTGTGTGTGTGTGTGTGTGTGTGTGTGTGTGTGTGTGTGTGTGTGGTGTGTGTGTGTGTGTGTGTGTGTGTGTGTGTGTGTGTGTGTGTGTGTGTGTGTGTGTGTGTGTGTGTGTGTGTGTGTGTGTGTGTGTGTGGTGTGTGTGTGTGTGTGTGTGTGTGTGTGTGTGTGTGTGTGTGTGTGTGTGTGTGTGTGTGTGTGTGTGTGTGTGTGTGTGTGTGTGTGTGTGTGGTGTGTGTGTGTGTGTGTGTGTGTGTGTGTGTGTGGTGTGTGTGTGTGTGTGTGTGTGTGTGTGTGTGTGTGTGTGTGTGTGTGTGTGTGTGTGTGTGTGTGTGTGTGTGTGTGTGTGTGTGTGTGTGTGTGTGTGTGTGTGTGTGTGTGTGTGGTGTGTGTGTGTGTGTGTGTGTGTGTGTGTGTGTGTGTGTGTGTGTGTGTGTGTGTGTGTGTGTGTGTGTGTGTGTGTGTGTGTGTGTGTGTGTGTGTGTGTGTGTGTGTGTGTGTGGTGTGTGTGTGTGTGTGTGTGTGTGTGTGTGTGTGTGTGTGTGTGTGTGTGTGTGTGTGTGTGTGTGTGTGTGTGTGTGTGTGTGTGTGTGTGGTGTGTGTGTGTGTGTGTGTGTGTGTGTGTGTGTGTGTGTGTGTGTGTGTGTGTGTGTGTGTGTGTGTGTGTGTGTGTGTGTGTGTGTGTATGCGTCTGTCACGTGTGCACATGTATGTATGTGTGTGTGTGTGTGAGTGACTGACTAATAAAATCAAACAAACAAGACCACTACAACACAAAGGGAAATAAAGATTATGATCCCAGCGACCAAAAGGACTCCCTACTTTCAAACTCCACTCTGATGCCCACCAGCTTCATTTACGCCTTCTTACAGAGGGGTAAGAATAGTATCTGTACATCAGAGTATATCCTTATCTCATCTCTTAATCTTCCTGTCTCCCCTCTTCTGTTTTGTTTCTGCCATACCAAGTACCCTATTTTATGGCTTATAAAACGCTGCATCTTAGAAGACGCACCCTGATTTTGGAAAGAAGTTTCTAATAAAAAATACAAAGTGCTTAGAGATACTACAGTCGTACTGCGTTGTCATCTGCTATTCCTACGGCCTGTGCCTTATTATTTACCTGGTAAAGCATCTTTCAAGTTATGTTAGGTTGATTATGTTATGTTAGGTTTGGTTTGGTTCGGTTAGGTTCGGTTATATAAGCTTTTTACCCAAAAGTTAGGCACGTGCCATATCTATAACCAAGCACTATGAGGATATGGCTTACGTTAGATTATGGTTAGATTAGGTTATGTTATGTTAGGTTAGGTTATGTTAGGTTTGGTTAGGTACGGTTTGGTTCGGTTATATAAGATTTTTATATTTTATTACCCAAAAGTTAAGCACGTTCCGTATCTATAACCGAGCACTATGAGGATATGGCTGCTGTACCTATAAGCTGTGCCTAAAAAATAAGTTTTAATAATTTTTGCATTCACTGCAACACTTAAGTTTCTGTGTTCCATTATCCATTTATGCAAGTCCTTTCCTAACTGTGGTTATTTTGCTGAAACTTGACATAAGTTGTGCTTCATCCTATTACCAACTTTATTTAGTTTTCTTCTTCTTTTTTCCTCCACTGTCAAATCACTTTCTCTGTAGGCAGTGGTCAGAAGTATCTTTCTGCTGTTCTATTCCCAAGTTCTTTGGCGTATCGTACAACTTGTATGCGATAGTATAAGTAAATCGTTTTGATGAATTCACCTTGGGTGATAATTTCAAGGACTGAAAAGAGCTTGTGATACGTGTGACAGGCTGGTGGTAAACCTTTTATGCTTTGACATAGCAGATGATACATCAGCACTAGCTGACAATACAGGCTGACCTGAGTAAATATTCCAATATACATTTTTTTTTTTTCTCACATGTTATCAATAGTAGTTGGCATGAATGGCGTATGGTATTCAAAATACTTGCAACAGGAACATATTGAGGTTATATCATATAAGAGGCTGAATTGAATAGCTACCTAAGATAACCTCCTACAACATTCGTATTGAAGTAGGCTACACATGGTTATTTTTCAGGGTATCTTTTTTAAGGAAAAAAGTGTCCTACAAGCTGTAAAATACGGTATGTCAATCCTTTTGTCTTCCATCAAATCTAGTATCATTTTCCTCATTAAGTTGCTATGTTTACTGTTCTGCATCTTATTTTGTTTTTCTAAAGTTTTTGGCCTATAATGCTGCCATTGTCGTGTCCTATTTTTAATTCTATATGAGGCTGTTCCTTGATTTTTGGAAGCAAATTTCTAAGCCATTACCATCTTGCTAGGCCTGGCATAGCTTCATCCAATTTGTTGGAATTATCTCAGGGCACTACGAGGAAGTGATAGTTGGATCTTGCCCTCCAGATCTAAAAATATTGAGCTAAAAATCATACAAATGCCATACTGAAAACAAAAAAGTGTCAGTTTTCAAGCATGAAAATAATTATACCTGAACCTACCTTAAGGTCTTTCAGTGGTACATTGAGAACTGTGGAAATGCAGTGACCCCAAATGGTCTCCAAGTCAGCTAATACTGCACTTATAGAGCCACCCACACCACTATGGAGGTGGAGGTCTCCTCGCATCAGAGGAAAGTGTATATTGTATTCCAAACTGGGGTGCAGTGACATAATCTGAAAAAAAATCATACATATGGTCAAAATATTATTACAGGAGGCATGCTTTGTTGAGACGAACTCATTTAAAATCCGTAATTTTGTAACTTATTACCGTACCTAACTGTATTACCTAGTTGTATTTATCTAGTTGTAATATACAAGAAAAAACCTATGCTCGTGCTGTCCTGCCTCCATATCTATAAGTTCATGTCGTGTTCGTGTCCCAAATTAGTAAATTTTCTTTATCTAGTTTTTCTAAACCCTTCATCACTCTGTACACTACTATCAGATCTCCTCTTTTCCTCCTCTGCTCCAATGTTGTAAGACTCAGTATCTGCAGCCTCTCTTTGTATGACAGTTTTTATTCATCTGATTATTGCTATGATTGTTTTTCCAGGAGTTAAGGACACCTTAAAGATAATTTCTAGCTCATAAAACCCAATCTGTAACCCTTTCATTTTTCACACCTTTCACCCCTTTCAAAAACTTTTAATTTCTACTAGTCCTGTAATAATTCCTCTATTTGCATGAAATTTTTTTTGATGCAAGGACTTTGTTCCAACCTTAAACAAAATAGAGAAAATTTTTTTAAAGTAAGTTTTTTGAGTCAAGTGAACTTTTTAATTTAGAGTCTTGATATCACCTTCAAAGGCAAACAAAAAAAATTGACAAAATTCGACCCTTTCAGATATTAAAAAAAAGCTCTTTATTTTGTCAATCTGACAGGTTTAGGCATATTGTGTATATTTTTTCATTGAAATTGGTAAAAAAAATGGTGGAGGAGTAGTAATGTGAAGTTATATAACTTATGTTTTGAGATATGGGCCTGCAAAGTTTTCACAAACTTTTACTCATATATAGTCAGCCATAAGTAAGTGATATCATGGTTTTTATTTCTTCATTTATTAGTCGTGAACACTCCTAATAGAGAAGATAATAAATTTTTTTCATTTCCATGCATTTATCATTATGTCCAGGCATATAATCTTCTGTCTTCAGGCTCCTGGTTCCTCCCTGCCCTCTGTGGGGGTGTATATATATGCTCGGTCATAGAGGAAAAGTTGTCAGTTGTCACTTTTTCGTAAAAGTAATCGTACTTTTTGTAAAAAAAAACAATATATTGTGCTGACTAATAAGCATCAGAGGGTCGAGTTAAGTGAGGGGAGAGGGATAAGCCTCCATAAGTATGAAATTATGGCAAATTTTAATGAAATACTCTGTTGAATGCCACACGCGGCTGTAGAAATTTTATCACATTTTTAATTTTTTTCCGATTTTCGTGGTTTCTTGACCGGCCGGTCCTCTTAAATCTGGGGGAAGCTTTGTTGCTGCTCTCTGTATACTCTTCCAGTTCTCTAATGTTTTTTTTTTACTTGGTGACCACACTGTTGCTGCATATTCTAATCTTGGGCGAACCAAAGTCGTTATCAGTTTCTTAATCATATCTTCATCCACATAAGTAAAAGCCACCCGTATATTCCTCAATATATTATATGTTTTGCCAGTAATCTTATCTAAGTGTTTCTCAGGTGACATATTAACCATAATGGTTACTCGTAGGTCTTTTTCCTCTTTCTTCTTATTAATGTTCTCCTTCTCCATTGAATAAACGCCCCTATGCCTTCTCTTGCTCTTCCCAGATTCCATTACACTGCATTAATTTTTATCAAATTCCATTTCCCATGTACAGGACCACTCAAATATTTTGTCCAAGTCCTGTTGCAGAGCTTCACAATCTTCATTTTCTGTACCCTTCTTAATAGTTTGGCATCATCTGCAAACAAGTTGATGTAATTGTCTATTCTCTCTGTCATATCGTTTATGTATACTGCAAACATGACCGGGGCCAATACTGATCGTTGTGGGACTCCACTCAAGACACTTTTCCAGGCAGATTTTTTATCTCTTATTACAGTTCTCATTTCTCGATCTTTCAAAAAATCCTCCATCCCTCTTAAAAGCCCCCCTTTTAGTCCTCCAATTATTTCTAATTTCCACAACAACCATTTGTGTGGCACCTTATCGAATGCCTTCCTTAGATCCAAGTAAATACAGTCCATCTAACCGTCTCTTTTTTGCACAATGTCTATCAATCTTAATAAATACTTATCAAATTGGTAACACAAAATCTTCCTCTCCTGAAACTAAACTATCTATCCATCAACACTTTAGTCTCCTCAAGATGTTTCATCCACCTGCCCTTTATGAATGGGGTAAGACATGGGAAATGAAAGTTAATGCAAAAAAAAACCATGTGTTGGAAATGGGAAAGATACAGACGATACAAAAAAGTACATTTTCCCCCAGAGAAGTATAAATACTTGGAATGGACTGAAGGAAGAAGTGATAATGGCAAAAAAACTACATCTACTGAAAAAAAAACTGGACAAATATAGATATGGAGAGAGGACCACATAAATGTAGCTCAGGCCCTGTATACTACAACAACACTGAGTCAAGGCCCTGGTGTCCAGCGTGCAGATTGGCTGCAACGCGGTGACAGAGGGACTCGGGCATGACCAGGCGCACGCAGCCCTGGTTGAAGGTATAGGTGACCAAGCCCCCGACTACGGCCAACCTGTCTCTCACCGAGAAATAGGGGCGAAGGCAAGCCACCTCCTGTGACTTTGGGGAATGCCACTCACTCCCCTACACCTTCAAGATGAGCATCTGGTACCCTGGGTCCTCTGCTGCTGCCTTGGAGATGGCGTCCTCGTTCATGGTGATGCAGCTGTCCTCAATCAGTGTTGTGACCGTGGCCGCACACACTGCAGCGTGCAAATCATCTTCTAACTCTGTGTCCCCCATATCGGGAGCTGCCTTGATGGAAGGGAAACGTGACAAGGCATCCGCAGCACAATTCCGCTTGCCTGGTAGGTACTTTATGGTGAACCTGTATAATAGCATCTTCTCCTGAAGTCTGAACAGGTGTGGGTTTACCACGTCTGTGAGTGCCCTGTCCCCAAACAGGCCGACCAGTGGGCAGTGATCAGTTACCAAGATGAGGTTTGGGCACCTGAGAAGAAATAGCCTGGCCTTGTGCAGGCACCATGCCACCGCCAATGCCTCTCCTTCCACCACAGCATAGCCTGCCTCTGCTTTGCTGAGTTGCCGACTCCCACACAGAGCCAGTCGCCAATCTCCTTTGCAGCAGAATGGTGTGTCTGGTGACATGCAGGCACAGTACTGCTGCAGGACAACAAAACCAATGTCCTCTCTGCTCCAGTCCATCTCTGCTGTGGGCTGGCAGGGGCCAGCTGGCAGATGGTGTCCTGTGCCTGAAAGAACCTGTGGTTTAGCTAGTCGTCCTAGTATACCCGCTTGGTAGCTAGCTTCTTAAGGAGCCCACAGAAGGGCTCCATCATGGGTGCGGTTGCTAGGAAAGGAGCCAGCTGGTTCATCAGGCCGTACCACGACCTGATGTCCATTATCGATGGCTGCTTTGGCATCGCGAAGTCCTTGATGACCCTCAGACGTTCAGAGGATGGTTGGTAGCAGTTCCAGCTGAGGAGAAAGCCCACAAACTCGACCTCCCTTCTGCAGAACATGAATTTCTCAGGTTTCAGCGTCACTCCTGCCCGAGCATACATCCCCAGGAACTCAAAAGTGTGCCAAAATGCTTCTTCTATTATGAAATCATAGAGGAGAGTGTCATCCATACACTTGTATCTCCGTAGCACATCCTGGATCACATCGCTAAGCTTCTTTGTGTGGGCATCACAGGCTAAGCAGTGCCCCATGAGGTTCCTACAATACCGGAAGCGACCCCATGGTGTGATGAATGTTGTTAGGTGTTTGCTTTCCTCCTCCAACTCCACCTGGTAGAACCCTCAGAAGGCATCAGTGACAGTCTTGAATGAGTGCACTGGGACTCCGGAGATCATGTCAAACGGGGCTTGTGTGGTTTGGGTTTCCCTCAAACAACTAGCATTGAGGCGCTAGAAGTCCACAGTGTATCTAGGTTGGCCATTTTTCTTAGCCCCTACCACCATTCTAGTGCACCATTCCGTGGCTTAACCAACGGGCACCGGCTCAATGACGCCTCTCCTGATGTCCTTCTACAACTGAGCCTTCACCTCTGCCTCCCACTGCTTGGGCACAGAAGCAGGAGTATGGCAAGTGTAGGACACTATTCCAGGTTTCAATGACTGGTAACGGAGACCTGCTGGTATTGAAGACTGTAGACGAGAAGTGCCTAAGCAGCCATTTTTCTAATTTTGCGGCCACTAATTCTGCACTGAAGCTGCCATTTCTGCCCACTGATACTGCTGGTGATGCTGCTACTGCTGGTGATGCTGCTACTGCTGCCATTGCTGCAACTGATGCCGCTGCAGCCAGTGCTGCTGCTGCTGCTGCTGCTGCTGCTGCTGCTGCTGCTGCTGCTGCTGCTGCTGCTGCTGCTGCTGCTGCTGCTGCTGCTGCTGCTGCTGCTGCTGCTTCTGCTGCTGCTGCTGCTTCTGCTGCTGCTGCTTTTGCTGCTGCTTGTGCTGCTGCTGCTGCCACTACTGCCACCATCTGCTGCCGCTGCCACTACTGCCGTCATCTGCTGCTGTTGCTACTGCTGCTGCCGCTGGTGCTACTGCCGCCATCTGCTGCTGTTGCCATTGCTACTGCCACTACTGCCGCCATCTGCTGCTGTTGCCACTGCTGCTGCCACTGCTGCTGCCGCTGCCGCTCCTGCCGCCATCTGCTGCTGCCGCTACTGCTGCCATCTGCTGCTGTTGCCACTGCTGCTGTTGCCACTGCTGCTGCCGCTACTGCCATCATCTACTGCTGTTGCCACTGCCGCTGCCGCTACTGCCGCCATCTGCTGCTGTTGCCACTGCTGCTGCCGCTGCCACTACTGCTGTTGCTACTGCTGCTGCTGCTGCCGCTGGCGCTACTGCCGCTACTGCCGCCATCTGCTGCTGTTGCCATTGCTACTGCCACTACTGCCGCTATCTGCTGCTGTTACCACTGCTGCTGCCACTGCTGCTGCCGCTGCCGCCATCTGCTGCTGTTGCCATTGTTACTGCTGCTGCCGCTACTGCCGCCATCTGCTGCTGTTGCCACTGCTGCTGTTGCCACTGCTGCTGCCGCTGCCGCTACTGCCGTCATCTACTGCTGTTGCCGCTGCCGCTACTGCCGCCATCTGCTGCCGCTGCCGCTACTGCCGCCATCTGCTGCTGTTGCCACTGCTGCTGCCGCTGCCGCTACTGCCACCATTTGCTGCTGTTGCCACTGCTGCCGCCATCTGCTGCTGTTGCCACTGCTGCTGCCGCCATCTGCTGCTGTTGCCACTGCTGCTGCCGCCATCTGCTGCTGTTGCCACTGCTGCTGCCGCCATCTGCTGCTGTTGCCACTGCTGCTGCCGCCATCTGCTGCTGTTGCCACTGCTGCTGCCACTACTGCCACCATCTGCTGTTGTTGCCACTGCTGCTGCCGCTACTGCCGCCATCTGCTACTGCTGCCATCTGCTGCTGCTGCTTCACTTGGTGCTGTTGATGCTACAGTTCCTGCTGCCACTACTAGTGCTAATGCTGCTGCTGCTGCTGCTGTTGCCGCTTCTGCTACTGCCTCTGCTGCTGCTGCGGCTGCTGCAGCTGCCGCCATTGCCACTGCTGCTGCAACTGCTGCCACTGTAGTAACTGCGTCAGTTACTGCTACTGCTATTGCTGTTGCTGCCACTGCCTCCATTTGAGCAGAATATGCGTTGTCCAATCTCATTACGCACATTTGTCTAACTTTTTCTTTACTTATACCACCTCTGCTTTCACTTGGAAACTTGAGTTTATTCACATCTCTTTATAATCATGTCTTTCTTGTTTGATATTAATGTTATGACACGAAATTTCATTAAATAGATAATCTATGTCTATGATTTTAAATGAATGGTGCAAATTTCTGATACTTGGGACTGTGTAACTCAACATCATTTATTTGAAAAATTTATTGATGTTTGATGTAGTAGACATTGTATTAACAGACTGAAGTGTTGCACAAATACTTACCTCATCACCAACAATATAATCCTTGTCAGTGAATACCCATGGAGGTGACATTTCAGTTTCATCTCCTTGTACAGGTTGAATGCGTTTGTTAAACACAGCAATTTGTTGAGGTGGAGTTGCAAAGCGTCGAGAGCCATCTGACATAAGAGATGACTGTAAAATGTGACTGACTTTCAGACGACACTCTTCCAACTCCTGCACAGCATCTCCATCCTGAAAGACAAATGCATGTAGCAACTGCAAATTTAGTAACAGAATTTAGAATGTGAGTAAAAGCAAAATGTTACAAGGAATAATAATAAAGTACAGTGAAAAGTTGTAGTCAAGATAAAAGTTCTCAAGATGCTGAAATAGTCTAAGATGGTAAAACATTTGAATAGGTTATATGTATTTTTTCCTAATTTTAGTGTAAATATTACTGCAAGAGAATCAATATTACATCATCAGTTGTTGTTTATATGTGACAACTGATAATATTGAGCCAAAATGTTTACGAAACATTAAAACACTGCATACATTATTTTCTCCAAGGCATCAAGTATGGCAGTACTCATATAGTGGAGGTACAATCAAAACCAATTAGAATTCACTTCAATTTAGTGATCACTTTGGCTTGACTGGTCTCATCTACTTTGAGTTTCTTATCAGGGTTTTAATCCCTTGCCATTCAACCTGAAATTACAGTAAAACTCTATTGAACTGGTCACTGATAGTTAGCCAGGCCTGATTACAGTAAAATCTCTTTTATCCGGCATTCAGAACACTGGCAGCCTTGATACAATGGCATGAAATGGGCCAGGCATAAATAGGGTAAATAATACAAAAAATATGGAAAACATACAATTTTTTTTTTTTTTTAAATATACTTACCTACTTCTCTACACATCGTCATTGGTGAGTACAGTAGAATCTCGCAAATAACGTTTTTGGCTATAACGGTAAATTAGAATATATACCAACGATCTACAGTATCTTTTTTATTCTCTTGAATAACAAAAGCCAGTGTGTAACGTTTGTTTTCGTAATCAGTGATATAGCTAGTCCTCCATCGCACATTCATTCACAATTTCTCATGTTCCCACACACAGTGGTTTAACAGGTGTCCATGGCAATGTGATATTTTTTTCACTCCTATAGCCAGTGATTGTAGGATTTACTATAGATAATAACTTCTGCTTTACCTGTGTGTTCTGTGAGTGATAATGAAGGGAGAAATATGCCACCAGAATGCCTGCAGGGAACTTCCAAAAGGCCAAAAGACAAAGCCACAAGAAACGTGCAGATATAGTCAAGGACAAGCAAAAGATTGTTGAACTGATCCAAAGTGGAGCACATAACATTGATATTGTGAGAAAATTAAGCTGTCCTGAGTCTATTATGTGAATTATCAAGGGAAACTTGGCAGAAATAAGTAAAAGCCTTGCACTGGCGAAGAAATCTTGACATGACAAATGATAAAAACTGCTCGTTGGTGATAACAGAGCATTATTTAGTGAAATGGTTGGCTCACAGAATGAAGGAGAATGCAAGTGTTAGTGGCCCAAAGATTCAAGAATTGGCAAGAACATTATATGCTGCTATCGCTAGGAACAAAAACATTAAGTCTCCCCCTCATTTCAAGGCTCCAATATGTTGGCTGCATATATTCAAGTGTAAAAGTGGTACAAAACATGCAGTATATCAGAATGAAACTTCATCAGCTGACTTGGTGGCCACTAATTCTTCCCTAAAATTGCCAGTCAAATAATTGAAGGAGGTTATATCAAGTTTTCAACACTAATAAGACAGGGTTATATTGTATAAAAAGCACCTTGGACAACATTCGATTCAATGTCATGTTAACCTGCAACACAACTGGTGACTGTCTTATGAAGCCTTTAGTCATTGACAAATTCAAACAGCCTAGGCCTTACACGGGTTGTAATATGAAAAAAACTAAATGTATACTGGGAACAAACACAGAAAGGCTAGATGACCAAAAAGTTGTCAAAGAAATGGTTTGACAAGTGTTTTGTGAAAAATGCTAAGGAATATTGCCAGAAGAAAAATCTAGTGTTTAAAGTGATGCTTTTTCTAGACAATGCTCTCAGTCATGCTTGTTTTCTAGTAAGGTGTCACCCAGTAGTCGAGGTTGTATTTTTGCCACCAAATACAACTTCCAAAATACAACCAGTATATCAAGAGACCATCCAATGTCAAGTTGTTGTATTACAAATATGTCCATGATAAGATGAGAAAATAAACTGATAAGCTAAAAGAAATTAAGGTAATTGAGCAGTAATGAGGAGGTGGAGGATCCTCCTCTCAACACCTCTCTTACTCAACCCAGCTTCCCCACACCTTCCACCTCTGCTCCCACCTCCACCTCCATCACTACCACTCAATCTGACACACCTGCAACACCCTGTAATAATGACTGTTTGTACATTCTGGAAGAAATTTAACCTTTGGCAAGCAGTAAATTTTTTTGTCAAGGCCTGGAATAATACAACATTGGCAACATTGTTCAGCACGCTCTGTTCACAGTCTTAACACAACTACAACCAGCTGAGACAGAGTGAGAGAAGACAACAAAATGAATTAATCTGATATTAGAAACTATCTTACGTATCCCAGCCCCAGTACTGGCATCTTTATAGTAATCAGTACGCTAAGTTAGGCTCATAAAAAACTATTTAGTATGATAGGATGAATTTATTAGGTTTTAGGTCCTTCTGTAGAAGTAGGCCTCAAAACAATGGAAAATGGGTTATCCAGCATGGGCTTCCCCCATTCGAGCTGGATAAACAAGATTTTACGGTATTTGATTTTTTGGTCTGGCCTGATATGATCCAGCACCTCCCAATACTGTGGTTTTTCCCTTGTATAGGGGATGGGTGAAAACATGGGAAGAACAAACTTTTGCATGCTCTGCCAATACAGCAACTGGGACTGTGGAGGTAATTAGTTTCAGTAATCCAAAAACTGGATCTTGAAAACAGCAAAACCAAGAATACAGTAAAGTCTCCATGTCATGAATAGTTAAGGTTCACTAACATTCCTCATATTGTGGAATCTCGCATAATGAAATTAGTAACCAAAAGGAAAATGGGGGTTACATCCCACAACCCAGAAATCTGCATCTTAACTTACATGCATATTGAATACATGAATATTGTACCTGAACATTATTTGAAATTAAAAAGGAAACAAATATATGTATATTTTTTTTAATATATCATAAACTGTTGGCGCCAGTAGGCTTTTTAAGGAGGCACAGATGGACTTGCCTCTTGCCTGTTATTTGGCGGGGGTTTTATATTTTTTATAGTGACGCCTCGAATGTTTTACGTTCTCTCTTAAATATGTTGAGAACTAGAGGCTAATCGGTGCTAAAGCCTCAAATGCATATAAACATTGTAAGTCTTGTCTGAGGACAGTATGGCAGCAATTTGGGTAGTCTTTGGCCACTCGGCGGTAATACCAAATAATGAAAAGTGGCCAGCGAATATTGGGGGATCGAACCCGGGACCCTAGGTTCACCCGACCGAACGCTAGACCATTGTACCACCGCCTCCCCCAATACACTCTACAATTACACTTACACTTACATAATATAAAAATGCATCATAAATTAATCAAAATCAATCAGTAGATAATGTTAAACCACTGTGAGCCTCTGAGGCAGTTGGTGGGAAATCTACTGTACACCTCTTGGAAGCACAAGTTTCACATTGCTTCCAGAACGTTACTGAGGTTTGTATAACCTTCAATCTTCGTAAGTGGTTAGAGCAACCTCTCATGTTAACAATAATCAAGTGGATACTGTCATTTGTTTGTCATCAGTTATAAGAGATAAAGATAATGATATCGTAAACCTTTCAGGTGACAAAAATAATGGGCCTATTCATATTCTCCAATTCTCTGGCATAAAAAGAGGCTTCTATTATATTGGAAATATAGATACAAGCAGTAAAGTTCAGACAAAAATAATCAATAAGCTGTTTTAGGATTTTAAAAGGAAACGCTTTGACTCTCTATACATTGGCTTTATACTGCCTCTCGAGCAGTGGCGGCTCATAGCTAAAATTAGTGGGGGTGCTGCTTCAGTTCTATATAAGGATTTTTTAAATTTTTCATAAACTAGGGGATGACTACTGACATTAAGCTAAGGATTATATAATGTACAAGTATAAAGAAAGATTTAAAGAAAAAAGAACTCATTATATTGAATGTTATCGATAATATAGAGTGGAAATAGAGGGTGCTGCAGTTCCGCAGTGCCTATACACGAGCCGCCACTGCTCTCGAGCGTCATGAGTCATGGTCACAGCTTTGGTCAGATTTCTAGACATTTACTCATCAATCATGGAATGTTACTATATGAAGGAAGAAGAGACTTTAATTTAGCAATTAAGTTACAGAAACTAATACTCAGACAAGAAAGAAGAAAAAAGGAGGAAAAGGTAGAGGCAGGTGCAGGGAAGGACATTGTTCAAATCGTACCTTTGACTCTTCTACCACTACCTTCACTGCCAATAACGTCTCTACCATGTCAGTTACTTTGACTTTAAGTCAAGATGAAATGGAGCAAGTGAAAGCAAGTGAAAGGAAAACCCTATCACTTCAACAATCCCAGGCCTTCACCACTACACACGCACCAAGAACCTCCATAACCATGCACTCACCAAGCACCTCCACCAACACGAATGAACCAAGCCCCTCCACTACAAAACAACAGCTTATAATAACTTATTGCAAAAATGTGAGAAAAAAAATAAAGAAATACATTTGTGAAGATGTAGCAATTCTAAACCATTTTTCTCTGTCTCTTAGCAACACTCGATTCTGCTTGAGACTCACTGGGCCTTTGTCTCACTAAAGATTTGTCCAATGAAATTTGTCTTTGTATATGTTTTAAAACATTTCTAAAATGAGACATGGTATTGTCATTGAAGAAATTTATGCTGCAGCTTGCTTCTGTTTTATCAAGGTGATTGCACCTCACCCTATTTTGCACTAATTTTGTAGATCAAAGAACTAAGAAAATTCTTCCTTCCTTCCTCTTCCTCTCAAAATATTTCCTCCACAATTGCCTTTTGCTGCTGCTCCTGAAGTTGTTCCAGTTCTTCCGTGCTGAGCTCATTTTTGTGGTCTTCTACTAACTCCTTCCTCCACGTCTTCATTATTAATTTCCAAGTCCAAATTTTTGCCTAGAGACACAATATCATCGACAACAACAAAATCTACAGTATCAAAGCCCTCAAAATCTTTGCCTTCCACACAATCAGGCCACAATTTCCTCCAGGTCGAATTCATGGTCACTTGTCATTTGCTGCTAGGCTTTGTCAATGAGAGTTCAGCAATGAAGGATATAAAAATGATGTTTCTACAAGTCTCTGAGTCAGAAGTTACCTCAAAAATACCTTTAAAAAAGTGTAGAGCTTCTTAAAGTTTGAAATGACCTGCTGATCCATGGGCTATTAGAGGAATCGTGTTAGGAGGCAGGAACTACACTGTGATGAAATCTAACTACTCCACCAAGTTGCTTTCTGACAAGTATTTCTTTACACTTGGGGCAAGTACTTAATGGATCCATCAAATAAAAAATTGCCTAACCTAACCTAACCTTACCAAGCCTTGCAATTAGGTGTCCTATGGTGTCTACGTCCATTTTTCTCTCCCTCCCAGCTGTTTACACTGTACTGGGGTCTTATCCGTCCATGTATGGGGTATGGTTCTCATGTCTTGGGGGTTCAACTCACACAGATTTACTAAACAGGGTGGAGTCTAAAGCTTTTTGTCTCATCAACTCTCCTCTAACTGACTGTCTTGATTCTTTAAGTCACCAAAGCAATGTTGCATTTTTATCTCTTTTCTACTGCTATTTTCAAGCTTTACTGAACTTGCTAACTTCATGCTTCCACTCCTCCCGTGGCCTCGCTACACAAGACTTTCTATTTCCTCTCATCCCTATTTTGTCCATCTTTCTTATGCAAGAGTTAACCAGTATCTTCACTCTTTCATCCCTTACACTGGTAAACTCTGGAACTCTCTCCCTTTGTCTGTTTTTCCAGCTACCTATGACTTGAACTCTTTCAAAAGAGGAGTGTCAAGACACCTCTCATGCTAAATTGGACCTCCACCCCCTGCCTCTATTTCATTTACTGTCCTCTGTACAGGGTCTGGCAAAAAGCGGGATTTTTTTTTTACCTATTTTTGTTTGTCCTTGGCCAGTACCCTTTTCATGCATAAGAAAAAAGAATAAAGAAAAAATTAGCCCTCTACATAACAACCAATTTTATTTTTGTACCTTGTTTTTCTTAAACACCCTCAGATTATCTGAGTGGTACACAAGGAATGGCTTGACCTTGAAGTCCCCGCATGTGTTTCCATAAAGCAATAGAGCCAGTCTGCCCTTCATTGGCTTGTGTCCTGATGTATGTCCTCCTTGGACTTTTTTCCAGAATAGACTGGTTTCGTTACAGTTAAACAATTGCTAGGGAAGAAATCCCTCAGCCCTTACGTAGTCACTAAATTCTTGCATAAATCACTCAGAAGCTTTTTGGTTTGCACTTGCAGCTTCCCCATGTCTAACCACACTACATATGCTATTTCTTTTCTTAAATTTCTCAAACCACCCTCTACTAGTTTTGAAAACATCATAAATAGCACTTGTACCTGTGTAATTTTTACCAGGTCATCATGCAATCACCTTGCTTTTCAGAAATGATACCCTTAGAAACAGTCACCGGCTAACAGTTTCTTGTTTATCAAAATCATCAGCAATTTCTCCACTTCTTAAGTCATCTGTGATTTTTGTTTAGTAAGAACTGTCATTCCTCTTGCAACATCGGCTCTCTTGATCATCTCTTTATTTTAGAGAATAGTATACAGTGCTCGTCATAAACATTGTTGCACCCCTCTCCCACGCTGCGCCAGGTAATATAAACATGTACTGCATCCAAAGAAATTTATTGAACTTACAACTAATATTTTGTTGGCTTCCCTTGACGTCTCCTGCACTCTTGCATTCGACTTCAAGCTGTACCACTCTCAGAGTTCGCAGGGAAGTTTTGCAGGTGTTTCCTGGTGGTTTCTTCTTGGCAGGTATTTTGTTGCCGCCGAGTTTAGCCATACGCTTCACGTATCATTGAACTTGGACACCCATCTGGTCAGAGATAGCTCATGTGGAGTGTCAAGCCTTGTGGAGAGCTGAGATGGCTGCGATGTCATCCCGTGACAAGATCTGGTAGCGCACCATTGTCCAGGAAAACAGCTAAACAGCAGAGTAACTGCAAGCCAGTCTGGGGGGGTGGCGCGGGAGGACAGCAACAAAGCGCCCGCCAGTCAGAGTGATTGACAGGTGCCTATCACTTCTTTCCATGTTTACATGCTGCCCAACACCCATGCTGAGATGCCAGATGTGTAATAATTTAATTTAAAGCACCCGATGCCCGCCAAGAAAAGCACGCGCGTTTTGATCCTTTAAACGTATATCGTGGTCTCCGGCGACAATGTTTATGATGAGCACTGTAGATCCTTGATATTGCCACGCCAAACTGAGTAGCAGAATTAGAGACATGACCATTTTCATGTATGGTTATGATTTTTTTTTCCACCTCTATTGTAATTCTGATATTTTTTCTTTTTCACTTTGCTACTATCATTATCCGTCTTTAGCCCTGTAGTGCTTTGCTTAGTAATTCATAGAAAAAAATATATAATTCAAAAGAAAGCATGGTAAATTTGAGAAGGGATGTGTATAGAGGGAAAGCTACGCCATACAGCTGGAGTTGAAGTTGGCAGACTATGCTGGTAATAGGCCTTGATTCAGTCTCATGGAGCAATCACTGATTTGACACAAAGGCATTCAAGCGATATCCCATGAATCTGCGAAGCCACTTACAGCCATACAGTAAGACAGGGATCACCAGCGACCTGAAGATCAGAACCTTATTCCGTCTGCATGGGTACCGGACAACACCAGATACTCGTGCTGGGTGAGTCCATAACACCTTGGGCCAGGCCATCATTGACCCATCATTGTTATGGACTATGCTACCAAGGTATGTGAAGCTTTCCAAGATATCAATGTTTTCGCCAATGGCATGAATGGATTGTACTGTTTCACCTAATAAGCCTCCATACACCTGAACGTTAGTCTTGGTCCAGGAGACGAAGTCCTAAGGGTTTTGCTTCCTTATGCAGTGCCTCGAGAGCTATCACCAGAACTTCCAGTGACTCAGCAAAAATTACTGCATCATCAATAAAAACAAGAGCCAAGATCACCGGACAATGCCAGATAATCATGCTGAGTGAGTCCATAACACCTTGGGCCAGGCCAATCCGTCGTAAGACTTCTTGACACGACCCATCATTGTTATGGACTATGCTACCAAGGTATGTGAAGCTTTCCAAGATATCAATGTCCTCGCCACATGCATGAATAGATTGTACTGTTTCATCTAGCAAGTCTTCAAACACCTGGACGTTAGTCTTGGGCTAGGAAACCTGAAGTCCTAAGGGTTTTGCCTCCTTGTGCAGTGCCTCAAGAGCCATCACCAGAACCTCCAGTGACTCAGAAAAGATTACTGCATCATCAGCAAAAACAAAAACATAAACAAGAAACGTGATCTTGGTATTGCCGACAAATGCTCCACAGTGACTTTAATCCACAACTCTACCAAGTACCCAATCCATACAGGTGTTGAAAAGTGATGGAGCAAGGATGCACCCCTGCCTCAGTCCCATATTCATAGGAAAGAAGTTGGACACACCTCCCCCACACTTCACAGCACTCTCAGTCCCAGAGTACAGACCAGTTAGATCAATAATCTATACCAGAATCCAACAGAACACAAAGCGCTAGGATACGGTCAGTTGTTGACCTACCAGGCATGAACCCTGACTGTTCAGGTCTCTGATATTTCAGCAAATGACTGCAAACTCGCATCAGTAGCAGATGGGCGAGCACCTTGCCTGGTACACTGAGCAGCGTTACCCCACGGTAGTTGTCACAATCCTGACGGTCCCCTTTACTTTTCCAGATACCGACAACCAACCCCTTTTCCAGTCAAGAGGAAAGGTACCTGAATGCCATACAGCAGTCAAGACAGCATGCAACCCATGTATCATGGTCTTGCCTTCAGCTTTAAGCAACTCCACACTGTTATAAATCACAGCTACCTTTCGACCATTCAACCTTGCCACAGCCTCTTTGACTTCATCAAGAGAGGGTGCAGTTTCATTATTGGGTGGATCAGCATCCATCACCTGTAACCCAGTGGTTTGAAGCTGTTTGCTTAGAGGGTTAACCTTGAACAACTGCTCAAAGTACTCAGCCCAACGAGTCATCTGCCCATCCGCATCTGACACGAGGCAACTATCTGCTCTTTGGATAGCTCTCTCTCTCGAGACATAGACTTGCAGCGGAGCTTCTTCAGGGCTCGATAGACAGGTCGGAGGTCATTTGTATTCAAATGACCCTCAACATCTTCTGCAAGACTCTTGACATACCTCTCCTTGTCTCTCCTCAGAAGAGTTCTAGTCCTATGTAACAGAGCTCTGTACTGGTCCCAGTTCCCAGCCAGCCAGGTAATGCGACTTTTCTCTATACTGTCCAGTGTCGCCACTGAAGCAAAGCCACCCTGTGACCTCGGGCACTCTCCATTGCACCCATAGGCAGCCTCAAGAGTTTCACAGTTGAAGTTATCCCACAATTCTACCTGGTTCTCAAGGACGCTGAGCACTTCAAACTGTCACAGCATACTCATGAGCACATGTCAAGTCCTTTAGTTTCTCAAGAAAATATTGTGATTATATGATAATATCCTTTTGGACTCGACATGAAGCTTAGGGTTGCAACAAGCCTGTGAACAGTTGCAAAGAACTTGACACTCAGGAAAACCCTGCATTTCTGGAGGATCCTACGAGTTCTAACAAAGATGTGATCAATCTTCTTCACTACCCCTCCAACGATGTTATAGGTAATCTAGCGGTACAGCCCTGGTCTGTGTTACCAAGATCTTATTGTCAACTCTACGAATTTTACAAAATTCAGAAGAGAGCTGTGTTCCTGGTACCAGAGCAATGGGGACCAACACATAACTCGTAGTCAGCTCTTTCAGTGGTAGTGGCAGTATTGAAGTTGCCCCAAACAATGGATGTGTCTCGGTGGGGGCACTAGTCCAGCAATAAGAGACATAAAGCCCATAATGAGCTTCAGCCTTAATTGCATTATACACTCATCAACTGGAGTAACCTCAACAATGGACAGTTGCAGTCTGCTGGAGATGCCTCCTGCTACTGATCTCATAACTGCCAGGCCTCCTCATCTCGAAGAGTCCCATTAAATCTGTAGACTTTGCCCTGCACCCGTTATACGCCCAAACAGATACCCCTGATGCCTAGGTATCAAAGGGGTCTGAGTGGTTGGACCACCCAGCAAAACCGGGTCGGGGTCACAGCCATAGCCTCATCTGCGACTGGAGCCTTGATCCCGGCCTCAACCTCTTGTACTGTTATTGGCAATGCAGATAGTTTTACAGGGAGGTGTTGCAAATCCCACCCCATCCAGCCAGGTCAGAAATGGGCTAACTGCTGGCCATGGGCAGGGACCCAGAAACCCTAAAGAAGTAGTTACTAGCTGACCCACCATTTCAACCATAGCCCTTCGTATGGTCTTGTTTTTAATATACATGGATGTCCAGCACACCCTCATCACTGGTATGATCCAGTGGGGGAGCTGGTTTAACCACTGACAACCTGATCATACGGCTGGTTGTACTGGGTTACACTGTACTAAGAGCAAGGAGGAGCCCTGACCAGACAATGAGATAAGCTATTCAGCTATTTTTTTAAATGTCATAATTCATTCCCATGCAAACATAGTGCATTGTCATGAAACAACATGTCATATTTGAGAGAGAAGCGCCCTTCTGCTATGTGCTACATACCGAACACAATGGCAAGGGAGTGACCCCCTTATCCACCTCACTGAACACTTAGACTACATCATGGTTGCACACAACTGCCAAAATGTGATGATAGTGGGAAATCTTCCCGACACACCAGCGAGGGGGATCCCTGGATCCAGTGTTAACAGACTTGTCAGGTAACTGTGTTCAGTGCCGTCCACTGGATTGTGTGGGAAGTTACAACCACCATGCAGTGCTCTCCACCATGCATCAGCCTTGCAACAGCCCACGATGAGGAACATCAGCGAGTCATCTGGTTGTGGGACCGTGCTGATTGGGCAGCTATGAAGCTGGCCTTGGCAACAACCGCCTGGGACACAGTTTTAAGCAGAGATCCACACCATGACGTTACCACCTTTACCATTGCCTCTACTCCTTACAGCAGCAGCATGTGCCTCACAGACAATACTGTACCAGCCCTAAAGATCAACCCTAGTTTGGGTATCGATGTCGTGTTGCTGCTGAACAGAAACACAGAGACTGGATGCGTCACAAAAGGCACCCCACACAGGAAAACAAGGCCCTGCACAGAACAGCATGCAAGACTATGATGAGGACTGAAAAGTGGGCAAAGGCATGATGGGAAAATAATATCAAAAGGAGACTGTCCTCAAATCAGGTTGACCCCAAATAATGGTGAAGTATGGTGAAGGAGAGACAAGGCGTCGCCTCCCAGGAATGAATCTTGTCCATGAGAAAGCCTGATAGGGACATGGCCATCACCAGCCAGGACAAAGCTGACCTCCTCGCTCGAGAGTTCAGTCAAAAAATGAGAACCCCGGAACCTGACAGACAACCCTCCCCCACCTTGTAGCCTCAAGTCTGGAGAATGTGATAATCTCTGAGGAAGCTGTCAAGAGACACATGACGCGCGTCAATACCAAGAAGGCACCAGGCCCAGACGGAGTGACTCCATCACCCGTGGTAATGATCTTCTGTTTAGTACATGTGTAGGATGGTTTTTTTTTTACTTTTTTACTTTTATTTTTGGATTGTACATTTCTATTTGAATTTTTGTCTAATAGATTTCTTTTGATTTTGTTTGTTTGTTCAAATAACGATAACCTACATGGATATCAAACTATGAGAAACAGGCATAACATTAAATACATTTTTGGGAACAAATATGTGAGTGGGTCCTTGGTTTACTTTCTGTCATAGAGGGGGTTCTTGGTTCAAAAACTTTGAGAATCCCTGCACTAGAGTATATAAAAGATTATTATTAAAAGCAGTCAAAGAGTAACATTGGTGGGAGGTGTTAATTGTAGTGAAGTAAAGTAGGAGACATTTGAAAGCGGAGGTGAAAATATGTGGGGAAATAAATTATTCATTCTAGCAATGAGTAACTGATTAAACAAGGTGTAGAGAAGAAGATAAACCATCAAGATTGGACCTATTATTTACCAAAGGAATAAATTTGGTAAAAAGATATCAATTATGATTGCCCATTTGGAGGGAGTGACAATATGGTACTAGAAATTGAGATTAAGGGAGATATTAAAAACAAACAGGGGGAATCATATAAAAAGAAAAGAAGGAATTATGAATATTAATTTTAAAAAGTTTGACCTCTTGGATTACTACAGTACCGTACCTTTGGATACTGGACTGCACCTACACTGTACCTACAACTGACCTACAACTGTACTACACTTCAAAAGTAAATAAAAACACAATCACAATACTGTATTTTAGTTTTTAAAATTTAATATGATTTTTTCAGGCTTTTAGGGCATTTTTAGGGGTCACGTCCACCAGTCTGGATAATTTAATAATCCAGAGTTTGCGATCTCCGCTGCTTTCTGGATTATCGAACTTTCACGTAATAAGCAACCACTGTATAATAATGGCAGTGATGAGGAATATATAGCTAGAAGTGACAGTAGGGCCATTTTGATGCCACTCAGGCTACCATTTCATGCTGGGATGTAAAAACAAAAAAATATCTATCTATCATATGATTATTACACAATATATCACAATGTACATCTCACCACTACTACTTTTGTTGGTGTTTCAAAAACCATAAAAAAAAAACAATAGCTGTCGTATAAAAGTTAATTTGGGGTGATTTTCAAATATTTTGGTTAAGAAGTGAGAGGAAGGAAATAAGACCATATATGAAAGGAAGATAGATGTGGTGGTTAAAACAGTAAAAACCGCTGTTGTAAACTATATGCAAGGAGTATGCAGACTCTTCATGGTAAGGTAGTTAAGCCCTTGCTTGAATGCCCACCTCACTCAAAGTACTTTGTAAGAAAAATAAGAATTACATAAAAATCTACATTAACTTACCAGCTTGACATGTGGAACTAGAAAAGGATCACTGTAAGATGACAAGCCAGTTCGCCTTTGACGAGCAATTGCATGGAGTATGGTGTGAGGGACATTGTCTGAAGGTCGGCCAATTCTTAGGTAGCGTGATCCTGGATGTAGTATTATGCTTGCTTGAGCCTCCAAATGCTAGAAGAAAAAAAAAATACAAAAAAATAAATATACAAATAAATAAAAAGTAAATAAATAAATCAGATAATAAATAAATAATAAATTTTCAAAATAATGTAGTTTTATGAATTCCCCACCACTCAAAATCCATGAATCGCTAGCTCTACACTGAACCCAAGATAGTATCCCTGTTCTTGATATTTGTGTTAATTTTGTATGAGCTTCACTTTATCACTGTCATTCTATCAAAAGTACTGGTCCACAACACACACAACACACACATAAGGAAGTTAGAAAGAATTCAGAGAATAGCTACAAAGATGGTGCCGGAAGTGAAAGATTTAACCTACGAAGAGAGATTGAGAGAAATGAGTTTGCCAACATTGGAGGAGAGAAGAGAAAGAGGAGATCTGATTACGATGTACAAAATGGTAAATCACATAGAGAAGATTGACAGACAGAATTTGGTGATGGTAACTGGAGGTGTGGACAGGAGAACGAGAGGGCATTCAAAGAAGATTGTGAAGAGTCAGTGTTTGAGGGATGTTAAGAAGTACAGTTTTCCTCATAGAACGGTGGATATTTGGAATGGTTTGAGTGAAGAAGTTGTCACAGCACCCAGTGTGCATACATTGAAGGAAAAATTGGATAAATATAGATATGGAGACAGGACATAATGAGCCCTGCTCGAACCCTGTAAAATACAACTAGGTAAATACAACTAGGTAAATACACACACACACACACACACACACACACACACAATGATCAGACCAAAACTGGAATATGCAGAAGTAATATGGTCCCCGCACAAAAAAAAGCATGTGTTGAAATTAGAAAGAATACAGAGAATTGCAATTAAGATGGTGCCAGAATTGGAAGACCTACCATATGAGGAAAGATTAAAAGAAATGCACTTAACAACATTGAAAGAAAGAAGAGAGGAGGTGACTTAATCACAATATATAAATTGATGAACAAACTGGAGGAAACAGATAGAAAAGACCTAATATTGAGAAGAAAAGGAGAGGCTAAAAATTTGAGGGGACACGAGAAAATACTGCATAAAGGAATTTGCTTGAAAGATACAAAAAAGTACAGTTTTCCCCAAAGAAGTATAGATACTTGGAATGGACTGAAGGAAGAGGTGATAATGGCAAAAAATGTACATCAACTGAAGGAAAAACTAGACAAATATAGATATGGAGACAGGACCACACGAGTGTAGCTCAGGCCCTGAATACTAAAACTAGGTAAATACACACACACACACACACACACACACACACACACACACACACACACACACACACACACACACACTCATGGCAGAAGCGTATCTGTTTGAAAGAGCTCTTCCATACAAGGCTATTGTGACTGGTCAAGGTTGCAGAGGACTAAAGGAAACCTAGTAGATATACAGGTAAGAGCTGTGCAGTTACATAAGTCCCGTCTCCAGTAAATAGTCCGGAAATAGCCTAAGAAAGTGGATTATATACAAAACAAAAAAGGGTAAACAAAGATGGCCAACCATCCAATTACACTACCGAATTTGTGGGTTTCAATAAGTCCACTGAAAAAAAATTTGATATCAAAATGAATCACAGGATAGTAGTAATTATACTAGAAGAGACTCTTCATGAATTAATAGAAAAAATAAACAAGATGGAAAGAAAAATGCACATATTAGTAAAAGATAACTCTACATTCAAAACTGGAATTGAAACAGAAAGACAATGAAAAGGTAATGAAAACACATGAAGAAATAAAAGCAGGACACTAGATGTGGAAAAAGACACAAGAAGAAATGAAAGATGAAAGAAAACATGGTAGATTGAACAGAAAAAAGAACAAGAAAGCCTGCGAAAAGTAATTGAAGATCAAGTATATGAAAAGAAAAATCTGGACAAGGAAGTAGTTAAAGTAATAAAACAAAACGAAAATTTAGAAATAAATACGTATATACAGTGGACAAAAAGAAATGTGTGATTATTTTAGGATTTAAAGAAAGTGTTGCCAAAGTAAAACCTAAGAGATGAAGAAGAAAAGAATGTCGTTAAGGAAGTATTTAATATGGTACAAGAAGAAAATTCAGAGATTCAAGAAGAAACAGAGGAGATACCCAAGCTAGGGAAATATGAAGGAGGGGGCCACCCATTAAAAGTTAAGTTCAGGTCTCAAGCAACAGTACAAGATATACTGTCTATGGCTTCGAAACTGGCTAGGACAGATAAATATAGAATAAATTGGATAAGAAAAGATATGATGGAGGAAAAAAGAGCTGATTTAATGTACTGTTAAAAAAAAGTCAAGGAAAAAAGTGAGATAAGAACGGAAGAGGAGAGACAAATTCTACTGAAGAGTTTTGGACCTCAAAGTGAAAAAGTGGTACAGTCGAGCCCCACTTAGCGCGAGTTTATTTTGTGTGAAATTTAATTAGTGCGAGCTATCATCTACCAAAAAAAAATTAATTAACGCAAAAGCCTCAGTTAGCGCGAGCCGCCATGAGCGGCGACTTTTAAAAATTGTGCCAAGCCACCATGATGCGCAATATCTGATGTGCATCTACAGGGTGGCCTGCCTCAGCAATTGAAAAAAAAAACTAAACTGTTTCTTATACAGGCATGGGAATAACGCAAAGAAAATAAGCATAATTGAAAAGAAAGGACTATAATGACATCGATGAAAATCTTCCTTTGTATTGCACCTTCTTCCTATTCATGTAAAGTGGCGAGATAGAGGAGCTGTTGTAACAAAATATTCCGTCCTGTTGAAATAAAGCGTCCTGTCATGTGCACGACTCATTCGCTCACAGCACAACGCTAAGCACTTCTCACTGTAATCTGTATAGCCTTTCCCTCTTCCATGCTGGCAGCTCACTAGACTGCAAAGAATGTGCTTATGATTGACTTCGCTCTGGGGTTAGTGAGTGGACTTTCCTCTGGACACTTGTGATACAGACCTCCTTGCTGCACTCGTTTATAACCCACAGACGTTTAATTGTAATATTAACAATAATAACAGTAATACAAAAAATAATAAACAATAACAGCAATAACAGCAAGAAGGGCAAAATTAGTAGTAATTATACTTTCTCGGCCATTTTAACTACCTAATTTTTTTTTTAACAGTACTTGTTACATACCATAAGGATAAAAAAAAGTGTGCAGATATTCAATCAGTGATTGAAAACTCAATACGAGTAAAACTAAGGAAGTTACAGCAAGTTTGAGTAAAAAATGTGAAAAAAAATGTTTATGTACTATTTCATTTTCCTTCAATAATCTTAATATAGGTGTAGTCTTACTGTAACTATTTTATGCTCATCATATGCATCAATGTATCACGAACACGATGGTAGGTTCAGTTTTCCTTAATATTATCTGGTAGTTTCGTAATATCGGGAAAGAGTACAACATTTCAATGCACTGAAAACCTGAAAATCAGCCTACCTTTTAGACGTCGATATCTTGAGACCCAGGGGGCCGGTGTAATGATGTTAACAAGGAAGGATGTGATAACGGAGAAGGTGATAGAAAGAGAAGGTATGGAAGAGGTATTGAAGGTAGAGTTTATGATGAAAAATAAAAGAAAAAGACACTTGGCAGTCGTATACGTTCCACACAAGACCAATGCCTAGGGCAAATGTTTAAAAAATATGATAGAAAACAATGACAACATAATTATGAAGGGAGATTTCAACTTCAAATAAGTTTTCTGGGAAGAATGGAATACTGGAGGAGGGGAAGAATCATGGGGTGGTATATTGTTGGATTTGGTAACAAATAACATTATGACTCACTGGATTAAAGAGAACACAAGATTTAGAGATAACGAAGAGCCATTAAGACTAGATCTACTATTGACAAAGGAACTGAAAGTAATTAGATAAGTAAATTACCAGTGCCCACTAGGAAAGAGTGACCATGTACTTATTGAGTACAAAGTAAATGATAACATAGAAGAAGGGAGAAGAGAGGAACACAAGAATAGAAGACACAATTATGGTAAAGCAGACTTTGAAGGATTAAGAAAATTTTTCACAGAGACAGACTGGAGTAGTAGTTTCCATACAACAAGGAGCACTCAGAAAATATGAAATGAGTTCATCACACGAAGGGCATATAGATTCTTTTTTATTTATTTATTTTTTTTACATCATATACCTTTATGGTCGGTAGGCATTGATGGAGGCTTATTGATGGTCTGCTTCTGCCCTTTAGTGGCTCAAGTTTAGATTTTTTTTAAAGTGACCCGTCTAATTTCTCACGTTTTCTCTGAAGATGAGTGCGAGAGGCTAATTGCTACACTGCCACAAATGCATATAAACATTGCAATTCCCGTTTGAGGACAGAATGGCAGCAATTTTGGGTAATCTTTGGCCACTCGGTGGTAATACCAAAGTTAGAAAAGTGGCCAGCGGATATCAAGGGATCGAACCCGGGACCCTATCGCCTATGTATGGGATTAAAAATGTTCAGAATAACAAGCTCTATCCTATGAGATGTAAAAACTGCCACTGTGTGACTGGTGTACTTCTTAATAAATACCAACAGATGTGTTAAGTACACTATGTATGGTATGTCTTACTTGTCGTGAGCTTAGGATGATCACCACGGTCAACTTGGTAGTCCACCGCTTCCACACCTGTTCATTATTTTTTTTGTAATTTTGCTGGTCAATAATGGAATTTGACACAGCACTCCTGGACTGTGGACTGTGTGGCACTGGAGCAGTTTTTTCAGGAACACATTCAACTGTCTCTTGAAGGCCTATGTGCTGCAGTTTGTCCACCCTCGAATGTGCCTTGGGAGGCAGTTAAATAATTTTGGGCCAAAGTTTATGAAGTTTTCTGCTTCTATTGTCTTTAATCTTTGATTTGTAGCTGTGATGGCTCGTCTGGTGTATAGCCTCCCAAGCCTCGGGTGTATGTGTACCATATTTTCCAGGATCTTACATGTGCATATGATACAGTACCTTTCCCTCCTTCTCTGCAGGGAATACAAGCCAAGCTGTTGCAGTCTTTCCCAATATTTTATTTCTGGCTTATTCATTAGTTTCCTGGTGAAGATCCTTTGTACTTATTCAAGCTCCTCTATGTCCTTCACCTTAAATGGACACCACAGCTGGCAGCTGTACTCCATGGTGGAGACCACCAAGGATTTCCAATGGCAATAGGTCCTCGGGGTTTCTGGTGATGAAGGTTCGGAGAATCCATCCCATCATCTTTGTTTCATTCTTGGCTGACTTTGTGACCTGTTCCCTAAAGGTACAGTCTCTGTCCAGCCACACAGATCCTTTAGGCTGGATTTCTTCACCAATATTTCATCACCTGATGTATAAGCTACTTCCTGCAGATTTTTGTTTTGGCCGTACCAGATGACTTCAAATTTTCCTCTGTTGAAGGTCATATTATTTTTGTGAGCCCACTTGTACACTGCCTCCAGGTTTTGTTGTAAGTTCCCTATGTTGAGTGTATGGTGCTGCTGATGTTACTTTCGAATGTCTCACCTCCTTATTGATGTCCCCCATCATTACAATAAATAAAAGTGGGCCAATCACTGACCCCTGAGGGACAACACTCACCACAGTTTCCGGCCTTGAGAGTGTCCCTTTCACCATCACTCTCTGCTTTCTGTTTTTGAGAAAGTTATGTAACCACAGGCCAACTTTGTTTCTGATGCCTAAATATTTTAGTTTATGGAGCAACACCTCATGATCAACTTTATCGAACGCTTTTGCAAAATCTAAATACACAACATCCACATTTTCCCCCATTTTCACTCCTTCCAGTACTGTTGTGTAGTGGTCTAAAAGCTGGGATAGGCATGATCTACTTTTTCTAAACCCGTGTTGTCCGGGATTCAAAAGATCATTGTTTTCAAGGTAATCTGTGATTTTTACTTTCAGCACCGTTTCAAATATTTTGATCAGATGTGATGTGAGGGTGATGGGGTGGTAATATTTTGGTGCTGCTCTGGAACTCCTTTTAAATATAGGTACCACCCATCCTTCTTTCAAGCATGAAATTTCTCCACTGTTTAAGGAATGCCATTAGGGCCAGGTGATGCATTGTTTTTTAGGTCACTTATGGCTGTTATAATATCTTCTGGCGTAAATAGAATGTCCGTCAAGTTTATTTCATCTTTTATCTTTTACCCATGGCGCCGGTAGGCTTCAGGGAGACCTTAGATGGTTGGCCTCCGCCCGTTAGTAGCGCGGGTTAGATTTTTTAAGTGACGCCTTGTTTCTTCTTATTGATAGGCTCATGCTGCCAGCGGAAGCTCCTCGCGCATATAACGTTGCAGTCCCGGCGAGGATGGTGTTACGGCAGCATGTGGGTGATCTTAGGCCACTCGGCGGTAGTAACGAAGAAAAGTGGCCAGCCCATGCCGAGGCTCGAACGCGGGACCCTGAGCTGGTATGCCCGACCGCTAGCCACTAGACCACCGCTGCTGTCTCAGCTGTAAAAAAAACTTCCAGGGAAACATTGTGTTGTTATGTAGTGGAGTACTGTATACTGTTGTGTACTGGTGTTGTAGGAGATTGGCCATCTCATATATTTGGTCCACCAGCTGCCCTTTTTCATTTTCTAGTGGTCCTATCTTTGCCTTAACTGTCAACTTTTTCTTGGCATAAAAGTAAAAGTACTTTGAGTTCACCTTTATTGCTTCCACTGCTCCTTTTTCTTCTTTCACTCTCTGGTTTTCATGCGAGAGTTTTGGCATTTTTTCTTCCAGGATGGAGTTTTTGCAATTTCCTTTAGATAATTCCTCAATTTTCTTTTTGTAGTTTGCTCGCTTCCTCATTAACACTTTCCTGTCGTGTGGTATCCTGCTTTTCTTTCTTTCAGTCTTTCTTGGAATGTACTTTATACAAGTTGACTGTATCTTTTCCAAGATTTCATTCATTATGTTCTCTGATGACTTTCCCTCCAATGATTGCCACTTTACTGAATTTAACTCTTCCCTGATTTTGTCCCAATTTACTCTTTTGGAGAAGTTTAGGGCAGTAAATGCATTGTGCATTTTCTTTCATTTTCCTAGTCTCTTGCATATTGTCAGGTATGTATTTCTTTATTTCAATAATATCATGATCAGACATAGCTGTTTTTTTCACACTGAGACTGTAGATTAATTTTTCATTATTTACAAACACCAGATCTAGTATGTTTTCATTTCTGGTAGGGTATGGTAGTATTTGTTCCATGTAGCATTCTTCCATTAGATGTAGAAGTGTTTCAGCTTGTTTTGGTTCTGCTACTGTACCACCACTTATGTGTCCTAGAGGCCACTGTATCATTGGCAAGTTAAAGTCTCCCAGCATTATGATGATTTCTTCAGGTGACCTTGTTTCTAGAATGTCTTTGAGCTTTTTCATTACGGATATGTATTTCTGAGTGCCAGCTCCTGGTGGTCTGTACATCACTAGGACAACCTGATTTTTCTTTTGTTTTCTTACTACTTACTACTATTCTTACTATGTAGTATGCAGAATAACCAAACAGAGAATTGCAAATGATAGCTGTTTGATTCAAAACTCATCAAATCTTACCAGATAATAATAGTTTTGGAACTAGAAATCAGTGAAAGCCCAATATGATATAACTCAAGTTCACCATGGTAAATAATGAAGGGCACCCCACCCACCCTATTGTCATTAAATTTCATTATTGGCACAGCTTACAGGTATGGCAGCCGTACCTCTAAGTGCTCGTGGTAAAGATTCGTAAGACGACCCAGTCGATATCTCCTTACCTTTATAATGCACCGCAAATTCAACCTCAAATACTTGTTCAGATCACCTCAAACAGTTATGCTGCTGAGTTACAGAAAAAAATAAGATTTTTTTTTTTTAGGTTACATTAGGTTTATAGTTAGGTTTGGTTGGGTTAGGTTGGATTAGGTTAGTTTTGGTTAGGTTTATTCAACTGCAGCTCTGGGAAGGTTATGCTAACAAAGCAATTTTTATTCAGTAAATCTTTACATCTTCACCAGAATGGCGTGTGCTACGAAAAAGAAATGGCGTCTGCACCTCACACAACCCTCTACTTTTAGTCATAGAAAACACTTGATAGGTACTAAATTAACATAACATAGCAACCTAACTAAACCTAACCATACCTAACTAAACCTAACTAGACGTAACAAAATCTAACCAAACCTAATGTAACCTAAAAAAAAATTCATATTTTTTTCTGTACTTCAGCAGCATAACTGTTTGAGGTGATCTGAACAAGTATCTGAGGTTGAATTTGCAGTGTATTATAAAGGTAAGGAGATATCGACTGGGTAGTCTTATGAATCTTTAATGTGCTCGCTTATAGATACGGCACATGCCTAACTTTTGGGTAATGATATATAAAAAGCTTACTTAACCTAGCCTAACCGAACCAAACCTAACATAACCTAATCTGACCATAACCTAATGAATGTTGTATCCTCATAGTGCTCGCTTATAGATACGGCACGTGCCTAACTTTTGGGTAATAAAATATAAAAAGCGGTAAAAGTGCAGAATAAGACCTTCTGCCCTTTCTTTTTTCTCTCCTTCCCTACATACTATGCATAGTGTACTCAACACATCTGTGAAGGTTTCAGTCGGCGCTCACCATTATTTACCTCGCAAAACGTCTTTAAAGTTATGTCAGGTTATATGATGTTAGGTTGGTTATGTTATGTTAGGTTAGGTTACAGTTATGATATGGTTAGGTTAGGTTCAGCTAGGTTCGGTTATATAAGATTTTTACGGTATTTCTTTACAATCACTACTCCACCTCTTTTTTTTTTCTCTCCTTCCCTACATACTATACATAGTGTACTCAACACATCTGTGAAGGTTTCAGGCAGGGGTCACCATTATTTACCTTGCAAAACGTCTTTGAGGTTATGTTAAGTTGGTTAGGTTATGTTAAGTTATGGTTAGGTTAAGGTTGTTAGGTTAGGTTACAGTTAAGTTATGGTTAGGTTAAGTTAGGTTAGGTTCGGTTCAGCTAGTATCGATTATATAAGATTTTTACATTTTATCACCCAAATCCATAAAAAAAAATATAAGGTTGAGAATTCTAACTTTTGGGTAATAAAATGTAAAAATTTTATATAACCGAACCGAACCTAATCTAGCTTAACCTAACCATAACATAACCGTGACCTAACCTAACAACCTTAACCTAACCATAACTTAACATAACCTAACCAACCTAACATAACATAACCTAACACAACTTCAAAGACGTTTTACGAGGTAAATAATGGTGACCCCCGCCTGAAACCTTCACAAATGGTAATTACGGTGTGTAAACTTTGCTATGCTATAATTTTTGTACAGATCGGCGTGGAGTAGTGATTGTATAGTTTTTCCAAAATCTTATATAACCGAACCTAACTAAACCAAACCTAAACTAACCTAACCATAACATAACCGTAACCTAACCTAACAACCTTAACCTAACCATAACTTAACATAACCTAACCTAACCTAACTCCAAAGACGTTTTGCGAGGTAAATAATGGTGAGCGCCGCCTGAAGCCTTCACAGATGTGTTGAGTACACTATGTATAGTATGTAGGGAAGGAGAGAAAAAAGAGGGGGCAGAAGTTCTTATTCTGCACTTTAACCTAAAAAGCTTATACAATCGAACCTGACCGAGCCAAACCGTACCTAATCAAACATAACATAACATAATCAACCAAACATAACTTGAAAGATGCTTTACCAGGTTAATAATAAGGCACAGGCCGTACGAATAGCGGATGACAACGCAGTACGACTGCCGTATCTCTAAACACTTCGCTCATTACCACATCCAATTCCCCGCGTCTCTTCCGCCTGTCTGAGTATTGACTTACCTCTGAAAAAGGTTCCGGCATCTTGTACTAGATGAGTTGTTGCCAAATATATGACAATAACTATTGATACAGAATGTACTGTATCAATACACCTTGCTTTACAACAAGTTATGAGGCTTGTTTAGTTTGGTCTTTTCTGGTTCTTGGTGTTGTTTAGGGCTGCGACGATTGTTTGGTGTTTTGGATTAGGTTTGCGATCTTAACCTTGATCTTGATGTCACAGGTGACGCACTGAGAGGAGATATGGGGTGGAGCACATTTAGGGAAAGGCAGATGAAAGCAACTCTGAGATATAAAGTGAGATTAGAGAGAATGAATGAAACAAGACTAGCAAGGAAGGTATACTTGTGGACTCTAGGAGATAGCAAATGGGGAAACAAATGTGGGAAAATGATAGACAAGAATAGTATGTTAGTTAGGAGGGTGCACAGACCTTTTGAGGATAGACAGAATGTTGTTGAATGGAGAATGACAGATAGAAACAGAGAGGGGGCAGAGTGGGATGAGAGAAAATGGAAAAGGGAGATAGATAGAGCAGTGAAAGCGGATGGACTTAGCGAGTGGAAGAATAGGATGGATAGAAAGGAAACTCTGAGGTGGTATAGGGAGAAAGAGGCCCCAAAGCATGAAGTTTGGTATGATGGTAGCCTAGGTGGTGACCTTCTGTTCAGAGTGAGAGCACAGTGTGTGGAAGTGAATGACAGGACCTATAGATGGTCAGAGGATAGGAGGAAAGAGTGTGAGATGTGTGACAGGGGTGTGGATGAGACTGTGGTGCATCTGATGTTGGAATGCAAGAGGTATGAGAGAGCACGTGCGGATATGATGAGAGTGTTTCTGAATGAATTAGGGCATGAAATCAATGTGGTGGGTGGAAGGACTGGTTGTGAGTGGATAGTGCTGCTGTTGGGACTGAATGGTGTGGCAAATGGATGAATGATAGAGGCTGTGAAAGAATTCCTTGAAAAAGTGTGGAATGTTAGATTTAAGAAGTAATTCTGCTGAGAATTTTTTTTTTTTTTTTCTCTCTGCTGTTTTCTTTCACAGGTGCTACCGATTCAAAGGCCTGGTTTTGGGGTAACTCAGATCTCCTGTGACATCAAGATCAAGATCAAGATTGAAGTAATTAATTAATTAATTGATGTAATTAGAGTATGCATCTTTGATTTATTTAGTTTCTTTTTTTTCTGTGTATTTTCCTCTTTTTTTTTTTCCCTCCTTATTCCCCTCACAGGAGCTGCCGATGTAAAGGCCCGACTTGGAGGAAATTTCAAGTCACCTGTGACATCAAGATCAAGATCAAGATCAAGTCAGGCCTTTGTATCAGCAGCTCCTGTGAAGGAGACAAGAAAAAAAAAATGGAAAGCACACATAAAAAAAAGAAAAGAAAAGATGCATACTCTAATTACACGCCTTATTTTCTCGATCTCGCATACCACATCTTCTCCAGAAACTCTTTCACCACGTCAATCATCAGTTCACTTGTCTCCCCACACAGTCCCAGCAACACCATCCATTCCCTTCCAGTTCTTTCAATCACTTCATTCATTTCATGTCCCATTTCTGTTAGATTCACACGAATCATGTCCATTCTGTCCCGGTCATACTTCACACATTCCAGTACTACATATTGTCATAATGGGCGATATATTATTTAGTTTTGTGCATTAGTCATCTGTGTGGCGCGCGAGCTCCTTATGTTTCCCCCCCCCTCCCCGCCCACAGCTGCCTGTCACCCCCGCCCTTCCACGATAATTTCTTTATTACATTCTTTATTACACCTTGGGAAGCCCACTACTGATTATTTCCGCCTTCTAAGCAGGAGGGGATGTTGTTTTGACAGGGTATAAGGAGCTGAGCTTGATGTTCCATTTCTTGTGGCATGACGAGATTATTGTTTGTATAATATGTCACTTAGCATCTGTCAGGCGGGTCTGACCAGAGCCGCATTTTTGTCGTCCACGGTTTCGAAGATCGTCTTCGGTAAACCCAAGTCAATCCCGCCTGGTGCGTTTTTGTCGTCCACTTTCGGCTTGGAGGATACGAAGACAGTTCCAAGCCGAAAAGACTCGGCTTCGAAGACTGCCTGGAGCTGTCTTGAGAGACGGATTTCAGCTTGCAACCCGGATTCCCCTGAAAAACACCGACAAGAAGGAAATATGGCGGCCCATAGAGAGTAAATAGTTACTTATTTGAGTAAAATATGCTGATTCCCACCTTAATTGTGGGAAATGACGCCACCTTAGTTGAAAAATAGTGCGTTGGGTACACAAATGTGATAATACTGTATGGTAAAGCGGTAAAGCATAGCTTTAATCAGGGTAAAGCACAGCTTTACCCTGATTAATGCCAGTAATGTCATGAAATGTGTATGTGGCGTACTATCTATAATAGCACAGCTTACAGGTACGGCAGCCGTACTTAAATGCTCGCTTATAGATACGGCACGTGCCTAACTTTGGTATAATATAATATAAAAAGCTTATATAACCGAACCAAACCGTACCTAACATAACATTACCTAACCTAATCTAAACATAACCTAACGAATGTTGTATCCTCACAGTGCTCGCTTATAGATACGGCATGTGCCTAAGTTTTAGGTAAAAAGCTTATATAACCGAGCCTAACCGAACCAAACCGTACCTAACATAACATAATCAACATAACATAACTTAAAAGATGCTTTACCAGGTAAATAATAAGGCACA
The DNA here is from genome assembly GCA_029783475.1 of Metacarcinus magister. Lineage (NCBI taxonomy): Eukaryota > Metazoa > Arthropoda > Malacostraca > Decapoda > Cancridae > Metacarcinus > Metacarcinus magister. Next base: position 14,684,982 of record JAPQNM010000002.1, read on the forward strand.
GGCCGTACCAATAACGGATGAATAGTGGATGACAACGTATCTTTAAGCACTTCGATCTATAGTTTGTCAGTATCCAGGTGTTCCAGATACGAGTTTAGTACATTGAATCAACAGTGTTTAGTAATGAAGATGTAGATGTTAGAAGCTATCATATAGCAAAGGCAATTAGAAAACAAGCCATTTTCTTTCGTAGCCACATGCCATTCTGGTGAAGATGTAAAAATCTACCGAATAAGATAACTTTGTTAGCATAACCTTCCCAGAGCTGCAGTTAAATGAGCCTAACCAAAACTAACCTAACCAAACCAAACTAAATCTAACGTAACCTAGCCAAACCTAACGTAACCTAAAATAAATTGTATTTTTTTCTGTAATTCAGCGGAATAACTGTTTGAGGTAATCTTTAGAAGTTTCTAAGGTTGAATTTGCAGTGCATACTAAAGGTAAGGAGATATCGAATAGGTCGTCTTACGAACCTTTACCGGTAATAGGTCTGTAGACTACACATTAAATGACTACTTTAGGAAGGTCATATAGTGAGAGGGACTTTTGGGAGTTCAAGTAAGCAGTGACTTGCGCCTCAGGGAACAGTGTATTATAGTTAGACATGGATAAATAGAAAGATACTGGGATTTTTTTGGTAGGTATGTGACAAATAGAAGTTCTGAGGTAATTCTGAGATTGTATTTAGCGCTAGTTAGACCCCACCTAGATTATGCAGCTCAGTTTTGGTTATGTACTGTGTAGGACTATTTTCGGCGCTGACATTAATTTCGGCAACCACAACAAAAAGGAAATTAATGTTGCCAAATAATTTCAAATAAATGTACAGTAGCTATGTTTTACTTTTAATAAAGTTTTTAGGAAAGTTTGTAAGCCAGATAATAATATTTCGGCACCAAGTCAAGAAAAAGTGTTTTTGTGGTGGCCACTGATCGGCCCAAGACGGCCCCAAGACGGTCTTCGAAATCCAATCCCGCGCGTGTACATTCCTCTCGCACTCCTAATATCCCCATAAGAATATTCTATGAGCTAGGGACTTAATAAACTCCTCGTTTAGTGTCTCCGAGGAATAGTGTCTTGTATTGTTGTAGGAGTACTCAAAGTTCTTCCTTCCCCATTGTGACTTAGGGGAGAGGACTTTTGTATGCTATTGTGAGAGCATTGTGAATACTAGTACTATTATTATTGTTCGTATTATTGTACTGTTGTAACATGCTACTCTGAGGAGGCAATTTACCTCAGAGAGGATTATCACTTGTGTGTTAGAGTTCAGTGAGTGTATATTCTTTTCTCCCCCCTTTCCACGGTTTAAGTTGGGACGTGGTTAGGTCGGCTGGGGAGACTAAGAGCTCTCACTGAATTCAGGAAGTTTCATATTCCTGGGTTGGACAGTGGGTGGATGCCTACGCTAAGGGTGGAATGTCCCCCAGGGGTATAACCCCGCCCTCGGTTACTCACATGTGTTAGGGACGGTAATCTCGAGAACGTACTTACTTATCCTTCCCAGCTAGCGTATCTGAGCTTGGGTGTGTTAACTGTTGTGCAACGGCCAGTAATAGACGTGCGTGTATATGTGTATTTTCTCCGTGTGTAGACGGAGTGGCGACCTCTATGTGAAGCCTAGTGGTTAGGCTTTGTGGCCCTGAACACCTTGAGGGGGTGTTATCTTGGTGTTTCACAGAAGGGTGAGGGAGTGTGGTACGTGTGCGACCCAGAGCAGCGCAGCACGGTTAATACCTAGTGGCTTGAGACCCTGGGGGGGTAGTACCGGGAGGGTGTGTATAGCTACGGTACTACCCACGGCGTGAGTGGAGCCGTGGTGGGTTATGTGAGGCTGCTTACAGCTTGGGTGCATGAATTACGACAGAGACTGAGAATCTCCCGTCGTAACAATATGCTCTACCATCTCATCCTCTCCCATGTCACACATCTGGCACACTTTGCTGCGGGACTCTGACCGTCTGTAGTACCTTGCATTCACATCCATACACTGTGCCTTAGCTCGAAAGAGAAGATCACCACCCAGGCTTCCATCATACCACCTTACATACATTAGGGCCTCTTTCTCTCTGTAGTACCATCCCTAAGTCTTCTTTCATTCCATCTCAGTCTTCCACTTACTCAGTCCCACACCTTTCACTGTTTTGTCTATCTCACTTTTCCACTTTCTCACATCCCACTCTAACCCTTCTCTACTTCTGTTCATCAACTTCCATTCATACACTGATTCTCTCCCTTCACAAAATCTATACACCCACCTAACCAGCATGCCACTCCTGTCTACCATATTCATACATTTCTTCTCCCACTTACTGCTCCTTACATTCCACAAATACACCTTTTGTTCAATTCTTGTATTCTCCATTCGTTCCAGCCTAACTTTATATCTCAAAGTTATCTTTATATGTCTCTCCCGAAACGTACTCCATCCCATGTTACCTCTCAGAGCTTCTACAGCTGCATACCTTGGTGCATTCAGTGCCATTCTTGCTACTCTATTCTGCCCTACTTCCAACTTGTCTATCTCCTTTTCACTCCATGCAATCACTTCCATACCATACATAACACTCGAAACAGCCACACTCTTCCATATCTCTCGCAGCACATCATATTTACTCGCTCTCATTCTTGCTGCATTCCCTATATAGTCGGCCAACCCACTGATTCATCATACTAATATTTTCATTCTTTGTCTTCTCACGTCCATTTGGGCTCATCTATATCCCTAGGTACTTATACCCACATACTTGCTGCAGCTCTTTCACTCCAAGTCTCCATGTAGCATCTCTCTCATCTTCTGATCTATTCACTTTCATTACCTTGCTTTTTTCACAGCTAAAATTCACTCCAAAATCTCTTCCATACTCATTTACCACATCTAATAAGCTTTGTAGCTCCTCTGCAGACTCACTCATTACAACTACATCATCTGCATATAACAACATGCATACCTTGTCTCTCTCAACACTCACTCCTGCATTCATTCTTCTCAACCTGACTGCTAGTTCTTCTGTGTACATACTTAATAAATTTGGTGACAGAATACATCCTTGCCTAATCCCTTTCTCATTCTTCACCCAATCTGTCTCTATATTCCCTACTTTGTATCTAAGTTTGGTATCAATATACATACTCCTGACAATTTTGACTATTTATTTTCACTTAGCCCAACCTTTTCCAAAACTCGGCAAAGCATTTCTCTATTTACCCTGTCGTAAGCTTTCTCTATATCTAGAAATCCTAAATACAGCTTACCTCCATCATTCTTTTTTCTTCCAATCATTTCATTCACAACAAATACATTATCTTCTGCTCTTCTGTCCACTCGGAAACCATCTCCTCTTCACCCAGCACTCCTACTCTCTCAATCCATTTACACAATCTTTCATTCAACACAGCACAGAAGACTTTGCCTACTGTGTTCACAAGAGCAATTAGCCTATAATTCTTCAACTCAACTTGTATCCTCCCTTATGAATTAGTGTTACTCTACATTCATTCCACTTTCTCGGCACCCTCTCTTCTTCCCACACTTGGTTAAATAACTCGGTCATTCTATCAATCATAACCTCACCACCATTCTTATAAAATTCATATGAGATATCATCTGGTCCTACTGCCTTACCATTCTTTTGTCTTTTCACAAATTTTTCAACCTCCTCCCTGCTGATCCTTTCATTCAACTCATTTTATGACCGATTTAAGAGTTGTTACGAGTTATTACGAGCTATTTACGGTTTATTACGGATTATTACGATGTATTTACGGAAAAATTCCACGATTTATTACAAGTTGTCACGGATAATTACGAGCAACTTACGGATTTTTACGAGTATATTACGGAATGTTACTATTCATCGAAGGTTTTACGTGTTAGTTACGACCTATTTACGTGTTGTTACGAATAGTTACGGGTTAGTTACGAGTATTTACGAGTCCTTACGATATTTTGCCCAAAATATATATAAATCGTAGCAGTAGCTGTAGCTGCATCATCGTCCGAAGCATCACTTCTGGAGATCGAAGAGTCACGTTCACTGGCTACTATATCAACTTCAATTTCAGTGTCTTCAGTGTCTTCTACATCAACATGGTCTAGCTATACGGTTGTGGTTCAGGGGAAGACGAGCATGTCCTCTTCTTCCGCGGAGATTTTAGAAGAGCAGGAGACTTCTTGTTGACTGTCACGGGGAAACTGGGGGGTGTAATGTTATGTGTTATTACTAGGTAGGGAGTGTGTGTTTTTATACACTACAACACTCGATCGTGGAAATAACTAGTGTGTAGCCTAGTGTGAGATAGTCCCTGGACATAAGGTTTAACATTTCTCACACACAAGCACTTACCTCCCTTTCAGCTTTCACCACGCTTACCTTAACCGAGTCAAACTTACTCCTACCCGCCGTAGCGGGAACCCACGTTTTAACAAAGCCAAATACGTGGGCCGCTCGACGGGCTTTTTAGGAGCCTCCCCAGGATTGGTCAATTCCCGTTCTTAAGGGGGGGTCGATACGGGGCTACTTATTCTTCTGTGGTAAACAGAAGAGAAGACACCACTCTCTGCTTCCAGTTCAGGAGTGACAGGCAAGAATCCTACCAGTCGGGCTCCCGCCCTATGGATTCAGCAAAATCCATATCCCTATAGATCTACTGTCGGATGGATGTCAAGACATACTGACGTATCGCGAAGCGAATCAGAAATTAGAAGGTTTTATAGGCACTCCGAAGCCTCCGAAGGTTCCCGGAACAGCCACCCAGCTTTATGAACTTTCCGGATCACCAACGGGGGGTTTGGTCCCTCACCCGAACCGTGTACCCCTTAAGGTAATGCCCTGTAACATCCTGCTTCTGACTCAGTGCGAATCATCCACAGGGGTACCGTCATCCCGGGACTCACCCCTGGCTACTGGGGCCCCATGACTAGGGTTCATGCCTGGGACCCAATAACCAGCGGCGGCCAGGCCCTGGTAGAGATAAATTAGCTCTTAACACCACGGCACATGGCGCCGGATTTGTGTGCAGCTGACGTCACCTCCGAACCAAGAGGTTAGTCATTATTCTATGGGCAGTTTAAACTTAAGAGGCTACTTCACATATTGTGTGAAACCCCAGCCGTGTACCCAATGAGAGAGCGTTTGCCGTGTTTATCTCAATGTACTTTACACTTGAGTTAAATACGTTGCCCAGCGGTCGCCACGTGGAGGCCCTCTCTCATCGTAACTAGAAGGACAAGTCATAGTTAGTTACATAGTTACAGGTAAGCGTGGTGAGGTGGTACAGGTGCTGCGTTATTTTATGTATTAACCGAAAAATTATGACAAGTCTATACTTAACTTTTTTATTCTATTTTATTTTATTCTAGATGGCTTTATATATATATATATATATATATATATATATATATATATATATATATATATATATATATATATATATATATATATATATGTTGTGCTCAATAGGGATAATTGCACATTAACGTTAATGGGCAGTGTATTTCTTACTGGGCAAGCTAAGTTGCTCATTAACATTAATGGACATTTTGTTGCAGTTTCTCATTAACATTAATGGACATTTTGTTGCCCATTAACCTAACCAAACCTAACCTAACCTAACCTAACCTAACATAACCTAACCTAAACTAACCTAAACTAACTTAACCTGACCTAACCTCTAAATTTCGCCATTAACGTTACTGGTTGCCCACTAGCGTTAATGGGCAAGTTATTACAAGTGGGCAGTCCCGTCTGCCCATTACGATTAATGAGCAAAATGCCCTTGCCCATTAACGTTAATGTGTAATTATCCCTATTGAGCACAACATATATATATATATATATATATATATATATATATATATATATATATATATATATACATATATATATATATATATATATATATATATATATATATATATATATGTATATATACTGGAGAATGTATTTTTATATGACTTAATTATCTTTATTGTGAATTGAATGGGTATATTATTGTTGACTTCAATCAGAAAACGAAAACAAAAACAAAAGCGCATCAATAACAATAACAATAATACGGTTCAGTTTCGCGGGATATTTAGTGATCCAGTGAGTACTAAGGTTGGACTTCTTAAGAGAGACACAGTAAAAAGCTTACGTTATTTTATTAATTAAATACAGGCAAACACACAACCTATCTAAAATTCTAGCTATCGTGAGGTTAACGTGAGTTACGGAGACACGTTGTCTCATCACCACGTGGCTGGCTTACAGTAAATACCTAAGTGTTGAGGAAGACGAGGCGGAAGTGCTTTCCTGCTTCCGTCCTGGTCGACACGAGGATTCCGTCCTGCTCCTCCTGTCGCCTCCTACAGCGCCTTCCCCGTGTAGCCTTCGGTCGCCACGTGGTCCTGCCCCAGGAACGCGTCCTTCTCACACTCTCTCTGACCTGTCTCAACCTCCGTAGGATCTTGTTAGCGAGTAGGGATGAAGGAGAGAGAGCTCCGGGCGGGCAAGCCTCTGTCTCCCGCCCGACCTCCGCCCCGTGTTAGTGACGTCACGGGCCAGCCCCGGTCACTCCGAGGCCTATGTCACTCACTCACGTAGGCCTCGGTCACTCTCGCTTACCATAGCAACCGCTCTGAGCCCTCGCACAAAGGGTGTGGGCGCCTATAGCAACCACTCTCACAACAAAACACATGTGAAGCCTTAGCTTCCCCCCACATTACCTCACACATACGAAAGAATTTTCTTACGCTTGAAGAGAGTAAAAAAATCTTTAACCCTAAGCTGACCTAATCTAAGAAATGGTGTGTGTTACTAAAACATGGATGCCTGGGGAAACTCATCTTGTAAATGAGCGGAAAACCTCGTATTTACGTTAAAAAGGTTCCTTAAAGGAAAAACTCCCTTGCAAAGTGAAATTGCAGGCCCATTTCACAACAGCGACAGCTCGCTTTCATGACCCACCCACAAATATGTTATGTAGTGTGGTGTCTGATAACACGGTGTAGTTGTGACATGTGTGTGTGTGTGTGTGTGTGTGTGTGTGTGTGTGTGTGTAAAATACCGTGAACGCTACGACAAGCGACTGCATGACTTGGTGGCGAGGGGCGAGGCGGGGCTCCTCTTGGCACGTCCTCTGCTTCACACAAATCTGCAAATCTCATAACATAAAAGAGAAAACATTATGGGCAAGTCGAACCTGGTATATAACACACAATCATTCAGAAGATGAGGAAAACGTTAAGTGGGAGGAAGATGTAACGTGGCCGGCTTCGTTCATCTCTGTGCTTGGAGCAACTAGATATGAAGCGCAGACAATCTTACCTCCTGGGCGGAATGAGGGAAAAAAAGCTTTCTCACCGCCCTAACGCATTCGACTCTATCCTCTGCTCTACCGGTATACCGACCGCTGGCAGGTGTAGGTGCGTAGGGAGGTGTCAGCATGGAATCTGGCCTCCAGCATGACTCTACCTCTCCATCCTGGCACCTTCTGACAAAATTTCCAATGTCAGTGGCCATGCCCGGCCAGAAAAAATCACGGCTAACGCGTCTGAGCATCACCTGACGGCCCTCGTGTCCTGAGGTTGACTCGTGACAGCATCATCACCATCTGGCGATACTGGGCCGAAACAACAAACTGCCTGTTTGTTTGTCCGTTACTCCGCGTGACCTCGCGGAACAGCTTGCCCTTCTCTCTGTAAAACAGAGTCCTGCCCCAGGTACGTGTCCTGGCGACACCAGTATTAGCATACATGCGCAAGTGGGCCAGTGAAGGGTCTGTGCTTTGAGCAGCAGCGACCTCAGCGCTGCGTAGCAACTCTGCAGCTGAGTTGAACTCGCGAGCAGCGCGACTGGGCGCCTGCTTCGTGGCACGCATAGCGACAGGGGCGACACTCCTTCGGAAGTCTTTCGCGCCCTTAACGTTGCCAACTATGAAAGCGAATAGAGGGTTCTTCATCACTGCGGCCTGTACATGACCTGTGAGAAGCGGTGAATGGATCTCTACCACGGCTATGGGACAAGAAATAGTAGTGCCATCAATCATTTTGACACAGATGTGCCTCCCTGTGTACTGATGAGGACTTACCAAACTCTCCCTCACTACACAGCCTGTGCAACTATTATCACGCATAACTGGCACTTTCCTGTTACCCACTCTCCTTGTACGCACAGGTAAGTTTTGTCTACCTGTGGAGGAGGTAGATGCGGCTGCAGTTAGATAAAGGAGCTCTTGAGGAGAGGCTGTGTCCTCTACAGACGACTCTGTGTCAACCCTGGCTGCAGCATAGCGACCACGAGGTTCGTTAAACGGGCCTGGTTTTGGGCGAGTCTGCCCTCCCATGCGAGGAAAATCGCGTTTTCTCTCTCTGGGGTAATTATTAAAACTACTTTTAGGGGGAAGAACACGTGGTGACACTTCCATAACTACACTCCTCTGGACCAGCCAACTGACGTGTTTCAGGCATATTTTTGCGTCCAGAGGCAGAAAAATGCACGTCAAGCTTCTCAGCCATGAGATTACTGTCATGCACGTCCTGCATTTTAACAGCGGCCACAAATTCTGGAGGACACATCTCCAGGAATTTATCTTTGAGGAGTAACTTACGCAGAGCCTCATAAGACATCCCTATGCCTTCCTTCGCTACTCTCTCGTCAAAGAGGCGAACAATTCTGGCGTGGGCTTGCATTGCCGTTTCGTTCGAACTAATTTTGGCGTTAGCGAACGCTTTTCTGGCATCCTCGGCAGATCTACCAAAAGCCTTCTGCACAGCGACCTTCATGTGTTCATAAGAACCATGTTCGGCTGGTAACATGTGCAGGATCTGGAGCGCTTTACCTGAGAAGAGGCTAAAGAACTCGATAGCCATCTCTTCTGCCTCCATTTTGTACAACACTGCCATACGTTCGAACCTAGCAATGAAAGCGTTAACATCATCTCCTGGATGATAAAGATTTAACTTTACCCGTGGTGGAGATAGGTTGATTACGGATGCATGAGCCTCATGTCTCTGGACATTCTCAAGCTCACTTGCACGTAATTGCATCTCAGCAATCGACCTTTCATGGTCGAATTTCTGGGCAATTATTTTGTCCTCATGTTCCTCTTTTGCACGTCTCTACAAGTACTCACTCAGCTTCGCCTGGGCTGTAATCCCTAGGCATTGTGCTTCGTGCCTGAATTTGGCGAAAGGGTCACAGGACTCGACGCCATCCATACCTTCCGCCATTTTGAAATAATTTAACTCGCTCTTTTCAAACAAACTGTGTCTCAGAAGATGTCCCTGTTCGGGCTCCACTTGTCACGGGGATACTGGGGGGTGTAATGTAATTTGTTATTACTAGGTAGGGAGTGTGTTTTTATACACTACAACTCCTACCAATGACTATAAGAGAGAATGATAGGAAAGCAGTCTTTTCCACCAATAGAAAATCACATCCCAAAACACGAACTGGAACCTCTGAAAGTGCCATCTATATTTCGCTTAGACAACTATATTTTAGGGGTAGCTTATCTAATATATTTCATCAAGTAAATAGGTAATGCCTCTTAATTAATAACTTGGTTTAATAAACCACTTGAATAGTAGAATTATATGTTGTGAAAATATCAACTTTAAAATAACCTGTGCATTAACTCCATTGAGCCATTTAGCTACTTGTTGTGCACGTTTATACCTGTTTCACATCAATTTGTTCTGAATAATAAATGATTCACGACAGGAATATAAATATAATCCCAT
>JAPQNM010000002.1:14699711-14711173 GCA_029783475.1 Metacarcinus magister
TAAACTTCAGTTTTCCATTTATAATCTTCCACCTTCTGTCTTTGGTCCCTTTCTCCAGAAGTTCCTTGTTTTTTGCATCCCGTTCTTCTGCTAGACGTGCATGGGCTTGCCTCTCTTTGAAGGTACGGTCAGGCATTACCCTAACATTCTTCCGGTTGAGTGCATGGATGTTTCTCAATTTCCCTCCCTGCTTCAACACATTCCATTTCTGTTCCTCAGATTGGAATACTATTTTCAGCAGCCTGGATCTGTTGTTCCCACTTTGCTGTACTCCCCGAGGAGGGTTCAGCCTTGTCATTGATTTGATGTTTGCATCACCCACTTCTAGATCCCTTAGTATTTCCTGAACTTCTTGCAGATCATCTTCTACCCTTGCATTATATTCTTCTGCAGGTGATTCTGTAACGCCTTGGAATATTAGGTTTGGTTTCCTAAACATTACGTCACGTTCATCTGCCTTAGCCTCTTCAATCTGCTTCCACACTGCTGCTTTGAACTCTCACTTTCCTTAAAGTTAGTTTTGTTTTCTACTGATCCCATTCTTTACTTTAACTCCCCCATGTCTATCTCCAGTTCTCCTATCTTCCTACCAATGTCCTTGAGGATATCTTTGGCCCGGAATATGTCAGGCACATCAGTGGCACATGTAGTACACAGGAAAAGTCGGTCTGATGACTGGAAAAATTTAAAGACTTCCTTGTTAACTCCTTGGCAGGGTCCATGGTACCAAGCTTCACATCCATCACACATTACCGAGTTCACAGGCCCTGTTTATACATCATAACGAATGGCATCAGGCTTTAGAGAAATGGAACACAAGGGAATCAACATTCACAGGCACACCAAACATGTGAATATGTATATGGTCTGGAATTTGTACCTCAACCTGCATTTATTATAATACGTTTATCATAATACTTAAACATATTACTGCAAATTAAGATATTAGTGCAGAGTGAACTTGAATGTTGGCAGGATTGATGAGGTAACCAGACTGAGGAAGGTAATTGCACACTGCAACCACTCACAACACACCTCAGTATGTAGCCTACTACATGAAAACTTGTCCCACTTTCAAGGAATGACCACGAGTAGCTCGATCATAATGTCATGACCTGCCATCTAAAAATCCCAGTAAATGACACAGACCTCAGATTATAGTTGAGCTTCTGAGCCTACAAAATAAAGTTGTCTCACCTCATAGGATACTTGGGAAAGCGATAAAAGGACAAATCTTTATTCCACTTTGAGCTGCTTGAGCAGTGCATTGCTGAGCACGGCCGAATTCCCATATTGGCAAAGCATATACGTTTAATAAGCTGCGTGCATGAATAATTTCCACCTCTCCCACGCGTTTCAGTGCGACAGCTGAGTGCTTTATCCCTCTGGCCGCTTGGCAGCGCTACCTTCGCGTGGCGACCAATGACTATAAGGGCCGTACTATTAAAATCTGGGCGGAAGTATGGCGAAGTTGGGGCGCACTTGGGACCGAGTGACGGATTCCTTACTATTAAAACAGATCCGAACGTTCGCCTGGGTAAGCGAGCGTTGTGGTCCGCCACCGCTAAACATGATGATATTCCCGCTTGACTAGCGGAAAGTAGCAGGAAAAGCGCGGGAAATATGTTTGTTTACATCTGCAGAATGACAACAAGCATCAACGCTGTCTCCCTTAGGGCAAATCCTGTATCCACTGTGGATAAGGATATGTTCATTGATCTCGTCAGAGAACATAACTAGGTCATAAATGACAAAACGGTAAATCTGCATAACTATACTGCTCGGACGATATCAATATAAATATGAAATCGTACATAGTGTATGTATTCAACACATTTGTGAAGGCTTCAGGCGGTGTTAACCATTATCTAACTCGCAAAGCGTCTTTGATTTATGTTAAGTTATGTTAGGTTATGTTGGGTTATGATTAGGTCACGTTAGGTTAAGGTTAAATTATGTTGTTAGATTTGGTTTGGTTATATAAGCTTTTTATATTTTATTACGCAAAAGTTAAGCATTTCACCCAAATTTTTTTTCGTATATGGCCTGTATTTACTTATAATGACGAGCACAGCCTGAAACCTTCACAGGTGTGTGGAGTGCACTCTGTATAGTATGTAGAACTTCATAGTTATATCGATATCGTCTGAGCAGTAGTAAAGAGTCAGTATAGTGTGGTTTACTTACAAACACAAACAAGTTTGCTTGCTTGTATATCGTAGGTCAGTTGTACTTTTGCTATCATCTCACTATCTTAATAAGGCAGTTACAAGCATTATAACAATAAATAGCATCAGAGACTGTTTTATACTACAATATTTTTTCTCTGAAGCTATTATTTCCTTACTGTTGGCATTAATACATGACCATATATCAAAAGAAAATGGCACAATTTAATAGAAATTAAGGACTACAATACATAGGATTGTTATATTAAAGTTTTTAAATAATTTCAGTAAGTTTTATTAACAAACAATACAAAAATGGGATACCATCAAATAGAGACACAGGGGAAAAAAAGAACACTGCTCAATTATGTCATGTTTCATTTCCTTCAGTAGTGTGAACATTTATGACAAAGAAATGAAGTGTCAATCACTTATTGAAGAAACTTAAATGAGTTCTTATCTCCAAAAAGAATCCAACTATCTGTACCGTAGATAGCACTAACTAACTGTAATTATCAGGTTTCAAGATGGGTTGTAGTGGTTTGGAAAGACTAGATTTAATATTCAACGGACTATGCTTTGATAGCCTGAACCTAAATGTAAATTCCTCCTCAGTCAGTCTGCTTCAGCTGCATCAAGCACATTTATATTCTCAAAGTCTAGCAGTGCATCCATAATCTGGAAAATATATGAAACATATTACAATCTAACATTCATGTAAAGGTAGATCTATATATCCGAACATCACATTTAATTTCGTGATGAAAAAATAATTTGCGGACAAAATGTTATAAAAGAAAAGTATCCAAAATTCATGGGATGTTACAATTTACAATAATACACTTTTTTTTTCCTAACCAAACCTACCATAACTTTAAAGGTGAATTCCATGAAAATGTATGAGAAAGGCAACTGGAAAAGATAGTTTCAAGTAACATTTCTTTATTGGGCAACACTTTAGTATCACAATAGGTATATCTGAAGAATAATGACTCCACCTCCTATCTTCTAATTTTTATATGCCTATTGCCAACAGGCTTGGAGACCCCTTGGGAAAGCGTGGTTTCAGGTTTGGTGAAGTAAACCTCACCTAATCTAACCTAACCTAACAAATTAATACATTATAATTATAACAAGAGTTATAACTCATTAAATTTGATCTGATTAAACCCCATAAATATAACTTTTTTGTGTGGCGGGAGCACACTGATAATAATAAACTTTTTTTCCTAACAAAACCTACCATAACTTTAGGGGTGAATTACATGAAAATCTATGAGAAAGGCAACTTGAAAAGATAGTTTCAAGTAACATTTCTTAATTGGGCAAAACTATAGTACCTATTCCACTAGGTAAATCTGAAGAACAAAGCCTCCACCTATCTTCTAATTCTCATTCCTATAGCCAACAAGCAACCTTCACAGATGTTCAGTATAGTAAAGTATCCTGTGTACTACAACGAAAATTATTCTGATCGGTGTGGAGGCGGAATCATACGTTTCAGCAGAAATCATACACTAAATAAGATAGAAGTTAGTAAAACATTATAATTATAACAAAAGTTATAACTCAGTAAATTTCACCTGATTAACCCCAAAAATAAAACTTTTTTAGTGGGGCGGGAGCACACTGATATTACAGGCACGTATCACTATAATGACTATAAGGGTGGTAGGCCTCTATAGCTAATTTAAGCACGCCATTCCAAAAACAACCAATGAAAACCTAATATTATGCAAAATAGTTCCTAAACCAAAAATAATTGGGTGGAAAGTCAATATACACTCACCTTGGTAAGTCTTGTTCTTCCTCTTCTTGTGCCTGTCGCTGTAAAACTTCGACGGTCTTTAAAAACAATATAAACACGACTTATTTTTCAATGGCAAGCTTGTCATGCTCATTGATAATATTACAATGTGTTTTCTACATCATAAGATGATTAAAAGTATTATACAAATTATAAACTAAACGAAAAAAATGCTTTTCGTTCAGTGTTAGGGCGGTCTCTCCCGCACTCACCGATTCCAATACTATTCCAACCAGCCCTTTCGCCATGCGAAGGGCTAGTGGAGTTTAAAAGTAAGAAATTATGCTTCGCCCCGCTCGCCAGGCTTGCCTACCCTGGCGAAAGATTTTAATAGTACTAAAAGAGAATGATAGGAAAGCAGTCTTTTCCACCAATAGAAAATCACATCCCAAAATACGAACTGGAACCTCTGAAAGCGCCATCTATATTTCGCTTAGATTATTATATTTTAGGGGTAGCTTATCTAATTTATTTCATCAAGTAAATATGTAATGCCTCTTAATTAGTAACTTGGTTTAATAAACCACTTGAAGAGTAGAATTATATGTTGTGAAAATAACAACTTTAAAATAACCTGTGCATTAACTCCATTGAGCCATTTAGCTACTTGTTGTCCACGTTTATACCTGTTTCACATCAATTTGTTCTAAATTATAAATGATTCACGACAGGAATATAAATATAATCCCATTAAAATGCTCATACTTTTATTGGAGAAACAATTTGGTTATAGCTGTAACATACATCAATCAAGGAAATACATGCAATACAGCATAAACAATAAAAACACATAAATGAACAATCAGCGCAACCAAGCAGAGGAATACCATGCATGAGAATACACTACCAATAAAGAACATTACGTGTATGCAATAACATAATCACAACTGCAGCATCACGTGCAGGAGACACTGCAGCATCACATGCAGCATCAAATGCACGAGACACTGCAGCATCACATGCATGAGACACTGCAGCATCACATGCATGAGACACTGCAGCATCACATGCGGGAGACACCGCACGGGGTGCAGGAACTGTTTTGCCTGCTTCACTTCTCCCATAAACCTCTGAAACATTTTAAAAGTATCATGACACTGCTATGTATCAGTTATTTATATATATATATATATATATATATACACATTAACAATGTCCCATTTCACTATATAATGATGATGATTAATAAGTTGTTATTGAAATTATTGACATAATGCCTGGCAAGCCATTCTAGATGCATTGGTAAAATACAAGAAATACATAAAAAATTTAAACAATCCAATGAATTGCACTGTACTGTACAGTATACTGCACCTATCTTCTCTCTTATTTCCTTCTTCATTGGTGAGGCTTGACGTTTAGTGTCTCTCACACTGTCAACATGTAATGATCCTGAGGGTGCAAAGATAGCATGCATATAACTTTGTTTCAAATACAATATTCATATTAGTACAGGATTAGGTATAGGTTCCCCACCTTTAGTCTGAAATGCAATGATGCAGCTCATGTACTAAAAATTGAAAGTTCAGTTATGTAACCACATAAATGCATATAGTTCTGCAAAAAATCAGTTACAATATTGTTAAGTACAAGTACAGTAAATACATACCAAATTCAGGGTCCAATATGCTTTGATACTCAGCATGGGAAGTATGGGGTTGTGGCTGGTATTCTATTCCTACTTAAAGTAGTTTCAGGTTACATTAATTGCATAATTATGTCATTTTTGTATTATATCACATGATTCATGTGCTCACAAATTTGGAATATTGGTTTGGTTATAGCAGATACTCAATTAGTGCAACAGCCAATAATGTTACCATACTTGAGTCACCTGTTGATGACAGCCCTGGACCTCCCGTTAATAAGGCGCCACCTGCAATAAAGGAGGCAGCTTAAAAAAAATAGCAAATAAAGATAGTATTTTGACATATAATTGCTATACACTAACGTAAGATTAATTTGAAGATGAAAAGGACTTAGCTACATGACAATTCAAAACAGAATATCCATACTTAGGCGATGGAAATATCCAGTGTTGGGCATTGGGAAACATTGCAAGCTTAGCCTGAGGACATTTCAATGAGATAAGATACATACTGCAATTGATTCACGAAGTGCTTACAGATACGGCAGCCGTACCCCATTGTCATCCCCTATTCGTATGGCATGCACTGGCATCACCCATCGTGTTCGCATTAAATTTGACATTTTCATCGTACGAAGAGTTTCAAAAACCCTCCAAAAGTTATCAACAGAATAATTAGCTAATAATTCCTATAGCCTGTGACTTATTATTTACCTGGTAAAGCATCTTTCAAGTTATGTTAGGTTGACTATGTTCTGTTAGGTTTGGTTAGGTATGGTTTGGTTCGGTTAGGTTCGGGTGCATAAGCTTTTTATCCAAAAGTTAGGTACGTGCCTTATCTATAACCGAGCACTATGAGGATACAGCTTACTTTATGTTATGGTTAAATTAGGTAATGTTATGTTAAGTTATGTTAGGTTTGGTTAGGTACGGTTTGGTTTGGTTATATAAGCTTTTTATATTTTACTACCAAAAAGTTAGGCATGTGCCGTATCTATAAACGAGTACTTTCAGGTATGGCTGCCGTACCTGTAAGCTGTGCCTATAGGGGCTTAGAGATACGGCAGCCGTACCACGTTGTCATCCCCTATTCGTACGGCTGCCGTACCTGTAAGCACTGCCATTGATGTAGGCAAAATACATGTAAACAAGGCCCTCACAGATCACATGAAATGCCCTTGCTATTTCTGAACTAACACCTTTCCCACAGCATGTGAATGTAAACTTACATTGCCTTTCCTTATGAGTTTGGGCAGAATATTGTTGAATATCTCTATATAACATGATTTCGTTATGGCCAAACACCTCGTCACTGAGCGTGTCGTTGTGGATGTGGTGTGTTAGGGTTGGCAATAACAGGGCATCATAGGGATCCTGTTGTTCCATTCCAAACTGACTGTAGCTACCCATCTGTTATCACAATAACATTACCTGCTTCATGAAAACACACATAAGAATTGAGGAGACTGCAAGACCACACCTTACACGTATTACAGTAATAGGAATATCCATTAAAATACTTTGGGCTAACCAAACTACTCTTACCTTTCCTTTTCCTTGGGGAATCTATAAGAACATAAGAACATAAGAAATGAGGAGACTGCAAGAGGCCAGTTAATGACCTACACGAGGCAGCTCCTTGCCCCCACCCTTGGAATAATCCAATATTTAGCCATCCCACCTGTCATCCCTATCCATACTCTGATCCAACCGTCTTTTAAAGCTATCTATTGACTCAGCACTTACTACGTGTCTACCCAGCCTATTCCAATCATTCACCACTCTGTTAGTGAACCAATATCTACCTATGTCTGTCCTGAATCTAAGTTTTTCTAGCTTGTACCCATTTCCACGTGTCCTATCCTGACTACTAAATTCTAAAACCTGATCAATGTTTCCCTTATTAATTCCTTTTACCCATTTGAAAACCTCAATCAAATCCCCTCTTGCCCTCCTTCTCTCTAGGGAGTGGAGATTAATACGTTTTAATCTATCTTTGTAGGGTAAATTTCTCAGCCCCTGAATCATCTTGGTCATTCTTCTCTGGACTGCCTCCAAGGAGCCTATATCTTTCCTATAATAAGGGGACTAAAACTGAGCTGCATAATCTAAGTGGGGTCTTACTAGCGCTAAATACAACCTCAGAATGACCTCAGAACTCCTATTTGTCACACACCTACTAATAAATCCCATTATCTTGTTGGCTCTATTTCTAGCTATAATACACTGTTCCCTGGGGCGCAAGTCACTGCTTATTTGAACTCCTAAGTCCCTCACACTATATGACTTTCCTAAGGTATTGTCATTTAATGTGTAGTCTACAGGCCTATTACCTTTACCTACACTCATAATGCTACATTTGTTAACATTAAACTGCATCTGCCATTTCTCTGACCACCCGTACAGCCTATTTAAGTCATCCTGCAACATCCTAGCATCATCTAAATTCTTTACCGGTCTTCCTATCTTTGTGTCATCGGCAAATTTACTGATATCACTGTTTATTCCTGTCTCTAAGTCATTTATATAGATTATGAATAACAATGGTCCTAGTACTGACCGTTGTTATTCATAATCTATATAAATGACTTAGAGACAGGAATAAACAGTGATATCAGTCAATTTGCTGATGACACAAAGATAGGAAGACTGATAAAGAATATAGATGATGCTAGGATGCTGCAGGATGACTTAAATAGGCTGTACAAGTGGTGAGAGAAATGGCAGATGCAGTCTAATGTTAACAAGTGTAGCATTATGAGCGTAGATAAAGGTAATAGGCCTGTTGACTACACATTAGATGACGCTACCTAAGGAAGGTCATATAGTGAGAGGGACTTGAGAGTTCAAGTAAGCAGTGACTTGCGCCCCAGGGAACAGTGTATTATAGCTAGAAATAGGGCCAACAAGATACTGGGATTTATTAGTAGGTGTGTGACAAATAGGAGTTCTGAGGTTGTATTTAGCATTAGTTAGACCCCAGTTAAATTATGCAGCTCAGCTTTGGTCCCCTTATGTAGTAGACACTTAGTAAGTGCTGAGTCAATAGGTAGCTTTAAAAGATGGTATGGATAGGGATGGCTAAATATTGGATTATTCCAAGGGTGGGGGACAAGGAGCTGCCACGTGTAGGTCATTAACTGGCCTCTTGCAGTCTCCTCATTTCTTATGTTCTTATGTTCTTATGATAGGAAGGATATAGGCTCCTTGGAGGCAGTTCAGAAAAGAATGACCAAGATGATTCAGGTGCTGAGAAATTTACCATACAAAGATAGGTTAAATCGTCTTAATCTCCACTCCCTAGAGAGAAGGAGAGAAAGAGGGGATATGATTAAGGTTTACAAATGGGTAAAAGGAATTAATAAGGGAAACTTTGATCAGGTTCTAGAAATTAGTAGTTAGGATAGGACACGTGGAAATGGGTACAAGCTAGAAAAAATTAGATTCAGGACAGACATAGGTAGATATTGGTTCACTAACAGAGTGGTGAACGATTGGAATAGGCTGAGTAGACACGTAGTAAGTGCTGAGTCAATGGGTAGCTTTAGAAGACGGTTGGATGAGAATATGGATAGGGATGACAGGTGGGATGAATAAATATTGGATTATGCCAAGGATGGGAGACAAGTAACTGCCTCATGTAGGTCATCAACTGGCCTCTTGCAGTCTCATTTCTTATGTTCTTATGTTCTATCTCAGCGGTAAACAATTGTCATTACTTCTGTACATTTCGTCTCAACTATTGTTGAAAAAAAAGAAAAAAAAATGTACATAAATACTAACTATTACTTTACATATACTTATATAATGCTTGAAATAGCTATATATATTATGCATAGCTATACATATTTTGCAATTATTCGGTTACACCTACCTGAGTTTGGTCACCATTAAGTCTTATATGTGTTTTTATTTGTGATACTGTCAGAAGTAGGAAGGAGTGAAAACTTATAGTTTTTTGCCCCTTTTACCTTGATTCTTCCAGGATATTAGTGAGAGAACGCCGATCTAAAGGCTACACAGACAGTGTTCATTGAGTATCTCCTAACCCAAGTTTAAATCTTATGAGCAGACGAAACACCTACACTACCGCCATCTATTATCAGGTTATGAAACTCGATCAAAGTTTCCAGCTAGTGATATCTGCTTTCCTATCAGTCTCTCTTAAAGTCATTGCTCCTACAACACTCGATTGTGGAAATAACTAGTGTGTAACCTAGGGCCGTATTGCTAGTCCCTTCGGGTCCCGCAGATATTCAAATCTTTCCGACCTTCGGGTCGGTGGCCGGTGTGGGTTTACGCATGTTGGTATTGCTAGTCCTTCTGAACTGAAGCTTAGCTCCGCCCCCTTGCAAGTCAAGTAATCGGTACCAACTTATGCAACACTTATCATATTCATTGGTACATATGCCTCTTTGACTAATGTGAATTCTTGATTTTACGTCTATAATTAATAATATATTCATATTAAAGCACATTTTTTATGCACGGGTTTGTTTTACACTGTAAAGTAAGTGTTTTTACGGAGTTCCTGGTCCGTAACGGTTGGTACAGTGTATCTAATTCACTGTGCAGTCTGCTGCTGGTCTCTGAATTATAATGACATTTTTTTGGTAATTGAAGGATGTATTCTCTCTCCTATACATCAAGATAACTTACATTTATTATAATCTATCATTCAATCTTACTTCTCTTTCAAAAAATACATTTCACAATGAGAAAAACAGGTTTCATGAAATGCGTATTCTTGCTGTCAAGAATCTGAAGGAATAAGATGCCATCAAACATTATGCTTCCGTTTTATAACCATTAATTTGTATATTATCAAGCATTTTGTGGCATATTAATAACTTTACATGGCCAATATATATGATAAGGCTTATTGTGATTAATAATGCAGAGCTGTACAATGTCTTTTATAACTTCACGATGAGAAAACGTGATGCGTTATTCATTCTTCTTGATCAAGATGTTTAGTTTGTTTACAATGGCGAACTCAACGAAGGAGCATACTCTCCCGCTCTCAGAAGATTAACGCGTGGTGCTCTTGCGACTCGTATTAAAACATAAAAATGTTTTAAACAACAAGTCTTCGGTTCTTGGGATTCAAGAAAAGAAGAAATCAGCATGGCATGACATCACAAGACGTTTCAACGCAATGTATCGATCCTGACCAGCATCCTCGGTCTGAACAACAATTGCGTAGAGCGCATGAACATGTAAAAAGGAAGTGAGTAATAATATTCATCACTGTATTTATGTTTAGTCATGTGTATATATGCAGAAGTATTCAACTAGGTAAAATGTTACTTCTTCATCATAACGGCGTCTGTTGACGGCTGCGTCTTGCGTCACATTTGATATCTTCTAAATTAACCTAACCCAACATAGCCTAAATTAAACCAAACATTAACCTACATTGACACATAACAGAAGTTCAAACCACTCTAAACTTTATTTTTCAAAGAGAAGGTCTCGGTAAGAATTTGCGACGGAAATGTAATTAAGAAAACCTTCTCTAAATGCATCACGTAATGCAATAATATAACCCTGAATTCTCTAGACCATTCTGGTGAAGATGTAAAATAATAGCTTCAACTATCATTCATTACTATACACAATGCTAGTATAAGTGTTCTGTTAAGTTATGGTTAGGTTAAGTTTGTTTTGATGGTTAGGTTTAGTTAGGTTAGGTTTGGTTATATAAGATTTTTACATTTAATTACCCAAAAGTGAAGGTTCGCAACGTAAGTTTTTTTTCTCTGGATTTCGGTAATAAAATGTACAAATCTTATATAACCGAACATAACTGAACCAGACTTAACATGACTATTTTCAAAGGCAACAAAGATTATTAGTTCGGGTTCTCATGAGTATTTCTCCCATTCATGTTATATTC
>JAPQNM010000002.1:14718773-14723773 GCA_029783475.1 Metacarcinus magister
TCTTTCCTTTTCCTCCACAGATGCCTCGGAAATATGTGCGAGTTAGTAGCAGAAGGGAATGGAATGAGGCAGCTATGGAAAGTGCAATAGCTGCAGTTAGAGCAAATACGACTAGCTTGAAAAAAATCTAAAGTGGCTCGGAGCCTGTTCAAGCCAGGTAGTTCACACCAGGACATAATTCTCTTGCAAAAAGTGGCCACGACTGTACAAAAGAAGAGAGCCAGGTCCCAAGGGTGAGCTCTTGTTTTGACAGCATCCCCGTATAATACAGAGTTAGTCAGAAATTTACAAGAAAAAAGAAAAAGATCTTGCTCTAGCACAGAAGCGCCAAGAGAGAGAAGACAAGAAGAAAGAGAAACTAGCAATGACAGTATCAAACAAACGACCTAACAAAAGCATGACAAAACAAAGCAAGAGAAAGCTGAACCTTCCTGAGTTCATGACAGTGAAAGTGAAGATGGAGATTCAACTAAATGCTTGTATTGCAATGACACTTTGGTAATTCTGTGAGAGGGGAAGGGTGGGTTTCTTGTACTATTTTCAAAAGTTGGGCACATGAGCAATGTGCAGGGATAGAGGATGATGAGGAAGAGGTTGTTATGTGTGATTTATACGAGTAAGAATCTGCTTTTTCATGTTCAGTGTGAGGGCTCAATCTTATCCCATCATTTTGTTTTTGGTACAATAAAAATATTGATTTCGTAAAATCTCGTGTTTCACTCTCTTCCTTCAAAAACTGTGACTAGGGTGTGGATATCGAAACTAATACTCCAAACTACCACCACAAACCCTAAAACCCCCAAAAATTATATAAATGTGGTTTCTAGACTCACTGCTTTGTTAAGTAGTCCGTCTTACCCCATCTTCCTACTCATCACTGCCTTAGTCACAAGGCCGTAGCGTACCTAATCTCGCCTGATTCTGATTCAAGAAGCCTGTACTCATCATTGTCTGAGTCACAAGACCGTATTATACCTAACATCGCCTGATTCTGATTCAAGAAGCCCGTACTCATCACTGTCTAAGTCACAAGACCGTAGCATACCTAACATCGCCTGATTCTAATTCAAGAAGCCTGTACTCATCACTGCCTGAGTCACAAGACCATAACGTATCTAATATCGCCTGATTCTGATTCAAGAAGCCCGTACTCATCACTGCCTGAGTCACAAGGCCGTAGCGTACCTAACATCGCCTGATTCTGATTCAAGAAGCCCGTACTCATCACTGCCTGAGTCACAAGGCCGTAGCGTACCTAATATCGCCTGATTCTGATTCAAGAAGCCTGTACATATCACTGCCTGAGTCGCAAGGCCGTAGCGTACCTAACATCGCCTGATTCTGACTCAAGAAGCCTGTACTCATCACAACCTGAGTCACAAGGCCGTAGTGTACCTAACATCGCTTGATTCTGACTCAAGAAGCCCGTACTAATCACTGCCTAAGTTACAAGACGCTTACTCAGAACTTCCCAAGTCACAAAGCCCCTACCCAGCACTGCTTTAGGGAGAGAGACGAACTAACTGTCATCTTGGTCGCCACTCGCTCACATGCGCTGGAATTGGGGATTGTCTTCATGTTCCAGTAGTTGTACAATCCAGCTTCTGTCATAGACATAATCCTGCAATGATGATAAATTGGAATTAATTGCTTAGGAAAACGAAAATTCAAACTCTCTTGAATAAAATAACAACTCATGGAAATGAAAAATGCACAAGTAATAATGTATTCTATAATGATAGGAAAGCACCATAAAGTGGTATCTGAATACAGCCTAGTGCTATGACAGTCCTTGACGATAAACTGACGATTGACTCCAAAGCAGCAGCTATACATGAATGCAGATGCAAACATACTGGGGGTAACTCCTACGGCGGTACAATGAGAGGTTTGGTTGCCGATACGCAAGGTTGGGGAAGGGACAGCTAACCAAGAAACGTCATTCCTCGGAAACTGAAAAGTTGTGGGTATCTTGGATGAGCTGAGAACACGTGATCAAAGGAGGAGTCCGACAGGATGGTGGAGGTAGGACTGCCTGG
Source organism: Metacarcinus magister (assembly GCA_029783475.1). Taxonomy (NCBI): domain Eukaryota; kingdom Metazoa; phylum Arthropoda; class Malacostraca; order Decapoda; family Cancridae; genus Metacarcinus; species Metacarcinus magister. The sequence goes on from JAPQNM010000002.1 coordinate 14,720,813, forward strand.
AAGGCTCTGTTCCCTGTTCCCAAATTGGGCAATCACAGATTGTCTAGAAATCGAGTGGTGTTGTCCCTGCATCAACAAGGAGGATGGGAATCAAGAACGGTCGGAAAACACCAGTTGCTAATCGGACGCCAGCAAGGTGGATGGTATCAACAATCTGGAGACGAGCTAGAGCTGCAGAAGAATATACGTGGCATCTATAATAAAATTTGGATAATTCTAGAAACCTATCATATATTTGGAGAAGTGTATGATCAGCAGGAATAATAAATCTGTATTTTCTTCAGGCTGTTCACCCTGCAAGTACATCTAGCTGACCTCCCAAGCTCGGAGGAGGAAAGTTGATGGGGAAATTATAGATACAATGGGAATTCATCCCTTTAGAAATATTCCGAAAACAATAGGGTTCAGTAACCTTATATATGTCACACAGCCAAGATATATGACTTCAAGGCAAATTGTTATAAAATATATATATATATATATATATATATATATATATATATATATATTATTATTATTATTTTTTTTTTCTTTTCATGAAGGTGTGTTCCTCACCGTGTGTTGAAGGGTGGGATTAGGGGACTGTCTTTTTGGCTGATTAAGGCAAGGGGACTGGCTTGAATATTCTGCTGACCAATGTAGAAGTCACACCGCCCTGAAAGAATGGAGATTCGGTGTAATATTCATATGACCTTTGGTATATTTATACATTAAATGGGATATTTTTTGCAAGAGCCATTGTTTCATAGTTCAAGTTGTGTGCTTTTATGTGTGTGTGTGTGTGTGTGTGTGTGTGTGTGTGTGTGTGTGTGTGTGTGTGTGTGTGTGTGTGTGTGTGTATGTGTATGTGTGTGTGTGTGTGTGTGTGTGTGTGTGTGTGTGTGTGTGTGTTATTGTTCTTATTGTTCCTGATGGAGCGCTCTGTCCTAAAAATCCACTTACTGAGAAAAAAATTTATCAAAATATCCCTAATCATTCCTTCATCGTGAGTGAAAGTCTTATGTTCTGAGGTGATTGTGTTTGTATGTGTGAGTTATTTTGTTCTTGATGGGACACACCACCTTGAAAATTCACCTACTAAAAAAAAAAGAATAACCAAAGGCACCCAAAGCATTCCTCCATCGTCTGTGAAAGTCTTTGGTACCTCTGGCTATGATTTACTGGGATAAAAAGTATATATATATATATATATATATATATATATATATATATATATATATATATATATATATATATATGATTTTGAGCGTCATCCCATCTGAAAATTCACGTTTTACAAGCGATATTATTTTTTACAATATTAATGAGCAAGTCGACAGATCTTCTGTAGAAAACTGCATTTTCATGTATTTGCTTTCCTCTTATCTTCAACAAATATTTTTCGTATTGTCACCCCTTAATATATTGTTTGCAGGTGTTACATAATCGGATGTCACTTTCCTCTATTTGTTACGCATCTATGCAACTGAAATGTTTTGTCTCTTGTGTCGTGTGATACTCAGACTTGCCACAAATATCGTTGGTAAACTACATTTTCTTCATCTTATTGATGTGCCGTTTTGAAATTAGGCTTCCAAACAATTTAGATATATCCAACTACTCGATTCATAAAATAGTGAACTTCTTAAGTCATTCAGTTTATAATTTCCAAAGACATTCAAGTTTCCTGGGAAACCTTCACCATACGCCAACCGAAGGAGCATTTCTGAATATAGAACTATTTACGTATGTGTGTGTGTGTGTGTGTGTGTGTGTGTGTGTGTGTGTGTGTGTGTGTGTGTGTGTGTGTGTGTGTGTGTGTGTGTGTGTGTGTGTGTTTGTGTGTGTGCGCGTGCGTGTGTGTGTGTGTGTGGGTGGGTGAGTGGGTGGGTGGGTGTGTGTGTGTGTGTGTGTGTGTGTGTGTGTGTGTGTGTGTGTGTGTGTGTGTGTGTGTGTGTGTGTGTGTGTGTGTGAATGCGTGTATGTGTGCGTGTGCATGTATATATATATGTGTGTGTGTGTGTGTGTGTTGTGTGTTGTGTGTATATATGTGTGTGTGTGTGTGTGTGTGTGTGTGTGTGTGTGTGTGTGTGTGTGAAGTCACCTTTTCTTATTCACCTGTACGAGAAAAATGTTCACTTCTTGTTGATCTCACTATATTATCGTAGTCTATGATCACTTTCTTTTGCCTTATAACTTCATCCAGGATGGTGATATACTGGAGGAGCGGCAATACCTTGAGGCGTCCTTGATCCTCACTCGCCTTTATCTCGTAGAAGATCCCAGAAGTAGCATCCTGTCCATGACGAGCTTTTCAGGTACATCTAAGTTAAAACTAAATTTGTATTATAAAATGCAGACAAAAGTTGTTTTAACTGGTCCTTTGTGCAGCGTTGGTGTTTGCCGTTACGTACCATGACCGCTTGAATTGGGGAACCCTGTTTGTGCCAGACCATACCCACTTTGGGATCGTCGACCACGTCCCTTAGTGTCTGGTAAGGCTGGGTGATGTGCCTCACGGTCAGCAGCGACATAAGGTTGCCCTCATAGCTTCGCGTCAGTACCATGGTCATCATCATCCACACAATTAACACCATTCGTTCCCACCACCACAAACTCTCGCCAACGGACACGGCTGAAAGCCAAAGAAGACGTTGTGAGCGCTGACTTAGTCACATGAAGTCAGTGTGAAATGTAAAAATGGTATCAAATGACAACAAGAAACTTGTAATAAAATATGAAAGTGAATATCATGGTATGTTACAATAAATATGATTGTTGGGAGTGAGGAATGAGCGGGCTTATCCACCATCAAAGGGATGTCATGCATTCACATTGCGAAACACACAACACTCAACTTAATATAAGCATAATGTAATTATACTTTTTTGAAAAACTTACACTGGCGAAGCATAATGCTGATGAAATCCATCTGTTTTGTAGTAAAGTTTTCCCTGATACTCAAGTCTTCCTGCGAAAGTT
>JAPQNM010000002.1:14728773-14731145 GCA_029783475.1 Metacarcinus magister
AGAAATACACCAACACACCTGTTCACCCCTGCCACACCATCAACCAATAGGAGGAGGGAGTTGGTGAGGGCGAGAAGTTGGTGGAGGGGATGATATCGGTGTGGCTCGCGGCGGGTTACCACAATGAGCCTTGTCGCCCACACCAACAGGCGACCCTCACGCGCCTGTTGGGCAAAGGCGGCAAGGAGGGATGGATCGTCCGTTACCACAACCACCACGACCATCCACGACGCCAACCTCACCTGTCCGTCCGTTACCACGTGGCCCAAGTCACAAAGGGGAAATGCAGCATCAGCAGCATGAATAAAAATGACTACTAGTTATATTATAGCTACAGCTACTACTACCACTGCTACTACTAGTAGTAGTAGTAATATTAGTGGTAGTAATAGTAGTAGTAGTAGTAGTAATAGCAATAGTAGTAGTAGTAGTAGTAGTAGTAGAAGTAGCATTAGCAATAGTAATAGCAGTAGTAATAGTACTAGTACTCGTAAAAATAATAATAGTAGTAGTAGTAGTAGTAGTAGTAGTAGCAATAGTAGTAGTAGTAGTAGTAGTAGTAGTAGTAGTAGTAGTAGACGTAGTAGTAGTAGTAGTAGTAGTAGTAGTAGTAGTAGTAATAGTAGTAGTAGTAGTAGTAGAAGTAGTAACAGTAGTAGTAGTGTAAGAGCCATGCCAAGTAAGTGAGAAAGTGGAAAAGTGAGAAAGGGAGAAGCAACTTTGAACATTAGCAGAGTGAGTGTGATTTATCAGAACGTTCTACAGCTGATACATGTGTGTGGAAGTGAACAGTTGGTGCACTAGAAGAACTTATTGTTAAACCTGTGAACCATTTTACTTCTGTACAATAAAGAAAAAACCAAAGACGTGTTTCTTAAACCAACAAGAAGAGAAGCTTAAACGAGCCCCTTAATGCCTTGACTACTCGGCGGCGCGACCACAGTGGTGGCAGCGATGACAGAGTAAATTTCAAGTGCTTTGCTATTGGAAAATAATTCCTAATGACGTCACGCTTCCAACCTCACGAGGCTGGAAGTGTGACGTCATTAGAAATTATTTTCCAATAGCAAAGCACTTAAAATTTACTCCACATGGATTAAGGCGTGGTAAAGTTATCTAGAGCCAATGGGCATATACCATTTAACGAGCTGACTGGTGGTATCAACATCATCCTATTCATAATTCAAGGGTGATTTTACAACTCTACTTCGGAATTCATGTTGAGGCAGTGCTGAGGTAATGTTAACGTTATATGAACCATAAACTTCGAATCTCGTATCTACTTCTACTTATGATTATCTACTTGTACATTTATTTCTATGGTTTTCCTAATTACTTGATATGGGTCTTACAGCAGTAGTAGTAGTACATAGTAGTAGTAGCAGTAGTAGTAGTAGTAGTAGTAGTAGTAGTAGTAGTAGTAGTAGTAGTAGTAGTAGTAATAGTAGTAGTAGTATAGCAGTAGTAGTAGTAGTATTGATAGTGGTAGTAATGCTAAAAAAAAACTGCAACAACAAAAATAGCTAATGTAATATCCCAACAACTCAGCCTTGAGTCCTACCTGGCGGGAACTAGCAACCACCTGGGAGATCCTTGAGCCATTCGCGGCAGCCTCAAAAACAGCCACGCCCTGCAAGGCTCCGTGGAACGTTTCGATTTCCCACTGAAAATTACTCTTTGTTTTTCATCAAGCCAGTATTCAAAGAACAACAACAACCAATGTGAACTTGTTCCAAAGTTATAGAAAGGACAGAAAACCCTACCAATAATCTTTTTTCAGCAATAATGATGAGAGAGGTGTCGTTTCTTGAAGCCAGCAGCAGATCTCTCAACGCTGTGCCCGCGTCTTCATCCCAGCTTTTCTCTGTGGCAGTGTACGAATTATAGGACATCTGTTATTGTGAAATATACCCTGCCCTTAAAATATTGAATATTTATATATATATATATATATATATATATATATATATATATATATATAACTTTGAAACCATTCATAATTTTCATGTGCAAATTCATAATTTGAAGCATTTATTTGTGAGACTGCGAAATCATAATATGAACCATTCATTTGAGAGACAACGCGAACTGAATCTCAAAATGAGAAAGTATAAAAATCAGATAAAGACAAAATGAAGCTCTAGAGACTTACTCTCCAACCAAGCTCCGAGAGCCACCGAAAAGCACAAGATATATAAGGGCGCCAACAACCTCATGTCGTACCTGACGAAGAGAAAAAAATATTTCATTAACAAACGCTTAATATAGTTTACAAACGTTTGTAAACAAAATACTCCAAAGGAGGTACTTTAATGTGATACGGTTACAATGTTCGATATGCCTTCAATGTCTTTCAGGACACTGTTAAAAAT
>JAPQNM010000002.1:14738745-14766245 GCA_029783475.1 Metacarcinus magister
TGGCCTCTGCCCGTTAGTAGCGCGGCTCATGCTGCCAGCGGAAGCTCATCGCGCATATAACGTTGCAGTCCTGGCGAGGATGGTGTTATGGCAGCATGTGGATGATCTTAGGCCACTCGGCGATAGTAACGAAGAAAAGTGACCAGCCTGTGCCGAGGCTATATATATATATATATATATATATATATATATATATATATATATATATATATATATTTATATGTATATATATATATATATATATATATATATATAAATATATATATATATATATATATATATATATATATATATATTTATATGTATATATATATATATATATATATATATATATATATATATATATATATATATATATATATATATATACATACAGTGAAAGTCCGATAATCCGGAAAGTAACGGAGATCGCGAATTCCGGATTATCAAATTTTCTGGACTGGTGGACGTGACCCCTAAAAATGCCCTAAAAGCCTGAAAAAAAATCATATTAAATTGAAAAAATTTAAATACAGTATTGTTAATGTGTTTTTATTTACTTTTGAAGTGTAGTACAGTTGCAGGTCAGTTGTAGGTACAGTGTAGGTGCACTACAGTATCCAAAGGTACGGTACTGTAGCAATCCAAGGGGTCAAACTTTTTTTAAGGAGTCTTTCACAGTACATTAATCATTTAATACAGTATTTGTTCAAATTAATTTTGATCATTTAGGACATTAACTTAATTTGCACAGTATTTTTTCAACTTAATACTGTATAGTAATTAATCACTTGGGCCATTAACTTAATTTGTACAGTATTTTTTCAACTTAATACTGTATAGTATTTATCACTTAGGCCATTAACTTAATTTCTACAGTAATCACTTAGCCTATTGCCTCAAAATTAAGAGTCATAGAGTGTCTTAGTCCAAGTCTGAATCAGGCATGGCAGGTAGAGGATCATCTGCCATATGCTTTGCTTCATATTCAGTGGGAATGAACGAAGGACCTGCTTGTTGCTCGGATTCCCGCTGTGTGCTAGGTCTTGGGTTGTCATCTTCAATGGTGATTTCTTCGGTGATGTACATCTATGTTGGGTTAACTTTCTTGGAGGCCTTTGCAAACATATCTCTTATGTCTGCTTGCTTGATAGCACTATGGTGCTTTTTGTAGACATTGTTCAGCATAATATGGGTGTCCATTATCTCGGCCACATTATAATAGTGGCTCTTTTCTGTAAATTTAACAAACAGTTTAAGGCCATTCAGTGCCTCACGCCAACTCACATGTTGTTCCTCAATCTCTACGTCTTCTTCCTGGTCCTCGTCTTCTTTCTGCGGATTTAGGACACTCGATGATGTCAGTGTCGGTCAACTCTTGCATCCCAGGGAGATCAGAGTCTTGTTGAAGCCATTCAGTTACATCGTCTTCTGTCATCAAACAATTTGCAGCGGTGATCACCAGAAGCATTTGCACACAAAAGAAGGGTCAAGCGTTCTTTATTCATTTTAAAACCAGAGGCACTTTTCTCTTCTCCAACGGCAAGCGTTCGAGTAGGAACACAGCGCCAATACAGGCCAGTCTCACCGGCGTTATAAATTTGACATGGTTTAAGGTCATGCTTCTGTACCAGTCTGGAAAAGATGTCACCATACCTCTTAGCTGCATCATGATCAACCAAATTTTTCTCCCCAGACAATTCTAAAACTCTGATGCCATGACTGATCTTAAAATTTCGCAGCCAACCGTCAGAAAATTTCACCTCAGTTGCAATGTTTAGGTCTTCGCATAATTATTTGGCTTTCTTGGTGATCATGAGACCTGAGATTGGCTTCCCTTCTGATCTTTTCCCAGTAAACCACTTATACAGCACTTCTGTAATGCCCGAAATCGTTATGTCTTGTACAGTACCCCCTACCATTCCTTATAATAGTTTTCTTTTCATAGAAAACTGATTTAAGGAATGGTAGGGAGTACTGTACAAGACATAAAGACATAAATTTCGGGCATTACACTTCATCCAATTGTTTCAGAACAGGTTTCTTTAATGTTTTTCGTTTCTCACACCCTTTAATGCTTTCACCATCAGCCAGGTACTGCTTCAAGTCCTTGGACTGCTTCTTAATGTCATAGATAGTCGATTGGCCCACATTAAATTCTTCCATCAATTTTGACACCCTCTCTCCTTTCTCTATGATCTGTATTATTTCCAGCATCTTAGCGAATCACTGTCACATGCTCCCTTTTCCGAACCACGCCAAATAAGAGGCAAGAGGCAAGTCCAACTTTGCTTCCATAAAGCCTACTGGTGCCAGGGTTTATGATAAGAAAAAAAAGAAAAAAAAGAAAAAAAAAAATCTGCCTCCTGCACAAAATTTCCGAACATTCAGCCTTTCCGAACCATCAGCCTCCGGATTATCGAACTTTCACTGTATATATATATATATATATATATATATATATATATATATATATATCTAATATATAATTGTCAAATTGTGTGTGTGTGTGTGTGTGTGTGTGTGTGTGTGTGTGTGTGTGTGTGTTAGCAGTAAAACCTATCTAAATGTGGTTGGATCGAGCTGAAACATGGAGGAGGTATTCAGTGGGATCCCCTTTGTGTCTTCCAGGATTTTCCCTGGCCAACGCCGGGTTTCTGTCATGTTCACGGGCTACGCCTATCTACATGTGGTCGGATTGAGCTGAAATTTGGAGGGGGTACTCAGTGGGATCCCTTTGTGTCTCCCCGGGCAACGCTGGGTACTCTGCTAGTATATATATATATATATATATATATATATATATATATATATATATATATATATATATATATGTATATATATATATATATATATATATATATATATATATATATATATATATATATATACATGTATATATATACATACATATACATATACATCACACACACACACACACACACACACACACACACACACACACACACACACACTCATGCGTACATTTCACACACAATTTTTTACCTAATCTATAAATAGTTTTTGATTTTCAGTACTTCAGTAACTAAAAAAAATTTCTTACTCAGAGTTTGGTATTTTAATACAATAAAACAAATTTTATCCTGAGTTTAGTAAGACATTTCAGTACATGTACTTGACAAAGTCGCTTGACTGACAAATAGGATGACCTAGATAGGCCCTGGTGGCTTTTTGTCATCCTAACATGTTATGTTATGTTATGTATATTGTGCAATCTAAATATAAAAGAATGTTATTGATATAGTTTGTAATCCATACAATATGGTGACAGGTACAATGGCACTGCAGGGGATGCCATGGCAAGCAGCAATGGTTCCAGATTCTCGACCCTTGATGAGGACAATGATAGCTGCAGCAGCGTCAACTGTGCCGAGGAGTGAGTGTTGTCAACCTGAACACAATAAAGCTGGTGTCCATAGTAATGCAAGTGTCAGTTGTCAGACGTGAAGTAAGGCACCTTAATCACATTTATACAGTGAATCAGGAAAATGATAATGTATATTATAGTGCCATTGCTTATTTGGGAAAGCATGCTCATACAAACTACAAAGTTGACTTGTTACCAAATTTGATGCATAGTTTGTAAGTAGGTTTTTTTTTTAATATGAGGGAGGGTCTAAGATAGCTTAAAATTTTCATAGATTTTTAATTTTTTTAATTAATAAATTTTCTTTCCTTTATTTTTTTTTTATCTTTGGCTTATAGCACCTGTAGGCTATTTACTGCAGACATGTATAAGATGATATAACTAAAATGATCTTTGTAATCATATCTACCAGGAAGCGGTGGGGGTTGGTGGTATAAGGGTTGCGGCAGCGCCAGTCTGAATGGTTACCAACATGAAGGCAACTACACCAACAGCGGCAGCTGGTATGAAGGCATCTACTGGTATCAATGGAAGGAACGATTGACTTATTCCCTAAGAAGGACCTCCATGATAATCCTGCCAGCCTTTTGATGCATTCACCTTAATTTTATTCCATTATATATTAGAGCAGGTTAAAGATGCTATATTAACTATAGACTATTACCATTCTTTTAATATATATTGATTATCTTCCTTTACCGTTATTCAAAGGTGATATATTAATTATAGACTTACCATTCTTTTGATATATATATATATATATATATATATATATATATATATATATATATATATACAGGAAGTCCTTGCTATACGATAGTTCGGTTTACGTTAAATTCGCAGATACGATACTAGCCAATTAGTACCCTTTTTTCGATTTACGATACTTGATTCGCAGTTACGATATTCAAAAGAGGCGCCAAAATCGACGTGGCGAGTTGGGCGTGGCCAAATCGGCGTGGTGGCGCATGCAACGCCACCACGCCGCTACACTACATGCGGCCAACTCCGACAACTAGTCATTCCCGCGCCACCATTACAAACACAGTGAAACCTTGTGCCAAACAGTCCACGATCTCGACGTTCTTCAAACATGCCAGCCCATCAACATCAGCTGGACCATCCACTTCAACAGAGCAATCAACTTCAGGTTTTGAATCGCCCGCCTCACCCTCGACCTCCGCCTCACCGCCTACGTCGCCCGCATCAGCTGATCAGATGATTGCATAATTATATTCTTTTCTTTTTTCTTTTCTATATTTTCTTTATTATTTACATTCAATTTGTTTATTTTTACACTAAGGTATGTCTTTATGTATGTATCTGAACCTGAAGGAGTGACTTTGGCAATGTGCTGGAACGCATCCCTATCTAATACATGTAAAAATGGGTTTGGTATACGCTATTTCGGTTTACGATAGGGTTTCAAGGAACGCATAGCTATCGTAAAACGAGTACTTCCTATGTGTGTGTGTGTATATATATATATATATATATATATATATATATATATATATATATATATATATATATATATATATATATATTGAATGTATTCCTTTAGCGTAATTCAAAGATGATATATTAATTATAGACTCTTACCATTCTTTTAATATATAGTGATTATATTATATTACCGTTATTTAAGGAAGTTATATTAATTATAGCCTATTATTATTATTTGAGGATCTATGAATTATTTTATATTATTGTTATTTAAAGACGAAATATCAATTATAGTCAATTATTATCATCATTTAAAGATATATGAATAATTTTCTATAACCAGCATTTTCATTGTATAAAGCTTTATTAATTATAATATTACTATTTTCATTATTTAAAGATATATTAATTATAACATTATTATTATCATTGTTTAAAGATATTATATTATATTATTTATTATATGTTTCGTTTATATATTAAAGTAAACATGTCTTCAAATACCAGTAATGTGTTGTAATTAATATATCTTTAAATAATGATAATGTTATGCATGTGTTATGCATGTCTATGTGCCCTGTGGTTTGAGTTTGGGCGCCAGCATTTGGCGGGATAGTTCGTGGGCTTTCTTGGCGGGAAGGAGGTAGCGTAGCGTCCCCAGGCAGTCGGAGCCTCGGAGGCTTGGCGTCGCCTGGGGCAGACGAAGCCGGGAGGCTGGATCGGAAGGGTGAAGACTTCCGTTGCCTCCGCCAAAACTCCTCTTTCTCCACCTTGCTATTGGGAAAGCCTGTATTTGTGTGGCTACTAGAACCTGGGACATTCCATCGTGTATTGAGGATTGTATAGTGGTGTTGTGCTCAGTGGTGGATGTGAAAGGTCTCCCTCTTTCAAGTTTCGCCTCCCGCCGTGTGTATAACCAAAGGAAATAAAGCCCTCGTCCACTTGTGTTGCTGACCAGTATTGGTAGTGTCTTTAGCTCGCCCGCATTCACACACCGAATCCAGCTCGCAGAAGTGAGTTGTGTAGTGTTGCACCCCCTGATCTGCCCCTGCTGTGGTGCTGTAACTTGACGCAGGAGGAAGGCTGGCAGACGGGGTAACGTAACATTGGTGTCGGAAGTGTGGATTGTGAGTGTGTTAGAGTGCAGGGCTGGCTGTGTGATACGGGGTCAAGATGGCGACGGGCGGGGAGGAGACGCCAATCTTGGCGGGAAATGGAGACGCGCTGTAAACAGGCAGTGAAGCGCAACCAGTTTTGGCGGGAGAATTGAGCCGGGCTGGCGGCCCAGGGGAGAGTGGCTTGAGTGTGATGGACATGCTGAGTGTAATGATGAGTGAGATGAGGAAAAACAATGACCAGCTGAAAGAGGCAGTGTGCCAAGGCTTGGTGGAAGCAAGGGAGGAGGCGCGGTGATACACAGACGTGATGTGTGCCTCCCTTAAACAAGACCTTAGTGTGGAGGTGCAGCACCTTAAGGTGGTGGCCCAGGAGGAAGTGAGGGTCTGTCGAGAGGAGCTTGCAAAGCTGCAGCAGACCGTGGAGCGGCAAGCTAGTGTCCTAACCAGGGCCCTGGGAGGCGCGACGGTCGGCCATGCGGTTACGCCACTCTTCCCTACTACCATTCTATTCATTAATGATAACATAATTAATAAAACAAATCAGCATTCATTTCTAGGTATAATTTATGATGAAACACTTACTTTTAAATATCATATATCAAATCTAATACTAAAATTATCTAGAATTGTGTCTCTGGTATTTCAACTGAAGGATTTAATGCCCACTTATGTACTTAAAATTTTGTATAATGCCCACGCTCTACCTCATCTCCATTACTGCACTCCTGTCTGGTGTAACACGTACCCAACACATCTACTACCGCTATTTAGGATGAAAAAGAAAATACTAAGAATTGTAACAAAAAGCGACTATTTTGAACATACTCAACCACTATTCAAGGAACATAACATTTTAAAACTGTTTGACATAAACAAACTTCAAATAGGAATTTTTATGTACAAGCAACTAAACTCAGGAGACATTACACTCCAACAGCTGCACCACAACTACCCAACACGCAAACGGGAACATCTCTGCACACCTCAACACAGCCTGACAATATTTAAACACTCACTCTCATACTCCGGCCCTATAATTTGGAATTCTATCCCTGAACAAATAAAAACATTACCTACCCTTCATTCCTTTAAGAAACGTTTTAAAAAAAACATTTACTTCTGCAATGTTGAACCCATGCAATGTAAAAATCAACTCTAAACATATTACAGTAAAATATTTATTTTTGTGTATGTGTATGTATTTACCTAGTTGTAATATACAGGAAAAGAGCCACACTTAGGCTTGTGCTGTCCCGTCTCTATACATCCTTTCATCCAATTTTGTCTTAAATTCATGTATTGTTTTTGCACACACAATCTCATCATCGAGTTTGTTCTAAACTGTTATACTTCTATGTGGAAAGCTATATTTCTTGAAGTCTCTTCTGCATGCTCTCTTCTTTAATTTCTTGCTATGTCCTCTTCTATCACTTACATCCCTAATCGTTAAATCTTCTCTGTCAATCATCTCCATTCCCTTTTGGATTCTAAATAACGCTATTAGGTCTCCTCTCTGTCTCCTTTCTTCCAATGTTACCAGTCCCAGTTCTCTCAATCTTTCCTCATATGGGAGATCACTTAGCCCGTATGTATGTATGTGTGTATATGTATGTTCCAAGATTATACGCTTGGCATTCTTGGGAAATGGGAGTTGGGATACTATGTACATATTATAATGTAATATGTACCTTCTTAATATGATGATGGCAACAAATACTGAAAATACAATGATCACAACTATTTTATTAATATTATTATTATTATTATTATTAATTTATTATTAAAATTATTATTATTTATTATTATTATTATTTTTATTATATTATTTTACATTATTATTATTATTATTATTATTTTTATTACTATTATTATTGTAATTAATTATCACACTAGTTATTGTTATGCTGCCATTATTATTATTATTATTATTATTATTATTATTATTATTATTGCTATAATTTATATCATTGTTATTATTATTGTGCTAGCCTTAAGTCCTACATTATTCACAATTCAGCCTTACTGCCTGAAAAGCTATACAGCTTTAAATGGGCTGCCTTATATTTATGACTACTATTCAATTTATCAACATGTATGTAATTAAGGCATAATAAAAAGTTTCAAAGTTTCAAAGTTTACCGAGGTCTCCCTTCCTCGCTCCCCCACGCCGCTGCTGCCGCCCCTTCACCACGCCGCTGCCTTCTGTGGACACCCGGAGAAGAAGAGGCCACTGGAGTGTGACGGCAAGGTAGCGTTTGAGGCATACCTGGCCCAGTTTATGGTGACCAGTGAGCAGAGGTTGGCTGATGGGCGAGCGGTGTGAAGTGGTGGTGGTGACGTTATCCGGGGAGTGAGTCTGGCCGTGACTCTTGACGCAGGCCGCTATATACCACACCCTCTTGCCCAGCTCCCCTCACCCCGCCCTCGTCTCGTGGCTCCCAGTAGATGGAAGAAGGCTGGGCGGCCTCGCCCCAACGAGTTCAGTGGCACCTGCCTAAGATCACGTGAGAGGGAGCAAAGGACGCGTTCCCTCGACCGGCTAAGGTCTTGTCCCAGCGTAGCCTGGGAAAACGGAAGAAGCAGTCGGCATTGGGCGACGCGCCAGGGACGATTCCAGTGACTGGCTGTTGGCGTGGCTGTGGGAGAGGATGGCACTGTTTGGCTGACGACGTGTTGGTGGAGGACAAGAAGATTTTTGTCCCGGAGGGGGAAGACTGTAGCTATTGTTTTATTTTCTTGTGTGGTTCTTATTTTGTCAGTTTGTTATTTTGTAGTGTAGAGTAGGATGACCGGGGCAGTCACTTTGAGAGAGGGGGATAGTGTTATGCATGTGTTATGCATGTCTATTTGCCCTGTGGTTTGAGTTTGGGCGCCAGCATTTGGCGGGATAGTTCGTGGGCTTTCTAGGCGGGAAGGAGGTAGCGTAGCGTCCCCAGGTAGTCGGAGGCTTGGCGTCGCCTGGGGCAGACGGAGCGGGGAGGCTAGATAGGAAAGGTGAAGACTTCCGTTGCCTCCGCCAAAACTCCTCTTTCTCCACCTTGCTATTAGGAAAGCCTGTATTTGTGTGGCTACTAGAGCCTGGGACATTCCACCGTGTATTGAGGACTGTATAGTGGTGTTGTGCTCGGTGGTGGATGTGAAAGGTCTCCCTCTCCCAAGTTTCGACTGCCGCCCTGTGTATAACCAAAGGAAATAAAGCCCAGGAAATGTGCTCTGTGTTTTCCCTCGCCCACTAGTGTTGTCTGACCAGTATTGGTAGTGTCTTTAGCTCATCCGCATTCACACACCAGATCCAGCTCGCAGAAGTGAGTTGTGTAGTGTTGCACACACACACACACTGGTGTTAGAAACTATGAGTGTCTAGAGTGTTGTAAAAAGTTTATACTTAAAAGTCATCTTAACAATCACATGCTCACTCACACTGATGTTAAAAACTTTGAGTGCCTAGAGTGTGGTAAAAATTTCAAACAAAACAGTTATCTTAACGCACATATGCTGTCACATTTCGGTGAAAGGAAGTTTAAGTGTGATATTTATGGCAAGTGTTTCCTTACCAAGAGTCACGTTGCCAGACACATCCAAACACACCTGTGAGGAAGGAGTAGCTGTAGGTTTTATGTATGTGTTAGTGGTAATTATACACCTATTATAATTATTCTTGTATACAAATGACTATTTTCCATTCAATGTGTTATCATCTAAGAATAAAGTAATTTTATTCACCGTAAATGACTCGCATTTCAAACAGTATAGTGTAACAGCCTGGTGTATGTGTGTGTGTGTGTGTGTGTGTGTGTGTTGTGTGTGTGTGTGTGAAGCTGTCTCACTAGATGATGACACAATGTAGTGTACCAGCCTGCTGTGTCTGTGTGTGTGTGTGTGTGTGTGTGTGTGTGTGTGTGTGTGTCAGGCTGTCTCACTAGATGATGACACAATGTAGTGTTTAGGGGCACCAAGGAGCGGAGGAAGGCCTGTCCGGGAGGCATATTACTGAAGTCTGGAACACACCATGTATCCTAATAAATTAGAACCAATCACAGCGCGCGTTGAGCCAGGCCCCGTGTTACCAGTTGATGACGTCATGACTTACCCATTATCTACACCTTTGTATCAAAGGTGGTGGTACAGTGGTCTAGAGTTATTCGCTGACCACTTTTAATTTTTTGGTATTACTGCCGAGTGGCCAAAGACTACCCAAATTGCTGCCATACTGTCCTCAGACGGGACTTACAATGTTATATGCATCTGAGGCTTTAGTAGCAATTAGCCTCACACATTCTCAACATATTCAAGAGAGAATGTAAACATTTGAGGCGTCACTATAAAAAAAAAAATCTGAAAACCTACGCCAAATAACAGGCGAGGCAAGTCCATCTGTGAGCCTCCATAAGCCTACTGGCGCCAACGGTTAATGACATAGAAAAAAAAGTCAATTGTTTCTTCGGAAAAGTGATTGTAGCATTTGATATAAAGGTGTAAATAAAGGGTAAGTCATGACGTCATCAACTGGTAACACTGGGCCTAGCTCAACGCGCGCTGTGATTGGTTCTAATTTTTCAGGATACATGGAATGTTCCAGACTTCAGCAATATACCAGTAAAAGAAAGTAAAAAGTACTATGAGGATAAAGTTTACATCAATATGGGAAGGTGAAGAAATCTGAGAGTAGCATGGAAACTAGACAAATTGAGTGTGTGTAAGAAAACTGTATTAAGGCAAAATAAAAATGAGGATGAGAGAAAAAGTTTGCTTCAGTTTCTCCAGTAGAGGGCCAAAGAAAAAAAATTATAAGGACAAAAGAGAAATAGCAATTTTGGGGGAGAGTTATGGACCTGAAAGTAAAGAAGTGATACATAAGATAGGATGAAGAAAGGAGTGAGTAGACCTGGATAGAAAATAATCAAGTGCAAGAGCGAAAAAAAAATCTGTATATATATATATATATATATATATATATATATATACATATATATATATATATATATATATATATATATATATATATATATATATATATAATATACACATATATATATATATATATATATATATATATATATATATATATATACATATATATATATATATATATATATATATATATTGTCATAATGGGTGATATATTATTTAGTTGTGTGCATTAGTCATCTGTGTCGCGCGCGAGCCTCTTATGACTCCCCCCCGCCCTTCCACGATAATTTCTTTATTACATTCTTTATTACATCTTGGGAAGCCCACTACTGTTTATTTCCGCCTTCTAGACAGGAGGGGATGCTGTTTTGACAGGGTATAAGGAGCTGGGCTTGATGTTCCATTTCTTGTGGCATGACGAGATTATTGTTTGTATAATAGGTCACTTGGCATCTGTCAGGCGGGTCGGACCGGTGGTGTGTAACGGTCACCCAGGCAGACACGCTTAGAGATTCGAGCTGAGTAAACGTACGGAAAGGGAGTGGAGAGATTTCCTTATTTCATCTTTGTTTTATTTGCTCTCTCCAGTGGCTCGCCTTTCTCTCGTGTTATAAGGTTGTTAGGTATTATAGGAGGAGGTGCTGAAATGAGAGGCATGGTTAGGGATCCCACTTTAACGTAATTACATTTGCCTTGTTTTGCAAAGATCTGGCTACATTCCTTTCGCCCTCCTAATATCCCCATAAGGATATTCTATGAGCTAGGGACTTAGTAGACTCCTCGTTTAGTGTCTCCGAGGAAGTATTGTCTCGTCTTGTTGTAAGAGAACTCAAAGTTCTGCCTTCCCCCGGTGTGACTTAGGGGAGAGGACTTTTGTATGCTATTGTGAGAGCATTGTGGGTACTAGTACTATTATTATTGTTGGTATTATTGTACTATCGTAACATGCTACGCTGAGGAGGCAGTTTACCTCAGAGAGGATTATCATTTGTGTGTTAGAGTTCAGTGAGAGTATATTCTTTTCTCCCCCCTTTCCATGATTTAAGTTGGGACGTGGTTAGGTCGTCTGGAGAGACTAAGAGCTCTCACTGAATTCAGGGAGTTTTATATTCCTGGGCTGGACAGTGGGTGGATGCCTACGCTAAGGGTGGAATGTCCCCCAGGGGTATAACCCCGGCCTAGGTTACTCACATGTGTTAGGGACGGTAATCTTGAGAACGTACTTACTTATCCTTCCCAGCTAGCATATCTGAGCTTGGTGTGTTAACTGTTGTGCAACGGCCAGTAGTGGACGTGCGTGTATGTGTATATTTTCTCCGTGTGTAGACGGAGTGGCGACCTCTATGTGAAGCCTAGTAGTTAGGCTTTGTGGCCCTGAACACCTTGAGGGGGTGATATCTTGGTGTTTCACAGAAGGGTGAGGGAGTGTGGTACGTGTGCGACCCAGAGCGGCGCAGCACGGTTAATACCTAGTGGATTGAGACCCTAGGGGGGTAGTACCGGGAGGGTGTGTATAGCCACGGTACTACCCACGGCGTGAGTGGAGCCGTGGTGGGTTATGTGAGACTACTTACAGCCTGGGTGCATGAATTACGACAGAGACTGAGAATCTCCCGTCGTAACAATATATATATATATATATATATATATATATATATATATATATATATGTATATATATATGTATATATATATATGTATATATATGTGTGTGTATATATATATATATATATATATATATATATATATATATATATATATATATATATGTATATATATATTTATATATATATATATATATATATATATATACACATTTTTTTTTCTATATCAAACCGTTGGCGCCAGTAGGCTTTACAGAGACAGGATGGACTTGCCTCTTGCCTGTTATTTTACGTTATATATATATATATATATATATATATATATATATATATATATATATATATATATGTATATACACACACACAGTATATATAATATTGTGGATGATAGAAATTCGAACTAGATTAAAGGGAAGTAATCTTTATGAAATATGCTTGACAGAGACTAAGTTGAACACAGATGTTGAACTGAGAATAATGGAATGAAATTTTCAAAATATATTTCAACATTTCAAAAATATGCATTTACTTTAGAATAATATATTTTCAATACAATTCCATAATAAACCCTGGAGCCTATCACATTTGAATATGCTCACAGAAACAATGCTTTTATAATTCTCAAAAATTTTTGTTCCTATCAGTATGGAAATTCAGGACAATAAACCTTACATAAACATACATATCATGTATCTTTAATCAAGATGATTATCCGTATACTAAATCCTTTAGTACACATTTTTAAGATGAGGCTTTCAATTTCAAGATTCACCTTACATCACATTTTTTGATGCTTGGCTTTGTTTTGAATTTCACACCACACAGCCAAGTGACACCTTGAAGGCCATTTCTAGGAGGTTTTGGGGGATCGACTCATGATAGCAGACATACACCTCTCGCTGATATGGGGCAGCCAGTAGACGCCTGGTTAACACAAGCAGACAAAAGAAAACAGAATTAGGCATCTACATACAACGGTGAATCTGATGGGGGCTTAGTCTGGAGATGCTGGATGAGTTAAGTACATGTTACCATCTACTTCATCATATTTTTCCATCAATATCTACTTAACTTTCCTTGCAGTTACAGTACATGAGTGCTACTAAAAATGTTTATGACTGAAACTTCAGCTGGTGAAATAGTCAATGCTAGATTGTGCAGCTACAAGATAATAAGTAAAATAGTAATATAATAATTATTCTTAAGAACGTCATGTGAACATTATTATAAATTGTAGTATTTGAGAAAAGGTAGAGGAACTATATTTTAAATTACATAGAATTACATAGCAACACAAACCACTCAGACCCTTGGATCCAAACTACGTGGTCTATCCTTAACTTAGAGTACAAAAAATCTTAAAGAAGACGCAATCGAGAAGCTTAGTAAGAAAAAGTTATGCAATCCAGAAGCAAACATAGTCAAATAGCCAGCTCTGATTGCCCTGTTGATGGTCAAGTTTGTTTTTAAACAAATCTATTATGTTACACTGCATCATGGAAGGGAAGAGTTTATTTATTTCGCTCCCTAACATCATTATCAAAATATAATTTAATAAAGTTAATTGAATTTGTCTACATCTTAACTTTACTCCATTACTCTTAGTTCATAATGAACCATCAATTTGTTAAATCTTAATTGTGTTTATATTCATGAATCCTTTAAGTATTTTGAAATAATCTGTAAGTTTACCTCAGTGACATTTCTCGAGCAAGAACGGGTTCAGAGAAGTTGTTTCTCGAGTTTCTCAAGTTGTGCTAGCTTCTCTTTGCAAGGATTATTACATAAAGACAGGATGATCTTAGTGGCCCTATGCTGGACACCTTCTAATTTTGTTATATCCTTTGTGTAGTGAGGCGACAAAAATTGCACCGCATACTCCAAATGTGGGCTAACAAAGCTGATATATAGAGGTAAAATCACTTCTTAATATATGAAGGAAAACTTTATGTTTATAAAGTCCAGCATTCAGTTAGCTTTACCGGCAGTGTCTCTGCATTACTATAAGAAATTAAGATTTGATGCACTCGTAACACCAAGATCCTTTACAATTTGTATGCTTTTGAGTTTCATGCTGATTGGGTTGCAGATAAAGACTTTAAGGGTTTTGACACTGTGGATTTTGCTGTTGTTGATGATAATGTGTCTTTAAGCAAAAACTTGGGCTTGGAAATTAACAATGAAGACGTGGAGGAAGGAGTTAGTAGAAGACCACAGAAATGAGCTCAGCATGGAAGAACTGGAAGAACTTCAGGATCAGCAGCAAAAGGTGATTCGGAAGGAAATCTCTTCAGAGGAAAAGGAAGTTCTTTGATACGTGAAATTTGTGCAAAATGGGGTGAGGTGCAAAGTTTCATGGAACGACATCATCCTGATAAAGCAGTAGTAAGCCACAGCATAAGCATTTTCAATGACAACGCCATGTCTCATTTTCTAAACATTTTAAAACGTACATGAAGTGAAACCCTTGTTAACCCTTTCCTCAAACCTAAGAAATCAGGAAATTTCCTACAGGATTATTGGTCTATTGCATTGACCAGCTGCTTATGCAAATTACCAGAAAGCATGGTCAACTTTTTGTCTTATGTGGCATTTAGAATCAAAGAATCTGATCTCAGCTTCCCAGTTTGGATTCCTACGAGCTATTAGTACTACTGATCCATTAGCCTATCTGGAAACTTATATACTAATAGTTTTTGCCTGTCGAGAATCAGTCCTTTGAGTCTTCTTTGATTTGGAGAAAGCATATGATACAACTTGAAGGTATCTTATGTTACATCAATTATCCTCCCTCAATATTACTGGTAACATGAGTATGTTTATCCACTCCCTTCTCTATGATTGAATCTTTAGTGTCCAAGTTGCCTCCTACGTCTCTTCTTTTTCCCTCAATTCGGAGGTATCCCACATGGATGTGTCCATAGCACCACCCTATTCCTTATTGCAGTTAATTATATTATATCTTCTTTACCGACTGGTGTCCGATCATCTCTTTATGCAGATGATCTTGCTATCTATACATCTGAGTCCTACCCCTCAACACTCCAACATCTTATCCAATCTGCTATTTCAATAACTTCCTCTTGGGCCACTAATCATGGTTTCTGTTTTTCTACTTCAAAATCCATCCATTCCCGCAAAGTAACTTCACCCCCCTTTTCTCTTTATACATTTGAAACATTTATAATAGCCATTACATTAAATTCATTAGCTTTGAGCTTTGAGGGCTAGCCTTTATATAGGCATAGCTTTTCAGGCATAGCATATCTTTTACAGGACTAACTCCTTTACAATCTCGCTCCTCTAGCAATTTCCTTGGCCTAACTTTTTATTGCAGACTTATCTGGAAGGAACATATCTTATCCATTTAGGAAAATGCTCTTCACCCTCTCCGTCTTCTATAAACTCTTTCTCATGTGTCTTGGGGTGCTGACCATAAGACACTTCTTCATCTCCACATCACCTTATTCCTTACTACTCTTGACTATGGATGTCATGTGTATTTTTCAGCTCCTGCTTCTCTTTTCAGCATACTTTACCCTGTCCATCACCTAGTATTATGCCTGGCTCTTGCTGCCTTTAGTTCCTCCCAAGTAGAAAGCCTTTTTGTAGAATCAGGCTCACCCTTCCTTTCCCTTTGATGTTTTGCCATACTCTTCCAATTCTCTACTTTTAAAATTAGTATTACATAATTTCTTCTTACTAGTTTCTCCTTCCATCCACTACTACCATGCACTTTCCTGTTTGTATGTACACTCTCCTCTCCCACTACTCTTTCCTAATTCAAATGTCACTTTCCGTAATCATTCTTTTCCACCATAGCTTATAACTTCTTAAATTTGTTCTTTTTTCCTTTCTAATTCTTCCAAGTTTGATACATGAACTTAAATCTTACGATCTCTTTTTTCTTACACACTTTTATACTAATGCCAATTGTACGCCTGTTTTTACTGATAGGTCTAAAACCCATCATGGCTCAGGTTTTTCAGTTGGTTGAGCCTTGATGTACAAATACGACATTTTAATAATTTTTACTGGTAATGATCAATCATTTGGCATATGAGAAAAATGATCTGAATAGCCAGTGGCGAAATATGGGAACACTAACGTACTTGAATATGTATTTCCTGCCTCTCCAATACAGGGGAGAACAGTACTATCCCAAAATTATAGAAGCCAGAAAAAAAATGCAAAACTGATAATTGTAAGTGCCACAAAGTAAGCAGACTATGTTGCTTTATGACTCATACATTATAAGATACAGTTAGCCTATAAGTTTCATACTTTATTCCCATCTTTGCTTCAACAGGCAGAGTCTTCTTTCTCTAACTCCTCTTTGTATGCCATAAGATACAAGTGTAAAGGATGAGAACAGATGGCTGAATTGTGCATGCCTGGTTTTTTACTTCTCAAGAATATGTATACTGGTTACATGAACATACAAAAAAGATACAATCACCATATCCTCTACAGCAATAGGAGTAACAGTAGAAAATAAGACTAATATTTACTTACCCAACTACCCAGTAGGAGAAGGTTTGTGTTCTCTTCTTACCCCCATCCGCTATGGGTGGGGTGTATGTAAAGAGTACCCCGTGTTCTTTGATGGTGCTGAGTGCTGAACTTCCCTGGTACCTCCCATTTGCATCCTATTAAAGGGTAATTGAATCATAACAACTATTGTAATACTGCAAATTCTTGTTTATTGGTGATAGCAAAACGCTAAATCATCAATGTAACAGACCTCTATACAATGTTCCCTTATTTTGTACAGGTGTTAGTTTAGACACAAAAGAATAAATTTGGAAATACTGTAAATGATATGACTAGATTTCTGACATAGAAGCTATGCAAAACAAATGCTGAATAACAAAAATTAGGAAATCTATCATGCACACATCACGTCCTTAAAGGTGATGGAGGAAGGCTGAGGAGGAAAATAAGAGCAATAAGGACATCAGTATATAAGAAAAATATATACCAGAATACGTGTTGGTCTATAACTAGGGTACCTGCTGGACTACATACTACTACTAGTAAACTACATGTAGAACAGGATAAATTGCAAAAAGGCTCTCTCATAGCCCACGTGTACCTTTGGCAATATGCTGGCAAGAAACAAATAGAAGGTAACACTATATATACCTTGTAGAAAACTAGGACATAGAATTTTATAATAAATAATGAAGTTAAAGGAAGATACTATACTAGACTATCACTAATGCTGGTACATCCTGGGGGGCGAATAGTCTTATTAATAATAACAAAGTACTGCTACTACACTTCTCATATCCTTTCCAGTAAGTTTTGGTATTTAATGTTGTTCGGTGACCAAAATTAAATTGTGTTCAGGTGAAGGTCATGCCTACTGTAAAGGCTCCTGTCCTTGCTGAATGGATCCCACACATCAACAGATATCACATCCTCCCTTCTAGATGGGGAGGCGGTGGTGCAGTGGTCAGCGTTCGGGCATGGGAGCCTAGGATCCCGGGTTTGAATCCCCGATATCCGCTGACCACTTTTCAATATTTGATATCACCGCCAAGTGGCCAAAGACTACCCAAATTGCTGCCATACTGTCCTCAGACGGGACTTACAACGTTAATATGCATCTGAGGCTGTAGCAGTAATAAGCCTCACTCGTTCTCAATATATTCAAGAGAGAACTTAATCATTCGAGGCGTCACTATAAAAATTCTAAAACCTACACCAAATAACAGGCGAGACAAGTCCATCTGTGCCTCCATATGCCTACTGGTGCCAACGGTTAATGATAAAAAAAAAAAAAAAAAAAAAAAAGATAAGTCCTTCATACTAGTATTGATTCCCAGTATTCTACTGAGAATCAAGGAACCAACATCAAAACTGGGGATAAATCCAAAAACCACATACCACCTGTGGCTACTCATAATCTTTCAAACCTTACCCTTGTATCAACTATAAACCTCTTCATACCTACCTGTTACGACATTGTTTGTGCCAACATGACACACAAACACCATCTCTACCTAGGAATTCACTTGGTTATATCCTCTATCTTTCTTCCCAGATAGCAAACGTTCTTCATCCTTGGTTGGGTGTGTAATGTGTGAGACGTCACAGCCTTACCCATATATCCATCTCTATGACCTCTGAGGGTTTTTTTTGGAGGGCAATGGCTGTTGATCACAAGTCTAGCGCATGCTCTTGCAGACCATGGTGAATAACACATACTCTTCAAACACCTAATTTCCGTTTACATTTAATCTCTTCTTCTTTGCTACTGCCACATTCCATGTTTCAGTTCCATATAAAGCAATTCTAAAAGCTACTCATTCATACAACCTTCTCTTTACATTCATTCCCATAACTCTACAACTAAACACTTTCATTCCTCACAACACCTTTCCTACATCACTGATTGTAGACTTCACCTCGGTCACTATTCCTCCATATACAGTAATCTTTGACCTTAAATATTCAGAATATTCCACCTCCTCAAGCAGTTTACCATTAAATGCAACATTCATCCTTCTACCATCAACCCCCCTTGTACATGTCATTGCTGCCCCTTTCCTGCCTACTCAAACTATCACAAACCTAGTCTTCCAATATCTAGAACCTATTTTTCGTCACTACACTAGTATAACTAACACCAATCTCAACCTTTTCCCCTCTTCTAACACGCTGGAAGCCATTTCTGTCATCTAAGATATAAAATTTTTATTTTAAAATGCATTTTTTCACTTACCTGTTCCTCCTAGCCTAGGCATAAGTCTACGGTGTTAATCCGCTGCTTCCAGCCACCAAAACAAACCACCCCCCTTGCGCAGTAGAGATACGCCTCTGGGACCTGTCCCCATTCACCCTGCGTTTCCCCACTCCTACTTAGCGTCAGACTCCTGAAGGAGAGGCATTGTGTGGACGGGAGGGCGGGCTTTTTGCTAGGGGGAACAGGTAAGTGAAAAAATGCATTTTAAAATAAAAATGTTATTTGTTTCACATTATTACCTGTTCCTCCTAGCCTAGGAAGATTCCCACATTTAGTAGGTGAGTGATGCCTCAAGGGGTGGTTTGATTATGGGTGAATAGTCCACAAAAAAGGGCAAGAATCTCATCCGGGAAGTGTTAGCAGTCTCTGGTGAGTCAGTGAGTCTATGCCCGTGTAGAGCCTCCCAACAATCCTTGCCATGTCCGTGAACCAAAGCAGGCAGGCTAGGAGAGTGAAGAGGGGGGCAGCAACCTCAGGGGATAACACTCCCTGCTGCCATGATGGGTCCAATAGCGAAGACGTCATCCCGGACTTTAGATAATGGTCGGCAAAGACTGATTGAGTCCTCCAGCAGGCCACATCCAGAATATCTGATACGGCCCTGTTAATCGACCAAAGCAGGGACGTCGCCATACTCCGTACATCATGGGCTCTTACCCTGAGTAGGAGACCTAAGTGCTCCGGGAAGTCCTTATGTGCTTCTTTAATAAATTGTTTTAAGAAGGAGAAGGCCTCTTTGGAGAGAGGGCATTCTCTATTCTTCACTGAGAGGAACAGCTGCCTTGGATGCAACTCCAACCTTGTCCTACGAAGGTACCAGCGTAGAGCTTGTACTGGGCAGAGAAGGCGCTCCTCGTCGTCCGCACCCACCATTGCCGTTAGGTTAGTGAGGGTAAACTCCCTTGGGAGAAGATGGGACGAAGTTATAAACTCCGGAAGATAAGACAGCACCATTTTGTTGCCCTGACGAGCGACTTGGCCTGGCAGAGCTTACAATTCACTCACCCTCTTAGCCGCTGCCCACACTACTAAGAAAAAAGTCTTCTGTGTAAGATGTTTAAACGAAGACCTGTCCATGCTTGAACGGAGTGCTGAGCAGAAAGCGGAGAACCACGTCCACAACCAGGGGGACACTCTGCCGATTGTCCTCTTGACTTGGCGGTTGCAAGCTTAGAGATGTCCTGCAAGACCTGATCCGTAGAGAGGTCGAATCCTTCCCTAAAAACACTGTTGAGCCTAGCCTTGTAGCCTTTCACCATAGAGGCCGACAGATCCAATACTGATGCAGATAGAGGAGAAAGTCTGTAAACTTTGACTCAATGGTTTTAAAAACCGTATGACCCTTCAGTCTGCACCACCTATGGTAAACCCCCCATTTCGACTGGAAGTCAAAATGGTTGAATGTCTTCTAGCTCCCGCCACGAACTTTGCCACTCCTCCCAAATAATCCCGGTAACAGAGGATTACTTGATAGTCTCCCCATGGAACCGAAGAACGAGGAGACCGTTGTGGAACCGGTGAAAGTGAGGTTGACGCAGCAGGTCCTTGCACGTCGGAAGGAGGCGGGGAGCATCGATGGAGAAAAGTAACAGGTTAGGGAACCACTCCTTACGTGGCCAGAACAGAGCTATAAAGGAGAGGACCGTCCCTTGTGATGCTTGCAGCTTGACGAGGGTTTCCCGATTCTGAGAAGGGCGGAAATGATCCCCATTGAAGAGGAGCATCCGTCGCAACGGCCCTGGTATCCTTGAACAGGGAGACGTAATCCGGAATCCTGTAGTTCTGACTGGTGGCGAACAGGTCTATGAGAGGCATGCCCCACAGTTTCCGCAGGCCCGACACACCTCTAAATGAAGAGTCCATTCTGAAAGAATAACCTGGTGCCTCCTGCTAAGGGAATCCGCCACCACGTAGAAAATGCCCCTGATGAACTGAGTCCTTAAGGTGGTGGGCTTGTCTTTCGTCCCACTCAGAATCCGCTGCGCCTCATAGTTGAGGGACGAAGAAGAGTCCCTTCTGATGTGCCAGGTAAGCAAGAGCTGTGGTGTTGTCTGCAAACACCCCCACTGTCTTGCCCCGTAGAAGGTACTCAAAGTGGAGAAGAGCCAGCCTGACGGCCCTCCACTCCAGGAGGTTGAAGTGAGAAGCCGCTTCTTCCTCAGACCGCAACTCCCCTGCAGAACGTTGCAAGAGAGAGCAGCCGCATCCCTCTGTCAAAGCGTCTGTGTATCCCAGAAAATCTGGAGATCCCTCTCGGAGAGCCTGACTGGCGAGAAGGTAGTGTTCCTGTGCCCACCGCTGGAGATCTTGGAGAAGGTCGGGAGTCCACGCTACACGAGGGGTGTGATGGCCCTCCTCTTCTTGGGTTGTGCTGGACCAATGAGAGTGAAGACTATATTGTAGGCTTCTCATGCGTAAGCGGGCTCCTGGCACCAGATGGATAAGCGGAGCTATGTGCCCCAGCAAGGTCATCCACTCCATGGCGGTAGGGCTCCGAGAAGCCATGAAAACTCCCAGAAGAGCAAGAAGATTGTCCACTCAAGTCTGCGACGGAAAAGCCTTCAAATGAGAAGACAGAATGTCCACTCCCAGGAAGACCATCCTCTGGCCTGGTTGCAGGCTGGACTTCTCCCTATTAATGCGCACTCTTAGTGTGCGCACAGTCGAAGCAGAGACTGTGCCAAGCCTAATGCCTTCTTTTGTGGCTCTGCTAGTAGAAGCCAGTCGTCTAGGTACTGGAGAAGGCGAATGCCTCTTCTGTGTAGAGCTGATGAGATGGGCACCATGATCCTGATAAACACCTGGTAAGCCGTAGAAAAGCCAAAGCACAGCCCCCTGGACTGGAGCGCCCGACCCCTCCATCTGAACCAAAGGTATCGGCAGCTTAGAGGAAGTATTGGCACTTGCAAGTAGAAATCTTTCTTGTCGATTGACACCATCCAGTCACCTTGCTTGATGGCAGCCAACACCGTCCTCACCGTTTCCATCTGAAACTTGTGTAAAGACGTGCTTGTTAAGAAAGGAGATGTCGATGACCGGGCGAAAGGCCCCTGACGCCTTGAGAACCACAAACAACCTGCTGTGGAATCCCGGTGAAGGAGGGGCTTCCTCCACCACACACTTGTCTAGAGAGCCATAACCTCCAACTCCAAGGCTTTGCCTCACTTGGAATCTGCTAAGTAGGAGACCAAGTGCGGAAGAACATCTGACAACGGAGGGAAGGATGGTTCCCATGCCGGGAATCAAACCTGGGCCTCCTGGGAGAAAGCCAGGTATCCTTGCTACTAGACCACATGGGAGTGGAAAGGAATCTTGTATCCCTCACGGAGGGATGCAGCGAAGAACTGGCACGAGGACGTAAGAGGTCAAAGGGCGCGGGTGCTTCTGAACGAGTGGAGTACCCGGCTTCAGCCTCGGCTTGACGAGAGACTTGCAGCTGCCTCTGTGAACGAGACCGAAGCTGCTTCTCAGCCTGAGCTATGGCCTTGTCCACACGAGTCCTCCAAGGAAACTCTGCGTCCCTTGGATGGAGAGCAGCCGACAACATCTGGTGTTCCCAGGCGGTCACCCATCCAAGTACTATCCAGACCCAATGTCGCTTCACTTCACTGATCGGACGAGAAGCGGTGCATCAACGTGGTATGGTTGTTGACCTGCTCCAGTCTAGTCATCTCCCCCTGTGAAAAACTGACTCTCGGTCGCCTTGGCTGACCAAGAGATGAGCCAAGTCCGGGTAAATCTTGGCAGCCTTGCTCCTACCCTCGTCATTGCCTATCTTATAGGCTCTGTAATCCCTGATGCAGGGTAGTAGAGAAACGAGGGCTTGGTAGACTCGTTGACGTGAGCGAAATACGAGGAAGCCCATTGCATCATGAAGTTACATCCTGTGCCCTCTTCAGCTGAGGGGCGGAAGGAAGAACCTCCTTCTGTAAGCCCGGTATAAGTGGAGCAGAGACCTGGGCCGAAGGACCACGGGCCTCCTGGAACCTCTGACACACGAACTCCATCATCTCCGTAAAGTAAGGGGAAGAGTCTGGAGAACAAGCGCCGTCTCCCGACAAAACCACTTCTCCCTCCTCCCCCTTCTCTACTTGACATCGCTCACGAGACGTAGAGGGACGAGGCTCCTGAGAGGGAGGAAGGAGAGGGATGATGAACGAGGCGCCGAACCATCCTTGCAAGACAAAACAAGAAGGAAGGTGGCAGGAGAAGCCGTCCTCCGCCCACGTGACTAGGCGAGGGACGACGGACTAAACCGTGCTTCTCACTTTCAGGTGTCGGCGCATCGTGCGCCGTGTCGAGAGAGGGAAGGAGGGAGAAACCGCTCTCCGCCTTTCTCCCTCCCACCAACGACGACGCTTCTCCCTCCCGTCGTGAGAATCGGCGCGGTGGTGGTGGAACGACGCACGGGACTGGCTTTATGTCATTAGCTCTGCCCTCATGCGCTTGGTGGACGAGGGAGAGGGGCATGGGTATAAGGTCTACCGTACCCCTTCTTCCTTTGACTGAGTGGTAGGAGACGCACCTCGTCTCGTGATAAACCACAAACGGTCGGACCCTCACCCATGGGTCGTAGATGGGCTAGCGGGCCTACAACCTCGCTTAGATCCACATCTGAGTCCCGAGACGAGGGAAGACCCAAGGAATCAGACAATGGACTTCCCTCCACCTCGTGTCGGGACAAAGGTGTGTTCGACGGAGCGGCCGACTGGGCGGCGCGCGCCGGATGAACACTTGTTGGCTCGATCCCCAAGCTAACCTCCCGTGACCCTTCGGCTGGGAGTGCCTGTTGCACTCTGCTAGTTGCTACGGTCTTTGGGAGGCTCGGTCTGTCATTTACCAGACTCTCAGCTTGAGGCAACGAACATGCTAGAAGGAGATACATATGGAAAGGCAAGTATGCAGCTGACTAGCTATCACCTGGAGAACATAACCTGCACAGATGGGCTACTTGTCAGGAATGAGGCAAGCTGGTAAGAAGGCCTGAGCCTGACTGGGAAGCCAAGTCATGGGGAGCAACAGAACTTACAGTAGACAGTGACTCCGCCTGCTCATACTCCACACAAAGCCTTGCTACTCTCCTTCTGGCTACCTGGTGGGGGGGCCCCTAAAAGGCTGCATCACACGAACCCTTGTTCTTGTCATAGCGGCCCTTCTACTCAAAACTTGAGCTGATAAACCTGACCCCCTCCACCATCGCCGAATCCCAAGACTCACACTCCTGACATCTTGAGTTCTGGGCACAGTAACCACGCAAGTAATACATACAGAGCAGATCCTTTTCCCAGCGCCGGTCGGACTGTGGGCCTGGAAACAGCTGGTGGTGAAGATGGGCGGTGCGCGCCGGCCGACAAAGTAGTTCCCTCCTGGGAACCAGATCCGCTATGCTTCTCTAACTCTGGTGGCACCTGCAGAGGTCCTTCCCGGTCTGCTGTGTCCAGAGAGAAGGAGCTCCATGACGAAAAAAACAAACACCCAAAAGACGGGAAACTTCAGTTGATTACACTGTAAGCTTCCAGCTAGGAATGGGGAAACGCAGGGTGGATGGGGACAGGTCCCAGAGGCGCATCTCTACTGCGCAAGGAGGGTGGATTGTTTTGGCGGCTGGAAGCGGCTGATTAACACCGTAGACTTATGTCTAGGCTAGGAGGAACAGGTAATAATGTGAAACAAACTCTATTCTTACAATCCTGTTTTCTATTTTATTTGCTACTCCGGCTTCTTTTCTAACACAAAACATGTACGTAACTGAGATCTCCAACTTACCTATTCTAATCTGTACCTTTTCAAAAACAATACCCAACTTGTCATCTTCCCACTTACTTTGCTATTTTCTTCACAAAACAAACAATAGACGTACTGACATTTATCATGGATGAGAAAGTCCTTTACAAACTCATATTTACAGAGGATATACCCATCTTCTTTCACAAAACAAAAACAATAAATAAGGAGTGATTCTGAAAAATGCCACATGGCCAGATTCTCCTTGTTCGTATATCATTAGGAAGAAATCGTATGTCCCTTGAACTTTCTATTGTTCCTTCATTTTCATCCAGTCAGTTCCATTGGAAAACTACTTCATTACAGTATACTGTAGTTTGTTTTTGCATTATTCTTTCTTTTCTTTTTATATGATTCATCCTGTTTGTCTTCCATATCTCCCTTAATTTCAATTTCTAGGACCACATGGTCACTCCTTCCAAATGGACACTTGCAATCAATATCTTTTTCTAGATTAATTCCTTTGGTAAATAATAGGTCCAATTTTGATGGTTTATCATTTCCTCTACATCTTGTATATGTAATCTGTTACGCATTGTATCATTGCATCTATTTCCCCAAGTATTTTCACCTCCGCTTTCAAATATCTCAAATATCTCCCACTTTACTTCATTATAATTAAAAACTCCCACCAGTGGTATTCTTTAACAACCATTAATAATCTTTCCTAAGCACTCTATGGTATCTTATATCATTACTTTGTGTTCTTTTTTAGTCAATTTTTTTCGTTTTGGGGGTACATATGCAACTACTATGTTTTGGTTTTCTCCATATTTTGTCTTAATCTGTGCACTTATGAATTCTGATTTTCCTTTTCCATACTCTACATTTATCACTTTTATCGTAGAATTTATCATTATCATCACACATTCTCCTTTTTCCCCTTTTCTATCCTTTTGCCATATACTAAAATTTTTATTATTCTCAATGTTAGTCTGGATGTCCTCACATAGTTTCATTTTTGCTAGGCATACAATATCTGTTTTTTCACTTTTAGATAGTCTGTCAACTCTAATTTTCTTGGTATTATTTCATCTATGTTAGTATGAGTTACTTTTACTTCATCACTCCAATTTGTTACCGTTCCATTCTTCTCTTTTTCTTTTCTTTTTAGCGTCTATTGCTTCGGTATGTATGCATTTACCTAATTGTATTTACCTAGTTGTAGTATACAGGGGCTGAGCTACACCGTGTGATCCTATCTCCGTATCTATATTTGTCCAGTTTTTCCTTCAATTGTTATAAATTCCAAGTATTTATACTTCCTTGGGGAGAGCTGTATTCTTTTGTCTTACAAGCAAATTCCTTTTTGCAACTTTTTTCTTGTCCCCTTAAATATCCAGACTCTCTTTTTCTTCTTAATATTAGATATTTTTTATCTATTTCTATATTGTAATTAAGTCTCCTCTTTCTCTCCTCCAAGTG
Source organism: Metacarcinus magister (assembly GCA_029783475.1). Taxonomy (NCBI): domain Eukaryota; kingdom Metazoa; phylum Arthropoda; class Malacostraca; order Decapoda; family Cancridae; genus Metacarcinus; species Metacarcinus magister. The sequence continues at coordinate 14,765,151 of JAPQNM010000002.1, forward strand.
TGTTTAGTTGCTATTCTCGGTATTCTTTCCAGTTTTGACATATGCTTTTTCTACTTCTTGCATATTCCAGTTTTAGTTTAATCATCAAAGTTATATTTTTTCTCATCATATCTTTATCTTGAAGTGAAAAGCATCATTAATGTGATCACTAAATGTTTTATCCATATGATAAGTTATTGTAATACCCCTCCAAAATCATTCTCTTCTTTTTCTATTGATAACATATATTGTCTTAACTTGTATGTCCATGTGGGTCTCATTTCACTCTTCCCCATTTCCAATACATGATCTTTTTTTGCATTAAATTTAATTTCCATTCTTTAGGGACTTTCCTGTTTTAAGAGAACACTCAGTTATATCATAAATTGGTTGAGCCATTTCTTGTCTTTACTTCTTTAAGATGTATTCTGATACCCCATCTGGTCCTATTGCTTTTCTTTCATCCAATTCCTTCATCATTTCCTTTATTTCTTCTCTATTAATTCTGATTTCCCAAATCTCATTTTTTCTCTTTTGTCCTTGTGGATTTTCAGTCAGATTCTGTTGTAAATACTTTCTGAAAATTCTTATTTAGTACTTCATTAATTTCTTTTGGGCCCTCATATATTTCCTTATTTTCCTTCAATCTAGTTGTTTTCTTAATGTTTTATTTTTCCATTAATAAATTTATAAAACAGCTTGGGTCTTCCTTGCATTTGTGAATTATATCTTTTTCATATCTCTTCTCTTCTTATTTACTCCCCTTTACATATTAATTCCTTTCTAGTTTATATAATGTTTTCCTTGTCTGAATCGGTATTCTTTTCATTCTCCTCCATGCTTCATCTCTTCTCTTTTTAGCTCTTTCACATTTTCCATTAAATCACTCTTTTCTACCTTTTTCTTTTACTTTATAAAATGGAACGTATTCCTTTACTCCTTGTTCACATATCATAAAGCATCATGAAAGTGTTACCAAAAATTATATCTATATTTTCTCTGGTGATAAGTTGTCCTGTATTACCACTCCCAAATCTTTCTCTTCTTTTGCTATTGATATAATATTTTTCCCAAACTTATACGTCCATGAGGGTCTCATTGCACTTTTTCCCATTT
>JAPQNM010000002.1:14768745-14771995 GCA_029783475.1 Metacarcinus magister
TCAGGTCCCAGGTTCGAATCCCCGATATTCGCTGACCATTTTTCATTCTTTGATATCACCGCCGAGTGGCCAAAGACTACCCAAATTGTTGCCATACTGTCCTCAGACGGGACTTACACCGTTATATGTATCTGAGGCTGTAGCAGCAATTAGCCTCGCACGTTCTCAACATATTCAAGAGAGAACGTAAACATTTGAGGCGTCACTATAAAAATCTGATAACCTACGTCAACAGGCGAGGCAAGTCCGTCTGAGCCTACTGGCGCCAACGGTTAATAATATATATATATATATATATATATATATATATATATATATATATATATATATATAAAATAATAATAATAATAATACCTAGCCTATAAACATGGCGATTGTTGACATTTCGGCTCAAGGTCGTGACGTCACTGCAGGAGCTCTATACAGGGCCTGAGCTACACTCGTGTGGTTATGTCTCAGTATCTATATTTGTCTAGTTTTTCCTTCAGTTGATGTACATTCTGTGTGTATTTACCTAGTTGTAGTATACAGGGCCTGAGCTACACTCGTGTGGTCCTCTCTCTGTATCTATATTTGTCTAGTTTTTCCTTCAGATTGGAATAGGCTGGGTAGACACGTAGTAAGTGCTGAGTCAATAGGTAGCTTTAAAAGACGGTTGGATCAGAGTAGGGATAGGGATGACAGGTGGAATGGCTAAATATTGGATTATTCCAAGGGTGGGGGACAAGGAGCTGCCTCGTGTAGGTCATTAACTGGCCTCTTGCAGTCTCCTCATTTCTTATGTTCTTATGTTCAGTTGATGTACATTCTTTGCCATTATCACCTCTTCCTACAGTCCATTCCAAGTATCTATACTTCTTTGGGGAAAACTGTACTTTTTTGTATCTTTCAAACAAATTCCTTTGTGTAGTATTTTCTTGTGTCCCCTCACATTTCTAGCCTCTCCTTTTCTTGTCAATATTAGGTCTTTTCTATCTGTTTCCTCAAGGTTGTTCATCAATTTATATATTGTGATTAAGTCACCTCCTTCTCTTCTTTCTTTCAATGTTGTTAAGTGCATTTCTTTTAATCTTTCCTCATATGTTAGGTCTTCTAATTCTGGCACCATCTTAGTTGCAATTCTCTGTATTCTTTCTAATTTCAACACATGCTTTTTTTTTGTGCGGGGATCATATTACTTCTGCATATTACAGTTTTGGTCTGATCATTGTAGTTATAATTATTCTCATCATATCTTTATCTAGGAAATGAAAAGACATTCGTATATTCCTTAGCACCATGAAAGTGTCACCAAATATTCTATTTATATGTTTCTCTGGTGATAAGTTGTCCTGTATTACCACCCCCAAATCTTTCTCTTCTTTTGCTATTGATATAATATTTTCCCCTAACTTATACGTCCATGAGGGTCTCATGACACTTTTTCCCATTTCCAATACAAGGCATTTTTTTGCATTAAATTCCATTTCCCATGTCTTGCTCCATTCATATATCTTGTTTATATCATTTTGTAGCTCCTCACAATCCTTGTGGTTTCCTATCTTTCTTAGTAATTTTGCATCATCTGCAAATAGACTTATGTAACTGCTTACTCCTTCTGTCATGTCATATACATATATTAAGAACATTATTGGTGCCAAAACTGATCCCTGTGGTACTCCACTTTTCACTTCTCTCCATTCAGATTTTTCATCCTTTACTACTGTTCTCATTTCCCTTCCTTTCATGTAGTCTTCCATCCAGTTGTTTAATTTTCCTTTCAATCCTCCAATGTGTTCCAACTTCCATAGTAATCTCCTGTGCGAAACCTTATCAAATGCCTTTTTTAAGTCTAAATATATGCAATCCGCCCATCCATCTCTTTCTTGTGTTATATCTAGTACTCTTGAATAAAAACTTAATAAGTTGGTGACACACGATTTTCCTGTTCTGAATCCAAATTGTCTATCTGATATTATTCCTTCTCTTTCTCAGTATTCAGTCCATTGTTTCTTGATGACCTCACATATCTTGCATACTATGCTGGTCAATGACATTGATCTATAATTAAGTGGTTCTTCTTTGTTTCCATTCTTGTAAATAGGCATTATATCAGCTCTTTTCCATTCTTTAGGGATTTTTCCTGTTTTAATAGAACACTCAATTATATCATGAATTGGTTCAGCCATTTCTTGTCTACACTCCTTCAATATGTATCCTGATACCCCATCTGGTCCTATAGCTTTCCTTTCATTCAATTCCTTCCTCATTTCTTCTATCTCTTTTTTACTTATCTTGATTTCCCACATCTCGTTTTTCCTCACTTGTCCTTGTGGCTTTTTAAAGTCAGATTCAGTTGTAAATACTTTCTGAAAATTCTTATTTAGCACTTCACTCATTTCTTTCGGGTCCTCATATACTTCACTATTTTCCTTCAATTTGGTTATAATTTCTTTGTGTTTTATTTTTCCATTAATAAATCTATAAAAGAGCTTTGGTTCTTCCTTGTTTTTGTCAAGTATATCTTTTTCATATCTCTTCTCTCTCTTCTTCTCTTCTTACCTTTACATATTCATTCCTTTCTAGTTTATATTCTTCTTTCCTTTCCTGGAACGGTTTTCTTTTCATTCATTTTTAGCTCTTTCACATTTTCCGTTGAACCACTCTTTTTTACTTTTTTCTTTTACTTTATGAAATGGAACATATTCCTTTACTCCTTGCTCGTATATCATCAGGAAGAGATCATATTCCTCTTGTACGTCCTTTAATTCCTTCATTTTCGTCCAGTCAATTTCATTGAAAAACCTCTTCATTGCAGTATAGTTTGCGTTTGCATAATTTCTTCTTTTCTTTTTGTATGATTCCTCTTGTTTGTCTTTTATATCTCCCTTAATTTCAATTTCCAGGATCACATGGTCACTCCTTCCAAAGGGGCATTCATAATTAATATCTGTTTCTAGATTTATTCCTTTAATAAATAAAAGATCTAATCTTGATGGTTTATCTTCAACTCTAAATCTTGTATTTTCAGTTACCCATTGAATCATTGTATTATTCATCGTTAGTCTCAATAATCTATTTCCCCATGTATTTTCACGTCCGTTTTCAAACGTCTCCCAATTTACTTCACTGCAGTTAAAATCTCCCACCAGTGTTACTCTTTGACTACTTTTAATAATCTTTTCTAAGCTCTCTAGGGTATCTTCTATTATTTCTTCATGTTCTTCCTTAGTCCAAGTTTTGTTTTTGGGGGTACATATGTGTGAGGAAC